>CANTUR010000109.1:1800000-2200000 GCA_947683625.1 Mallotus nudiflorus
CAAAGCAATGAGTGTAAGATATCTGAACACTCAAAGATTGCAATGGAGGATGGAGGTCCAAATGTAACATCAAAAAGGAATGAGACTAGATCTATTGAAGTATAAGGAAATAGCAAAACCAAGAAAGCAATGTTCATGCATTTTGGTTCTGCTACTGGAAATGCCCTCTGATTCTTTTATATTGAAACAAGTAAATCCAATATAAATGTGATATCAAGAAAGCAATGTTCACACATCTCTTTGTTCTACCACCCCACTTTTATTATCAGATCTCTATGTTAAATGTGATATCATCTTCAGGAACCCTGTAAGGCATGTTACTCAAAAGTATCAGACATTTACTCCCTATTGGACATTGAAGCTAGAGGTTATTGCAAGCTCACCTTGCGGTCCTTAGCCTTTTCATCACTAAGTTCGTAGTCAGAACTGAGGGGCTAAAGTATAAAAGTGACAATTACAAGACACCTCCCTTTCTATGCCAAAATTCTTCGGAGGATCATTTTACATATTGCATCACTGCATAAAATATCCTACTTTGCAAATGTTTCCACCTACCTTTTAATTAACACACTAGCTAACAACAATCGTATGGTTTTGCAGTTGATGGGATGGCTTGTTGCTGCGCCCTTTATACTGGCTGCACTCTACATAATATTTTTGCCATGTTTCAAGGTCTTGGTTCGCAAGTTCAGCCCTGTTCCAGGGAGCCCTATTAAATCACCCACTTCATTTAAAGAAGTGAGGCTCAAGGTAAGAGATGTTTGATCAACAAATTGTGAGCATTCATTTGCTTTTATCATCTTCTGACGAGGAAAAGCCGTGTTTTATTTTATTGACACCACATGTACATATAAGTTCTGGAGTTGTGGTTTGTATATAAGTGTTGTACTTGATCAGCATGTTGTATTTGGTTTATTTTCTTGTATTGATTAAGAAGTTATAAATCTACGATTCCTCAATTTTATCAAAGGAATCTGATGCTGGTTCTCCTGTACCTTATCATCATTGTAATTGCTATCAAACTGTATTCTTCGGGTTAGCAATTGAATAACTTTTCGGTTTTCAGTTGCACAAAGCTGAATTTTAGTCTTAATTTTGGTGTGTTATGAATAGCAGAGGACTATATGTATAAATATGCAGTCAATATATTGTTTCCTTGGCCCCAGTTGTTAAGCTTCCCTTCCTACCGGGACTGTCTCTTTCCTCAAATTGCATATTTGGACTGTTGAATGGATAATTTCATACCCATTATTTCTATTCAGAGCACCTCTATGTCAAAGAAAAGGGATTGTTTAGCCATATTAACTCTATAAATTGTCTCCTAAGCTGATTACCAAATTATTAGCATTATAAAGTGTTTCTTATTTTTTCTAGGGGTTGTTATTATTATTATTTTTGGAACAAGCTTGGTTATAATCAAGCATTTTTAAGGGGGATAGTCGATCATGCATTTTTAAAGAGGGAGGGGTAAGGGATTTGAACCATCTCCTCTTATAAGAGTGTTATATCTCTTACAAGGGTGTTATATCTATTGCCACTAAACTAGTGGAAAGCTGGCTTTTCTGAGGACCATGCAGTTGAGTTATTCATTGCAACTAATGTATTAATGTGTGTATATATATATATACTACAAAATCTTTTTTTTTTTTTAAAGCATAGCGTTGAACTTCACATTAAATCTTAAATAGTAGAAAAATACGGCATGTTTAACGTGACATATTGGTTCAGGAGAGCTTTGCCTATGGATAAGGTTGCAATTAATTAATTGATTAAAAGTAGAACAGTGGAGAGTGTAAGTCAATTTGTACATAGTTACTCCTTAAACGTCTTAATCAACGTACATATTACGAAAGTGTAATTAGGTAAGGGATGGTATAGAGCAGAAGAAAAGAAATGTGCCTGATAAAAACAATAACACGTTTTGGAGAGGCTACAGCTGTTATGTTATTGAACTACAATACAAGTCGTGTTTTTTATACTTACCATAAAATGATTTAATTTGAGGAATATTCCACGCAAATATCTGTTGATGGCTATGCTTCTTCATTTGATTTTTATTTTTTTTGAAGGTTCGCACCCACATAATAAATCAAACAATACAAATGGTTTTTTTTTTTCTCAATTTTTTATTTTATTTTTGAGGCTGATTATCTCTTAAATTCGCAGTAATTTATTATTATTTTTTATTTCTTTGCATTTAATATATACAAATACCTGATTTATTTGTTTTTTATTATAATTTTTTAATCTTCCGTGATGGACTTCTAAATACTTACTATGAAATTTTACTGTTATCCTTTATTGAATTCCCTTTTTTTTTTTTCCGTTTTGAAATTTTTGTTGATATTTTTGTAATTAGACTCAATTAAAAATTAAAGAATCGATTTATGACTAATCAATACAAAGAAGTGGAGTATAAAATTGTTGAATATATCATTAAATTATAAATTAAAATAATTTTATCAACAAAATTTAAAATTAACAATAAAAATTTTCAGGAATTAAATGAGAGTTTTCGTTGGTGCTTCTTAATTGTAATTTTATTTATATTATTTTTCATCAAAATGTATTTTCTCTTTAATGATTGTGTTTCTAAAAAAAAAAAAAGATACATTTTTAATAATGTATATATGAATAGTGATCGTGCAATATAAAATTAAATTTTTTTAAAATTTTCATAAATAAAAAAATTAATCAGATAAATATTTTATTAGTATTAGTAAAAAATAATTATAAAAAATTGAATTTAAATTTTTGACAATCCTGATTGTATATTAAATGAAAATATCAATTGGACATTTTGATTGACAACTTTATTATTTTATATGTCTTGCAAACAAAAACAAAAAATATTAATCGATGTTAATGTTCAAATCAAACAAAAATCTTTTCTCCGTGTTTGAAAATAAAAAGAAATTTATTTTGAAATTAAAAGAAAGAAATGCATAAAATATTATCTATAATAGAATATATTAATATACTCAATTTTAATTTTATAACATTATTCAGAAAAGAGGCCTCATAAAATAATTAAATTATTTCTTTTATCAGCCTTATATGGAGATATATACTGTCATTTTATTAAAGTTATTTTTATCTCGATATTTAAAATTCATAAATTTTAATTAATTTAGCTTGACACCAATAAAATCACAATTTCTTTTGAAGCTATATCTTTTATCAGCCTTGGATAGCGGATATCCAATATCATTTTTTTTTTAAAGAGTTAGGTCACTGTAATAGTGTAATTTTACATCTTTAACAACTAGGAAATTTTTTTTTTAAGAAAAAATAAAATCCGAATCCTTAACCTGTAATATTTTGAATTTTATTATCAACTAAATTAAATTATTTAGTATTCATTATGATTATTTTCTTTTAATAGTATATTATTTTATAATTATTATTTTAAAAGAGAAAATATTATGGAAGTGTATTGCTATATATATATATATATCTCGAATGTCATCCCACTTTTTTATTCCTTTAAACAATATTATAAGGTTTACTTGATGTATTATCGACTGTAATATATGAGCGCCATCAAACTTTTTTAAGGTTATGTTCAATGTTCTTGTTAATGTGATTATAGGAATCAATAATATCAGTTGTCTAATTTTATGATGTAAATAGGTAGATTTTTAGGAAGCCCTATTCTTTTTTTTTATATAGTAAAATTTATAATTTTTTATTCTCATTTTCTCCTCCGTTTTCTTCCCTGCTATTCCCTTTATTTATAAATTTTACTGTATAAAAAAAAAAAGAATAGGGTTTCCTAAAAATCTGCCTATTTACATCATAGAATTAGGCAACTGATGTTATTGATTTCTATAATCACGTTAACAATTCTAAATGGTTATTTTTTTAAAGCTAATCTCATATAGGTCAGCCACAACATAAATTCTTGTTTAATGACCATTTTGATATATTTTTTTTTATCGTTGTGCTAATAGATTGTTGATCGACAATAACATAGACAAAATTAAACCATAGATAGAATTATATATATCAGTGTTATTTAATTTAATTGTAACATATTTGATACTTTTGAATGGTATTATTAGGTTGACCTTATGTAAAATTTATTTTCATAGATGGTGCCATCAAACTTTTTTAAGGTTTACCGCATACATGTATGACTACTTTTTTAAGGCTAACCTCATACATATATTTTTATTATAGGTCAACCACACATGAATTCTTGTTTCTAACCTTTTTTATTTTTTTATTTGATCTTTGTGCTAAAAAATTGTTGATTGACAATAATGCAGGTAAAATAAAGCCAAAGATAGAATTATTTATATTAGGAAATATACAATGTTGGCTTTTAAGTGGAAAGACTTTTTTTTTTAGTAAATTCATATTTACTTGTTAATGGGATATAAAAACAGTAATAGACTATTATATTATATCACAAACTGATAATTTTGAGGGAGTAATACAAATTTTAGAAAGTCTCAATGCACAAAATAATATAGATCAAAGTATTGTGGATTAGATTGATAAGTTAGAGAACATAGTTGTTCAGTTAGTGACCACGGCAAAAGAACTTACAAGTGTAGTGGTGTCACAATATGATAATGCAAAAGGAAAGCATTCAGAAGACCATACAAGTAATTCCTCTATTACTTTCAGTCAACGAGTTAAATTCTCCTCACTATCAATTGAAAATCTGGATAGGATAAAAAAACTAAAAAATGATAGTGATTTTCATAATATTAAAGCTCAAATTGTTTAAAAATTTCAGACAAGGAATCTCCTAATCAAAATGATTCAAAACAAATCTCCAAAGTATAGTATTTGAATTAAGTAAAAAATTTATTTATTTGATTTACTTTGGTAGCACCATTATACAAGATAAATTGGACAAAATATCAAGAGAACACACCAAAAATAATCTATCTAATTTTTTTAGTCCTAAACTAAGAACAACTGAAGAAAAAAAAAAGCCGAATCAATATCAAATATCTCCATATGATAAGCTTTTAATTCATAAAAAGAAGAAGCCTATAAGTTAGCAGTAGATGGCTAGTCCTTTCAATGTTACACAATTAGTTAGCATGGACAAATTGAAGATATTGCAGTATGCTTTCAATCCATATATTGACGGAAGGTTGAATGTTATAATTAATTTGTTTGTTTTTAAATTTTACTATCAATATATGGTATCCATATTATAATTAATAATTGATGTTGTCAATTTTTTTAGGGAAATACTTTACAGAACTGAATATGAATTTCTTAGTCGAAATGAACTATATCTTTTAAAATCCAAAAATTAACTATCTACACAAGTACGTTATATTTTTTTATTTAATAATATTACAATATTCCACATACTTTTTAATAGGATAATAACATGTCTTTATATTATGTTCTACATATAGTTGATAGATATGGCATGTTACTATCTTGCATCGGAAGAAAGGAAAAAAGATGAAGGAAGTTTTGTTAATTGGTTTTTGAGTTGGATTTGAGAATGGCAAAAGCAAGAAGAGAAAGCCATATTTGTTGCAAATAGAGATACCCAAAAACAAAAATGGCCTCTTCATTTGGTTAAAGCTAATAAATTTAAAGCATCAAATCCCACTAGAGAGCAAAGCGACTACATGCAGACAAAGCTCCCTCATATTGTGCACCCAAATAAAGTACTTACATGGAGACAATAGCCACCCAACCAACACTAAATGGCACATCCACCATAATTAATAACATTGCAATTTTTCAAAATCATAATATATATATATGTAGAAGATTAACCACAACAAAAGGTTCATCAACCACAATTACTTAAACTACTAACAAATAAAAAAATAACTTGACAATAAAAAACTGAATTTTATCATAATTCATGACTTTCTTCATTAACTGGATTGCTAGTAGCACACTTACTATTTCAAAATAGTTCACATGCTGGTTTTGTGTGTCCATATTTCTCATAGTAGCCATATCTCCGCCTTGTAGCTTGACCATTATTACATTCTTGACTTTTCTTTATTTTGACTAAATGTTGATCCTTAAAAAATATTGCTTTATTTGCATAAGGGTGTGATGAACGTTGAGTTGATTGGCCATCTTATTTTTTGAACTGTTTCTCTATTAAAGATGTTAATTTTGATCCCTTCTTTTCTTATCTCAAAATATGTGTTACTAGATTTTCTTGCTAAAAAATATAAGTGCTTGCATTCATTTTGTAAAGCAACATACCTTTAAAAATTTATTGGTATGTCAACATAAAATAAAATGAATAATATTACTATATAGAATAGGTTTTAATGTAGCAATAACAAATTTAATAAAATTTTATTCATATGATATAAGTATAAATATTTTTTTTATGTTAATGACAAACTTGTGGATATCTTCCATGTTAGATGAAGAACTTGTAGCATTACTCGATCTCTCTTTTGCTTCTTTTGTCCATCTTTTGAATATCAAGTTTACAGGAATTTCTTTAAATTTCTCTACTGTCATCACACAAAAAATATGGCAACACGACTACCCAAAACTCTTAAACATATGACAAGAACATTGAAAAGTTGCTTCTGCTAAATTATAAATCACACACCATTTTGATTTTGACATATATGCAAATAGTGTAAATATGTGTACCCATTTGATCCTGCTTATCATTCACAAAAAAAAAAAAATTATTTCTTTAGCAATCTCACTTTTCATAGTTCTAAGCATATTCCTTATTTAAACAATAGAAGCGTGGGTCTCAAATATCTTTAGATGGGTCATTAAATAGGTCTTGAATTAGAATTAGTAAAATCTAAATTCAACTTAGTTTGTCGTACAGATCCAAGTGCTTGGTCATATTGCCTCACAAATTGAAATTTTTTTAGTTTCCTTTGCAAAAAATTAGCTATATAAGAATGCATTCTCTTACATCGCTGATTAATATAATATTTTGTCTAGCAAAAAATAACCTTATAAATATGCTTCAGCCCAATGCTTTCGATTTGTATATATTGTTGATACCCATTTATTCTCTTGAAGATTGTACTTTTCAATAGCATCATTCCATAAATTCTTAAAACTCTAGATGTTGATATTATCAACCAAGCAATAATGAAACACATTTTGAAAACCTGGCTCTCACTTAGTTCATCCCTTTGTAACTTGACAATGACTTCTGAGAAATTGTACCTCTTGTAATACAACCAACCTATGATTATGCTGATGAGTGTAAGAAATGCATTATTTTGAGCACTCAATTGTTAGAGTTAGGTGTCATTCTAGTTGCATTTGTAGTCTTTTATTGAGTTTTTTTTTAGTTTAAGTGTTTGTGTTATATGACTTGGGTTTATGTTCATTTTAAGTATTTTGGTTATTTTTGTGCATGTAGGTGTTCAAAGAATAGTGATGGAATAAGGCATAAGACTTCTGAAGGTTGTGGAGGTGTCCAAGGAGCATTCAAGGCAAAGTCTAACATGTTTAAGGCTTGGAAAAAGTGCATGATCATGTGCATAATTGCACATGGCCATGCCTAATTGAAGGATGGACACACAACCATGTGCACCCACATATATGGCCATGTTTGGTTCAAGAAATCAAGTGAAGACTAGCATATGGCCATGTGACTAAACACACATGGCCATGTGCCCTATTGATAGCATTTGAAATTTGAATTTAAAATGATGATTTTAGGGGATTTAATGGTGATTTTGAAAGGAAACAAATCAAGAGGTTGGAAGCTAGGGTTTTATGTGTGTAGCCACCAAAAATAGAACATTGGAGATTATTTTACAATTCTTAGCTTTCCTTTTATCATTTTTTGAGAGATCAAATACTAGTTTTTTTTCATGTTTGTTTTAAGATTGAAAAACAAGGATTTAAGAACAATAGTCCTTTCATTTCAACCGATTAAATGGAGAAGGGGTGTTTTTTTAATACTTGTTATTATTCATTTCTATTTTGATTAATGATGATGTTTATTTTCTTCTATTTTTCTTCTTTGTCTTTTATTATCAATATAAGTAGATAAGTTCTTTGTTAGGGTTTTTATTTCAATTCAACCATGTAAATATTGCAATTAAATCTAAGCTATTAATCTTGATTCTTTGGTTGTTGTTGAACTTAATGTCATCATAGGATTGATGAACTTTTGATTGAATTCACACAATGAAACTTGACTGAGAGATAGGTTGCATTGGAATCAAATAATAACCTATTAGATGTTTTCTTAGTTGAGAGACACTAAGGCAACTAATGTTGATTAAGGGTTGAAGCTTAAAACCAAGTTAAAAAACATTTATTAAGTAAGAACTATACATTTTAATGTTAAATTACTTAGTTAATTATGAATTGTATCCAAAAGGAATGCCTAGGATTAATTAGATGCCTTAAAATTGAATCAAGATTAGAAATAGCTTAGATGATACGTGATTTTAAGAATTGGTTGAATTGGTAATAAGAACCCTAACTTTTAAATTAATTATTGATTAATTCAAATTTCTTTAGTTTAGTTTAAATTAAATTCAAAAAATTATTTTTTGTTGTTTAAACAAACAAGCACATTTAGTATTATAATACTCGATTTGCAATCTCTATGAGATTATATTAATTTACTACTTGTATGATTCTGTGCACTTATGGAAACTCATATCAAGTTTTTAGTGTCATTGTTAGGGATTACTAAAATTGATATTGTTGATAATTTTGTGTTGTTTGATTTAGACTTTCTTTTAGTAATTAGGTGTGTGGTTTTTTAGGGATTTGAGTAGTGCATGCACATAACACGTGGTATAAACAAACGAGGAGCCTAGTTAATGCCACTTGATTTAGAGCTTAAAAGGACAGTTCGTAGAAGGAGGAGATAAAATAGTAATAGAATAAATGGAGTAGAAAATGAAAGAGACCCACCTCTAGTAGAACGAGTAGTGCAAAATGCGCAAAATGGATAAAATGGGTAGAATGGCCAAAGAATTATGGGGGACTTTATGAGTCCTAATGTCCAAGGGGATTAGAATCCAATTGTGAGGCTGGCATTTGTAATAAAAAATTTTGAAATTAAACTTCATGATCCAAATGATTCAAAATTCACAGTTCAATGGATTGTCATACGAGGATTCGATTGGTCACATGACCTAATTTTTAAAATATTGCTCAACCTTTAAATGAATAGAGTACAGTTTAAAGTAGTTTGGTTGATCCTCTTTCCATTTTCATTGATGGATAGAGCCAAGAGGTGGTTCACAAGCTTGCCACCCAACTCAATAAACACTTGGCAGGAGCTTTACATAACTTTCTTCAATAAGCACTTCCCACCAACTAAGGTGCTTAAAATTAGAAATGAAATGAACTCTTTTTATCAAAGAGAGGATGAGAGCTTTTATGAGTGTTAGGAAAAATTCAAGGATCTTTAGAGATAATGTCCACCATAGTTGATTCCTTCATGGGATTTAGTGCAATCTTTTTACAAAGTAGTCAATCTAATAGTCAGAGTGAACATAGATTCATCTGTTGGAGGAACCATCATGTCAAAGACACTTGAGGATGCTTTGGAGCTTTTTAAAGAAATGGCTAACATCCAAAAGCTTTGGTTTAATGAGAGGGCTATTCCAAAGAGAGGGGATCAATTGAAGTTGATAGCTTGACAATGCTAAATGAAAAAATGGATGCTTTATCTAATATGATAGACAAAATGAGTGTTAATGCAATTTCTAACTTATCTTCTTCTTGTAAATTATGTCAGGTTAGGCATCCAAATATTGAGTGTTAACTGATGCAAAGACTATCAATAGAGAATGTGAATTATATAAACAACTTCAAAGGGTAATAGAACTAAGTGCATGGAAATGCCTACAATCTTAGTTGGAGAAATCATCCAAATTTCTCATGGAGCAATTAAGGAAATAACTAGTGGATGTCACAAGCACCACCGAGTTAAAAAAGGTTCATGTTTAGGGACTACTTTAGAGAGCAAGTTAGAGAAGTTCATAAATGTGATGTCTATAAAAATGAGCCAACAAGATGAGGCTATAAAGAGGTTGAGGACAGATTTGAGTAGATGTACTAAGACACTCAACTCATGTTCAAGAATTATTCTTCCTCTATCCATAATTTAGGAGTGCAAATGGGGCAATTGGAAAACTCTTTATCAATAAGAAATCAATATTCATTGCTAAGTAACACTAAAAAGAATCTAAAAGAGCAGTTAAAGGCTGTTACCTTGAGAAGTGGAATAGAGATTCAACCGCTAAAAGTAACTAAGGAATATGAGAAGGAAAAGAAGAAGGAAGAGGAGAAGGAAAAAAAAGATGAGTGGGTTGAAGTACAAGTGGAAAGGAAACAATAAGTTGAGGATTAAAATAAGGATAAACCCACCACCACCAATGAAGCCTTATAAACCTCCAATCCTATATGCTCAAAGGTTGAAGAAACATAAGTGTAATTCCATAAGTGCTAAGAGGGGGTGAATTGAATTTTTGAGAAATATGGATAATTTTTGTTTTACACCCAAGAGTAATAAAAAAACAGAGTAAGAGCTATATAAAATAAAGAATAAGAGTGATAAAAACTCTAAGGATTTATAGAGGTTTGGCCCTCAAAGCCTACATCCTCTTTTTAACCACAAGTTGAGAATTTTAATCCACTATCAATCTACTTCAAGGTGTAGATCAAACCCTTACAAGCTTAAATTAAGCTACCTAAGTATTTTCCTAAGGCTCACACTCAAACCTAAGTGTTTTCATAAGGCTCACACTCTAACCTAAATGTTTTCACTGGCTCACACTTAAACCTAAGTGTTTTCAATGGCTTACACTCAAACCCACTTACTAAAAATAATCCTCTTAGCTTATAAGTGAATAAAACCCTAACCCAATTCACTGAATCTCAATATTGAGCTTTTGAATAATGGTTTTAAACACTCACCAACTCACTCAAAAACACTCTTAAGATAAATAAGAATTACAAGAATTAAAGATGAAAGATTGGGTGGTTGAAGGATTAATTAAAGATTAAATGCTTAAAGATTTCTCTAAATGTGTTTGCTTAACTTACTTCTCTTATTCCAACTCTATTCTTGGTAGTATTTAGAAAAAGAGTTGTTGGAGGTGCATTTAATGCAAATAGAATTGTTTAAGACTCAAAAGAAAAAGTGTTTGCATGCTTGTCATGACTCATGACAAATCATCATTGGTCATGGCAATAGGGGCGCTAAGATAAAATTTCAAATTCATGCGCTTTCATAAGTTATGATGCTTCTGTCATTGGTAGTGATGAGATTTTGGATAACAGTGGTGGTCGTCATTTCACATGACAAATTTGTCACCAGTCATGATGAGTGTGTCATGACTTCAGTTTGCTCACAACACTGGTGGTGACTACTCTCGAGAATTTTGGGAAATTTGCAATTTTAAACTTCATAATTTTGCTCCAAAAACTTTTACTAAGGATTGGGATTTGCTTATGAATGAATATTCTTATTATAGTTGACCAAATTTGACTTTAGATTTTTAACAAAAAACTCAATCTTTGATTTTGTCCTTGTCATCACTCATGATGATTTCATTACTAGTCATTACAGAATTGTAGACTTGGAAATTCAATAACTTGACTTTTCATTACTTACGTCCGAACATGAATTTTGCAATTTTAATCCACCTAAATATAAGCACTTAAACACAAATATTAAATATAATTTTACTTATTACTTGTGACTATAAAAAATGGTTATTTTATCCCTCAAGATTAACAATCTCCCCCTTTTCGATAGTACTAAATAATTATGTAAAATTAGGCTACAAATACGAAGGAATAACTCCTCCATAAAATAAGCCTAAATTTGAAAATTGCAAAAAACAATTAGCAAGTTCATTTTACATATTTAATTAACCAAGGCATCAATTATTGAAAATTATAATTAGAGCACTATCATGATTAAAGCAATCAAAGGTCAACTTTTAAACATTAATTAAAATATACCTGAAGAAGTATATTCATGAATCAACAAATATATTCAAAAGTAATTCTCCCCTTTTACAATAGACAAAAATACTTTCTCAACCATAAAAACCTTTCTCCCCAAACACAATTTGCCATACCTAATAAGATTATAAACATCACTTTACATTTTATCCCCCTTTATTACTATAAAACAACAAGAGACAAAGTGGAGGCAAAATGTGTCAATCAAAGAAAATGTGCTTGAAAAAGTGAAAGGCCACAACCATATCAAGTTCTAAAAACATATAATATGAATATCCAAAAGGATATCTATGCCAAATCAAACACAGTATGACTAATAATTTGCTTCACATAAGCCATATCCATAACCAACAATTTTTTCATAAAATTAGCATCCACACCCAATAACAATTCAAAACTAGATTATCAACCAATAATTCCACTAAATCATAAAATATTATCAATTAATAATTCAAAAAAAAAAAAACTAACCACACCAAGTCAAGAATGAGAATAATAACTTTGCAAAATCAATATTCAACATAACAAACTATGCAAAATCAATAATCAACATCATAATCACATACTCAATATCTAACATCACAAATCACATAATCAATATCCATAAATCAACATTACCAAAAAAAATACTAAATATCCATTTAATTCAAATATCCATATCACAGAATATTCAAACTACAAAATACATAAAATATAATATTGAAATTTGATCTAAAAAAAATTTCATTTCACAAATACCAAATATCCAAAAATATCAAATATGAATGTCACTTTCACAAAATGACAAACAACTAGACTTAACTTAGCCTTTTCTCCCCCTTTGTTACAATTAAAAGTAATTAAGAAAGGGGGAAAATGTTGTCAAACCAAAAAGGGATAGCCAAATAACATAAATATGTCCCAAAAGACATAAATATTCACTCAAAGACATAAATATGTCCCATACATCAAGTTCTCACAAAGACTTGAAAAGCCAAAAAAATTTATGAAATGAGATGCATGATTTAGAATGTAAGATGCTATAGGAGGTTGGCCTTTAAGAAAGCGACATCTACAATAAAGGTCTTCTTTTTATGGTTCATGGCTTTAATCCGAGACTCCATGACTGCAGGGGAGGAATGAATGGCTATAAGCTGAGCATCCAAATGAACTTGGATTTTATTTATCATGGATTGAAGAGGGTTTCTTAGTTCAGCCTCCTCATCTTCTTCATAGGCTTGAAATCTTAGGCATTTCTTAGAGGTTGAAGGAGCTTCACTCTTAACCATTAATTACAAAATTTTTAATCATAAAATTATGAGCCCACTTTTCTAAATTAAGTCTGTCACTTGATTAAAAGGAGATGGGGTGAGGGCACTTCTCATTTTCACCCAACACTTTTAAGTATTTGGCAATTATAGTGGTGTTACTTCCAACTCAGATTTTGCAATGACTATTAATTGGAAAATAACTTAATTAAGGCAAGATCCTTTCCTTTTTCTCCACACCATAAAGTAAACAATTCCAATTTCCCAAAATTCCCATGGCTTTTTTTTCTACCAAGAATAGAATAGGATGCAAAAAATTCCTTTAATTATAGGTATCCAACAATATTTTTATATTATCTTCATAACCTAATTCTCTAGCACAACCCTAATTAAAGATATGGGTAAAGAGAATTGGGCAAGATTTTAGAATTTTGTACCTTTCTTTTTGCTCTTTAGTTGCAAGCAAGGATGACAAGGATCAAATGGGCCTCTTTTCCTGACAATTTTCTACTATTTTCCCTTTTTTATTGGCTTCATGGATGTTGACATAGTAAAAGATGCGATTTAGGATGATTAATGAATGATGATTATAAAATGATTATGAAAATTATTTAGGATTAGGTTAAAATGAAGAAGAAGAAGGAATCTTGAAGAAAAAAATAGGTTAAAACAGAGAAGAAGGGAAAGTAGGTGGCTCTAGGAAGAGGAAGGAGAAAATATTAGGTTAAAGAAAAAAAATTTAATATTCCTACATTAACCCTAGCCAAATCATGAGTAATGAAGGGAGTGTCAAGATTTTGACAAAAAATTTAACCATAGTTAAAGCACATTTGATCATAGCTGATGACATGATGAATTATGATCATGATTTTCAAAATAAAATTTTCAAATATTTGAGCTTTGAACTTAGGTTAAGCCATTTTAAACATAATAGGGACTAATTTAAAATTACACTATAATTAATCAAAATTCAAGGATACAACAAAATGAGCTCTCAAGGTTCAAATAATTAATTATAGTCCCATAAGCAAACATATATCATAACTAGTTACCATCCAACATTTTGAGATGACTTAATTGGAAAGGAAATAGCTTGATCATACTCCATTGCTCCTTGATTTTGATTTAGCTCTTCAAGTATACTCATTTGATAAGCTCGACACACTTTGCCCTTTTGGAACTTCACTTTGAGGAGGATAATGACATGATCACTTTTGCTTAGATTTCCAATAAGCTTTATGCTAGAATGACCAAATCTCCAACTCGACCAATTCCAATAATCTTACCCTTAGCATTATCACTAAATGTAACTTTCCCTCTTTTTTTCTTCTCTATAAGAGGTTGGCCTTCCCGATCATTTGCTATAAACATCCACTATCTAGATACCACTTTTCTTTGCACATTATGGATTTTAAGTACACCTATAAGAAATTGCTTTATCGCACTTTAGGTACCTAAATGTATTTGGGTCCTTGGGGGTTAACATTGAAAGATTCATCATTTGAGTACCCCAAATAAGTCTTTCTAATATAGCATTTAGAATTCTTGTGCCCATCACATCGCAATAATGGCATCTAACATTTAGTGCATGCTCTTTTATTTTAAAACTATAAAAACCGTAAGACTGAGTATGATTGGGTTTCCTAGGCTTAGGTGCTCTTGAGCTCTTAGCTCAAGATTTTTTAGTCTTATTACCATTAGACTGTTTAGGTCCATTGGTTTTAAGATTAGGCTTTTGGTAAACCTTAGTAATAAGAGTATTTAGGCTTACAATTTTTAAAGTACTAGTATGAGCATTTTTAAAACCAATGCCACTTTTAGATTTTAAAGGAGTGGAAATAATATAAATCATGCCATTAATAATTTCCTTTGATGTATTAAATCTTGAGATAGACTCCGTGAGCTTTCATTTTCTAAAAAGAGCTTTTGTTCAATAAGCTTTGCGTTTTCATTAGCAATCTTAATTTTCTTAGAATTACTTTCATTCAATGAATTAGTTAACTCTTCGTTAGAGGACCTTGATTTATCAAGTTCTTCTTCTAGATTTCTTACCATTTCTTTGACTAAATTAATTTTAGATAAGTATTTATCACATTTATGCACTAATTTTTCGCAAGCAAGTAATATCTCATAATTATATTCAAATTTTGAGTTACCTCATCACTTGAAGGTTCCTCCAAAGCTATAAAGCAAAGATTTTCAACCTCTCCATCAATTTCTCCATCATTAGAATCATCGCAAGTTGCTCTAAATGCTTGCTTCTTGAATCCATTTCTCTTCTTTATGATGGGATTTCTTATTTTTCTAGAAATCATTGTATACTCATCTTTATTCTCACTTGAGTCACTATCACTAGTGTCTTTACTTGCCTTGAAAGTAATGTTTTTATCATTCTTAGCCATCTCTTCTTTAACCACTTGATTCATTTTGATTTTATGAGAAAAAAGCTTCCCTAGGAGCTCATTCATAAGTAGGATGGAGAGATCATTTGGTTTCTCAATTGAAGCTATCTTAGCTTCCCAAACCTTTTGAGGCAAACTCACAAGAATTTTGTTATTGACATCTTTATTTAAAAATTTCTTGCCATGCTTCCTCATAGAGTTGATGAGAGTGATAAGCTTGTTATACATATCACTAATTTTCTGATAGGGCTTCATCTCAAACAATTTATTCTCTATTATAAACATTTGCAATTTCTTGTTCTTGACTTGACTAATGCCTTCATGTTTGGCCTTAAGCACTCCCAAATCTCTTTAGTGAATCTCAAATGCTCTATTCCATTATATTCTTCCCTACTTAAGCCATAATAGAGAATGGTAATTGCTTTTCTATTTCTCGAGTTGGCTTTAGATTGCTTATTACTCCATTCCTTTCTAAGAATGATCACCTCATTACCTTTATTGTTTTTCTTTGTTAGAGGACTATAACCTTCTTCAATAATATCCCATAAATCAAATCTTCACTATCCAAGAACATTTCCATTTTATTCTCCAATATGCATAATCGGTACCATAAAAAAATGGAGGTCTTGTGTAGCTAGGACCATGAATAACGAGGGTGGTAATAACTTGACTTATAGAAGCCATGATCTTTTATCTAAGATGGTTAAATCTTTAAAAATTAAGACTAAAGCTCTGATACTAAATGTAATTCCATAGCCATGATCTTTTATCTAAGATGGTTAAATCTTTAAAAATTAAGACTAAAGCTCTGATACTAAATGTAATTCCATAAGTGCCAAAAGGGGGGTGAATTGACTTTTTAAGAAATATGGGTAATTTTCATTTTACACCCAAGAGTAATAAAAAAAATAGAGTAAGAGCTCTATAAAATAAAGAACAAGAGTGATAAAAACTCCAAGGATTTATAGACGTTCGGCCCTCAAAGCCTATTAATCACTGTTAATAAGGCTTTAGTAGTGCTCATAGTTGTTGTGTATTGACTGAGATACAATATAAATAACCTAGAGATCACTGCTAATGAGGCCTTAGTAGTGCTCATAGTTATTGTGCACTGATTGAGATGGATCCTAGGATCTCCAGTTCCATCAAACTTCTACAGCTGAGGCATTTTGAATTTCTCAAGTAGCTTACTATTCTCTGTTAGTAGCATATTATCAAAGTCAAATAAATATCCTATGCCTTGTCCTCTAATCAGTTCTTCCATCTTGGACATTTTTTAGGTCAATGTTTGCATCTACTTAGACTCATAGTCTTGTACCTATTCAAGTGATTCTCTTTTTGCCTTTTCCACCATGTTGTTCTTAGTATCCTTAAACTTCATATCAACAACAGGTGGGTTTCTAGCAAGAGGTTGCCCCCCAGCATTATTGGTAGTAGGTGGAGCATCTATAATGAGTGGGATAACTACAGTAGCAGGTGGTTGATTAATTACAGGTGGTGGTATGACAACAGTAGCAGGTTGCATCAATCTAGATAAAGTCTGTCTCAATTCATCTTGCATTATGGCCCTCATGTCATCCATCAAAGCTCCCTTCATGTCTTCTAAGGTCCAGTTCCCTCATTGTTATTCTATTTCTATATGCTTAGTTGGAGTTGGTTTAGCTTCCAAGTAAAGCGGATTAATAGGACTCTTCTCCAGTCTATGAAGGATCTCTTCTGCTATGGCTTTAGGACTTAAATATGTTCTTCTTAGTCTGTCACCTTTCCATCCCCAAATATGAGAAGATCTAGATGAATCTATGATGGCTACAAAACAAAGTGTTAGTGTGATGGATGAAATGCATGTATGCATGATGCACGTATTATGCAACAAGTAGCAAATAGCAAGTATCAAGCAAGTGTACAACATTCATCCTTCTAACCTTATTCCTCCCACACACGTGTTCAATGGTAAGTCTCTTTTCCTAGGATTTTTGGTTTTGGCCTTAATATCAACAGGGGATATCAAAAGTTGACACGTATGCTAAATCTCTCAAAGCAGTAAAAGCATAGAAATAGTACTTCTAGGTGTAAAGGTCTAGCCCAATCTTTATTAGCCTAGATGGCTTCTTTAAAGTATGGGGCTTGGGCTTTTGTAGATAGAAATACCTCATGGCAACATACATAAGCAATTTGGGTAATCCTAGGGGAATTTACTAAGCCATTATTTATGATTAGGATTCGATGAAAAGTCAAGGTTCCCTTAGCAAAATGCTATCCCTTAAGACTTGAGTTACAAGCCAAGGTCAGAGGGCCCAACATCCTTTACAAACTCAAGAAAAGATTAACCCCCTTTAGGACTTGGGTTATAGACTTTGGTCAAATGAGCCCAGTAATCTCTCTTGAACCGAGTTAAGGCTAATGGTTAGCTAATTTACAACTCCATGAAGCTAGTGGAATCATGGAATCATAAACCAATGCCATTGGTTTAATAGGGACATGCAAAATGAATGCAAGAATAAAATAATTCTAAAGAACACAAGTAGAATCGGTATCTCTTATCCCTAGTGGAGTCACCACTATAGACGGCGGGGTTTAGCACATGTCCAAGATTTTAGCAACCGCAACACTGTTTGAGCTTAAGGCTCCAAAGAACACACTAACCATTATCATAAAGACATGGCATGGAGATGAGGAGTCGACACCCAAGGTAATAACCAGGACAAATCATTTTAGTGGTACTTGATTCCCTAAAAGAAAGCTAGCACCACAACCAGGAGATTTTGGGAACAGAATACTTACTTCTTTCAGTCTTATGTTCATTTGGAAGTACTTTATGAATTACTATTTTATTTTATTTTTACACACAATTTTAATAAACCCTAAGTAAACATCCATCTAGCCCTAAGGCAAACTAGTAATAAAACTGCATATAAAAAATGCATACAAAGCGCATAATCCCTAGGTCTAAACTATGTTAATTTTATTTTAAAGTTTAGCTAATTCTACATTTTATTTACAAGTGAAATTGACTAAAGTTGATCCTCCATTTTAAGATAACTAATGAGCCTAAGTGTACTTGTTTTAATTCTAAAAAGTGGGCTTAAATCTATTAATTTTAAGAAATAAAATATAAATAAATTAGTGGGCTTAATTCTTACTTAATTTTAAATTAAGTGATGTAATCCTAAATCTATTTGTTTAAAAAGGAAATGATTTAATGGGCTAAGCTAAGTTTAAATTAATTTTAATTAAACTAAAAATGGGCCTATGTCTAAATTAATCTAATTGGGCCTAAATTGATTTTAAAATTAATTAAACCTAAAAATCTAATTAAAAGCCTATTTATTAAATTAGTTGGAACCTAATATGGGCTTGGGGCTCAAAGAGAATAAAAACATGCAAACAAACCCAAACAACAAATTAAAGCAAATAATGAATCAAAAACGTACATTTAGTGATTTCTAACCTAATTTTAATTACATGTAAGCTAAATTAATCTGAAGCCACCATTGATTTTATTAGGGTTTTATCAAATGAACCTAATTTACTAATTAATTTTAATAGTGCAAAAAATTAAAGAGTTTCATTATTCCCACTATCGGAGCTATTACAAAATCTACCCAAAAATAAGAAAGAAAATAAAATTAAAATTACAAACCTTATGAAAATAAATTAAACAAATTCAGAACCCTAAAAAAATAAATTATATAGAACAAAATAAAAAAAATACGTAAGATTTAAATTGGGATCATGATTCTTGGTTTTCATTTATGGATTCTCCATGGGTTTTCCTTGGTTCAATCATGTGTTCATCATCATAGACACATGAAACACAGAGAATAAAAAAAATTAGAATAAATGAAGAAAGAAAATAAAATAATGAAAACTAACAAAAAAAACATAGAAAAAAATAATATAAAAGAAAGAATTAATAATAAAAAAAAGAAAGGAGTAGAAGAAGGATGTTATGCAGATGATGTTTGAATGCCTCTCAAAATGAGATTTCACCATCTTGAAAAAATTGACTCTGTGTTTTTCTTGATTTATGGACCTTGAAAATAACGTATTTTTTTGAAAAGGTTTTTTTTTTTTAACTTTCTTTTCTTTTCTTCTTTTTTTCTTTCTGTGTTTTTTTTAATCAGCTTTTTTTTTACAGTAGCTCTTAGGGTTTTCTCTTTTTTCTCTCTTTACGCAGTCTCTCCTCTTCTTTTTTTTTCCTCTACCAATCCTTTTCTTTTTATATCCTATTCCTAACTCTAGCTAACCACTTACGTGGTCACATGAGAGTAAGCTCTGATCCTCCCTTTAAAAAACAAATAGGATAAAAATTTTAATTTCAAAAAATTATACGCCTAAGAGACGCGTTTTGGACAAATAAATACCAAAATTAATTTATTTATTAAAAATAAATTAAATTTGGACTAATCATAATTTTAGCGCCTTGGCATTACAGAATGTCGATCGACATTGTGTAATGCTGATATACTTTGTGTAATGTCTATTGGCATTATGTAATGTTGATTGACATTATGTAATGTTGATTGGCATTACATAATGTTGATTGGCATTATGCACATTTTCAAAATGCCTAGGCAAAATTTAATTTTTGCAATTAAACCCAAAAAAATGTTGCAATTTAGTTCTTGAAATCGCGAAACTTAACACTAGAGGTCAATTTTTAACTAATTTTTCACTGTAGAGGATTTCGTCGTATTCATGCACAAATGCATCCTGAAATTAGGTGCTTACAGTTGCCCCCTTTGTCACTCTTTGCTTGACAAATTGCGGCAAAGCAATAAAAGCACACAATTTCAAAGGAAAAAATTAGGTTACTTAATTGTATCCTAATTAATGGATTAATGCTTAAATTGTTGTGTAATTTTTAAGCAAGACTGTAGACAGTGGGGTTTAGCGTGCGTCTAAGATTTTAACAACCACAACATTGTTTAAGCTTAAGGCTCTAGAGAACACACTAACCACTATCACAAAGACATGGCGTGGAGATGAGGAGTCACCACCCAGGGTAATAACTGGGATAAATCGAAAAGATGGTACTCAATTCCCTAAAAGAAAGCTAGCACCCCAACCAGGAGATTCTGGATACGGAATACCAACTTCTTTCAGTCTTGTGTTCATTTAGAATTACTTTATGAATTATTATCTTATTCTCTATTTACATGCAATTTTATATAAACCCTAAAAACAATCAACTCCAAGACAAACTAGTCATGAAATATACAAGTAAATAATGCATTCAATGAATTACATAATCTCTAAGTTAGTCTAATCTACATGAATTTTAAATAAATGAGTTAAATCTACATGTTTTAAATTATAAGTGAACCTAAAGACCTAATTCCTTTTGATTTTAATTAAATGAACTTAAGTCTACTAATTTTAATTCTAAATATGAGCTTAAATCTACAAATTATGGAATATTTAAATTAGTGGGCCTAATTCTACATGTTTTAATTAAATGGTGACCTTAAATCTACAAATTATAAAAAAGCTTAAATTAAGTGGGCTAAGTCTAAATTAATTAAATTAAATTAAGTGAGCCTATGTCTAATTAACTAAATGGGCCTAAGGATATTTCTAATTAATTAATTATAGGCTTAAAAATATATTTTAATTAATTAAACCTAATTAAGTACTAAGTGAGATGGGATAAAAGAATTACCTAAATTTAAATAAATCAATCAAAGCCTAAAATGGGCTTAAGGCCTCAAAAGCACATAAAAATAATAAATAAGCCCAAAAACAAATAAAAACATAAAAAAAATAATTAAATAAGATCAAACAAATAATTAAATTAATCCTTACTAAAACCCTAATTTTATTAATATGCAACCTAAATTAATCTATTTCCTCCATTGATTTTAAATAATTACCTAATTGAAACGTAATTTTACTAACCAATTAATCAAAATAAACATGCAACCACACACATAATTTCACTACTCCTACTATTGGGGCTATTACATTAATTCATAAAATAATTAATAAAATAAAAAATAAAAAGCGATAAAAAAAATAAAATAAAAACCCTAGAAACTAGGTCTTTACGAGGCTTTATCCATGATTTTTCATGGACTTCTCATGAATTCATCCCTCTGACGTGATCACCATGCATTTTCTCCATAATCACCACAAAAAAATAAAATAAAATTATGTTTAATGAATAAATTATAATAATAACTCGAAAGAATAAAAAAATAATCAATAATATAAAAAAGAAATAAATAAAAAATAGAATAAGAAGAAGAAGATGATGCTTATGAGTGATTTGGGGTACTCCTCATATTTGTAATTCACCATTCTTGATAAGTTTTCAAATCTTCTTCTTCAAAAATTCTCCAAGGATCTTGAATTAATTGATAAATCAAAAGGAATTTTTATAAAAAAAATAACTCGCCCAAAATAAAAAAGGCTCATAAAAAACCAAAAAAACTTAAAAAATACGTTCCTGCCTTTTCCTTCTCCTTTTCCTTTTTCCTCCCTCTTTTCTTTGAGCTCTCGTTCTCTTTATATAGTGGAAAAAAGGAACTAAAAAACCTAGCTTCCTAACGCGATTCTAATTCCTCAAAATATAAGATTAATACTTAAAATTATATTTAGGAATTTTAGACCAATTAGGAATGAGTTAAAAACCAATTAGGAATTTTAGACCAATTAGGATTGAATTAAAAGATATAAAATAGAGACGAAAGAATTCAATTTCGACTGGGATTGTGTAATTCCAAAAAGACCACTGAAAGAATTTAAGTTTTACAATTAGGTCCTAAAAAAATATTGCAATTTAGTCCTTGAAAACACTAAATCCTTCCCTTAAAAGATGCATTTAAACCTTTATAATTTTAAAGCTTAAGTTTCAAAGACCTATTCATGATATTTTCATCATTGGAGTCCTTTGTCACATCCATAACACATTATCCCGAAATTGGGTGTTTACAAAGATGCTATGTTTAGCATGCTTCACTATATTTCTTGTAGAATGTCTAGTGAGATATATGCAAATGAGTTTCGCTATATTCCTTGTGGGACGTTTAGTGTTTCGTGATTGGAGAACATGTTGTAGCTCCTGTGGAATGTGTAATAATAATACTATAGCTACTATGTAGTGTCTGGTGAATTGCACTATACTCCTTTTAGGACGTCTAGTGACAATGGATTTCGTTATATTTACTGTGAGACATTTAATAAAATATATATAATGATCCTCACTATATTCCTTATGGGACGTTTTAGAAATTTATGATTTGAGAACACATTATAGCTCCTGTGGAACGTCTAGCGATGATACCATAACTACTGTATAGTGTCTTGTGACTGCACTATATTCCCTTTGGGACATTTAGTGACAATGGATTTTGTTATAGTCTTTGTGAGACGTTTAATGAAATATATGTAATGATCCTCACTATATTCCTTGTGGGACATTTAGCAATTTATAATTTGAGAACATGCTATAACTCCTGTGGAACATTTAGTGATGATACCATAACTACTGTGTAATGTCTGGTAGATCAAAAGATTTGAAAATTCATGTTATAACTGCTTTGTAGCATATAACATATTGAATTTGAAATTCATATTATGACTACTGGACAGTGCATAACAAAATGATATGAAATTTCTATTACAACTACTATATAGCATATAACTAAATAGATTTAAAAATCCTTAACAAAAAATGATGATACATGTAAATTAGTATGCACATTATTCAAATTAGATTAGAAACTGGTAGAAAATGTATGAAATTTTGAAATTAAACCCTAAAAATATCAAAATTTTAGCTCGGGTTTGCTAAATGTCTGATTAAACGTCTGTAATCCTAATTAGAAGTCTGAATTTCAATCGGCATTGCCCAGTTTCGATTGGCATTATGTAATGTCGATCGACATTCCATTTTGCTGATCAAAATTTTTTAAGTAATTAATTTTTTTATTCTTGAATTTCATCTAGCGACTGATGAAATTCATGGGTTGTTTTCACATAGCTCGAGAACTATTTCATGGGCTACAAATGAATGTGGTATAGTTGATCTGGGCCTCAGGTTTTAGACAATTCATCGTTGGACTTTTGATAGTTTGAGGCTGATCTGACTGCTATTCTTTATTTACTTTGATTGAGAGGTGGATGGACACCACCCACACTTTTCACACTTGCATAGGGGAACTAACTATTTCTCCTATGAGCTTTTCTACCATCACTGGGATTGCCTTCAGAGGAACTCTTGTTCCTTTTGACATTAGTTATTACAATCTTTTTGAAGACACACAAAGTCAGTACATGTGCAACTTGATTAGGTTCATCCTGATGTGGAAGAATCAGAAAAATGTTGTCCTTTCGTCTCTAGTTGAGGGATTCAGATGACTGCCCACTACTACTCCTTGAAAGATTGCTCAGAAGGCGAGGTGTCTCCTCCTTATACTATTAGGCATGACTCTTTTCTGTGAGACTGGTCATGAGGTCAACATTGCTTTACTCGGCCTCCTTCGTGACTTAGATCAAGTTGCTACCCTTGATTGAGGATCTACTACATTATCCTATCTTTACTATATATTGGATATCATTTATAGAGGTGTTGTCACAATGTGTGGCTTTTAGTATATCCTGCATGTACATTCTTATTCTTCTTTTTTTTCTATGATTCACTTATTTATTTTTTTTCTTTTCCAGATTTAGAGTATAGAGATCGGGTTGATTCAAGGTTTTAATGCTATCAGCTCCAATAAGAGTCTCCCTTTGATGTAGAGATGGGGTTCTTCCTATTTGTTTAGTGTTAGAAATATTCCTCAGACCTATCGTGACCAGATAAACTCCATTGAGTGGCACCTAGTAAGAAAACAAATCATCAGTATTTTATAATGCAAATTAAACTTAATTAACATAATTTGTAGATTAATTCTGATTGGCTGGAGGGAGCTAAAAACATCAAGAGATACAATTTTATGGCTGGAGCAGTACATCTTGAGTCCATGAGGATTCTACTCCTTAGATATGGTTGTTAGATGTGGTATCTGGGGGAGCGAGTATGTCGTTGGTCTTTTAAACCTTTATGACATCGTATTCGTTCTAATATCCCTCCTTTGATATTACATAGCTCACACCTGACGGGTTTAAAGCTGAGAGAGGCACTATAGGGGTATGCTACTTTGACTTTTCTTGAGCGATCTTGCCATTACTAGCAATTCATTCATGAGAACCTCCTGGAGTAGATTCCTACTGACCATGCTGAGGTAACTTCTGGTTATTTCATTTATTCTTTTTGACCTCGTAAAGTACTCATTCTTTTTCACAGTTTGAGGAGATTGGTTCCCTTGCAACTGAGGCGATGGGGGAAGAGACCGAAACTGCTCAGAGGTCTGAGATTGCTCCTGGTACTGAGAGATCTGAGCCCAGACCTAGTCATACACATTATACTCAGCACGTTGGGACTAGTCATGAAGGGGCTTCTATTGGTGCTATCCTTGGTGATATCTCTCTTCTAGATAGGCTTATGCTTTATTGGGCTCTTGCTATTCAGACTTTGGTTGAGCAATATATGCACTTTAGTGATGTTGAGATTCTTAGCTTTTATTCAGTGGATACTTCTCATGTGAGTCTATTTGACTTATTTCCTATATGATCTATACACTTCACATAAATTTTAATGGAAAATTTTACAACATAGGTTCCTCGGACATAGGCATAGTATTTACACGGTCTTGCCTTATCTTAGAGGTTATTTACTATATAGGTCACAGATAGTTAGTGAGTAAGTATATACACTAAAAAATGCAAAGTGTATGCATGTTATGCATGAAATGCATATGATATGATATTTCCCATATGTGTAGAGTTATTCCAGTGGTTTAGAGCGCAAGAATAAGATGCTTCACCGGTAGCTTACAGACTTAGGTATTAATCCTCATAGTGCTGGGACTTCATCTACCAGGTCATCAGATACTTATCAACAAGATAATCTGACTAGAGGATGGAGGCCTTGGCTTGATTCGGGAGCTCATGATGACTAACTAGAAATATTTTATTTTAACTCTCAATATGCTTGTATCTAATTGTTTTTGTAGTATTGTTACTTTTTGGATTCTGCACTATTCTGAGTACTGTTATGTATCACTTGAATCGGTAGCTGCTTTTAAGTAAACTTCTTCCATTAAAATCCTTCTAACAATGGGTAATGCTCTTTTAGAATCCATCACCTTATCTTATCTATAGTCCTTGAGCACATAGAATCCTTTATTATTTTCTTTCTCTTCTATTTGCCTTAACTTTTGCCTAAGTCACCCTTTTGGTTTTTCAACTTAGCATGCTTGCCCTAACTTTTTCCTAAGCTGCCCTTTCGGGTTTTCAACTTAGCAAGCTTTTTTTTTTTTAAATTTGGCTACCAGAAAAGTTGAGTTTGCTTATCATTCCTGCTAACTCTTTGACTTATCAATCTCATCAGCTACAGTCTCGTCAATTGAAGATGAAGGATAAGCTTACTATAAGCCAATGGGTTGACTGGTTGAGGGGCATTGCAAATACTGAGATCACATGGGTCTGCCCTTACTGGAATTGAAGTTCATGACCATTGAGCTATATGATCATAGTGTTCCTATTCCTGGGCTATGTTTCTCTACTTTTTCTTCTCTTCACATCTTAGCTGTCAGTATGGCTGCCTATAGTTCATTATCACTGTTTTTACTAACTTTAAAGGCTTCCCTTTTGGGACAGGACTTTCTGGACAAGGTTAGGAGCTTGTGGCCTTGTAGGAACTTTAAGCGAAACATACATTTGAATGCAAATTTGACTACTAATGATAACTACAAAGCTTGTACAAACTATAGAGCCACCTGGATTTGCTAAGTACAAGAGGACTCAAGTGTTGCAGGATGAATCATAAAAGAAGAAACCAAGACATATTTAGAATATTGACCTCATACATTTGGTTTTTTAGGCTTTTCATGCTTTGTTTTTTTTCCTTTAAGTACTTATGCCTTATAATAAATATAGGATATGAAATATTCAACAAAAAATTCATTTCAATTTGCTTCATTAATTAGGGCCAAAATGAGTACATTTATTACATCACATGATATAAGTCATGTTATTTGCTAGTCCTTTCAGATTTTATAATTGAATATTTTTCTCTCACTTTTATTTCCCTAATTTCTGCCTGACTAGCCCTTTACAGGTTTTCTAATAAGTGGGATCACCTCTTTTCTTTTATTCCCTAACTTTTGCCTACCAAACCTTTGCAGGTTTTCTGAATAGCGGGAATGTCCTAATTTTTGCATGACTAGCCTTTTTAGGTTTTCTAGCCATTGGAATTTTATTTCCTTTATACCATTTTCTTCTCTTTTTTTTAAAGATAGTATTTCTTGAGATAATCCAAGTTAATTGGCTTAGTGAACTCATTCCCTTTAAGATCTGATATTTTTGTAGCTCCCTTAGGTAGGATCAATTTGATTAAATATGGTCCTCCCCAATTTAGTATGAACTTTCCTCTTGGATCAAATACTATTGCTTTAAATTGTTTTAACACAAGGTGCCCAACCTTTATCTTTCCAGGCTTAACCTTCTTATTGAATGATCTTGCTATCCTTCTCTAATATATCTGAGTATGAAACAAAACATTCATCCTCTTTTCATCTAGAGATACTAGATGATCATATCTCTTTTGTTCCCATTCATTCTCAGGTATTTTAGCTTCCATAACCACTCTTAAAGATTTGATCTCAGTTTCTATAGGCAAAACTGCTTCATAACCATACATTAAAGAGAATGGTGTTTGGCCCGTGGCAGTTCTAGTTGTAGTCCTATACCCCCACAAAGCTAAAGGAAGAAACTCAGACCAATCCTTATAAGTTTTGACTATTTTAAAGAGAATTTTCTTAACATTTTTATTAGCCACTTCTACTGCTCCATTAGACTGAGGGCTAAAAGGTGAAGACTTATGATGTTCAATCCCATAGTTTTGTAATAACTCTACTATTTTTGCCTGAAATTTAACACTATTAACTATCACAACATGGCACGGGACCCCATACTTGCAAATAAGACTCTTCTCAACAAATCGTGCCATTTTTTTTGCTTTCAGAGTGTTGAAGAACTTAGCCTCTACCCATATGGAAAAGTAATCTATTGCTATGACTATATACATACGCCCATTGGATACTGTCGGCCTTATTTCTCCTATAATATCAATCCCCCATGCTGCAAAGGGCCATGGAGATGATAAACTATTTAGCATCATAGGAGGAAGATGGTTAAGATTCCTATAGATCTAGCATTGATGGCACTATCTTACTGTTATGATACAATCATTTTCCAAACTCATCCAATAATACCCTTATCTGATTATCTTTTTAGCCAAGATCATTCCATTCATGTGAGAATCGCAAGCTCCTGTATGAATCTCTTTCATCACCTTTTCAGCTTCCTCTTTCTTGAGACATCTGAGCTGCATTCCATTTAACATTCTTTTATATAATACTCTATCGTGACTCGTGTAATTATATGTGAGAACATGAAGAGCATATTTCTCTTTTGAAGTCACTTCATCTGGATACTTTCCTTCCTCAATAAACCTATAAATGTCGTAAAACCATAGCTTCTCTTCAGGCCTTATTTAAATACCCATAGTTGGCTCTCCCTTATAATATGGAGCTTTTGATTTTATGATTACCAAAGGCTTCATAGTCAATCTAGTCACATTATCCCACATCAAAGAGAGTGTTGCCAGTGCATCTGCCATATGATTATCGTCTATTGACAAATGGATGAAGAGACATTTAGTGAGGTTCCTTATTAAAGTTTTCAAATAGCAAATATAAGGCTTCAGCTTTTCCGCTTTCACCTCCCATTCTTCATTAGCATGACTGATGACCAACATCGAATCCCCATATACCAATAACTCTTTTGCTCCAGCTGCTATTACTGCCTCCACTCCATGAATGCATGCCTCATACTCAGCCATATTATTTGTTACCTTAAAATCTAACTTCTTGACCATTGGTATGGTTTCTCCTTCCAATGTAACAAGAATCACTCCTTCTCCAGCTCCTTTGTTGTTTATAGCCCCATCGAAATAAAGCTTCCACTCCCAATGCTCTATGACTATTAAGTTCTCATATGGAAACTTTAAATTCCACTATTCATCAACTTCTACCACATTCTGAGCTAGGAATTCTGCTATTGCTCTTCCTTTGATAACCTTTATGGTAATGTACTCTATATCAAATTTAGTCAAGAGTATGAGTCATTGAGACATTTTTCCAGTTAAAATAGATGCTTGAAATAAATATCTTAAAGGATCTATCTTTGAAATAGCTTGAACTTTATAGGACTGAAAATAATGCCTCAATTTTCTTATTGCCTAGATCATTATCAGACAAGTATTCTCTACCAAATCATACTTTTCCTCATATGGCAGAAACTTCTTGCTAAGGCAATACACCGCATGTTCTACCCTATCCAGTCCTGCATGTGCTAGCATTGCCCCCATTGCATTTTCCTCTAGAGCAAGTACATAATCAACGACTTACCTTGCCTTGGCGGCTTCAATATAGGCGGATTGGCAAGATATTCCTTAATCCTATCAAAAGCCCTCTAAAAATTATTGTTCCACTTCACAGGTTGATCTTTCTTTAAAAGCTTAAAGAAAGGGTCATAAATATTAGTAAGCTTTGCAATGAATGTACTAATATATTGTAACCTGCCAATGAATCCTATTACTTTTTTCTCTGTCTTTGGTACCGACATTTCCTAGATAGCTTTCATTTGTTCTGGATCTACTTTAATTCCTTTGTTACTAATTATATGCCATAGTAGTTTTCATGAAGTAACCCCAAAAATGAATTTCTTTAGGTTGAGCCTCAGATTTTACCTCTAAATTCAAGCCAAGAACTTATCTAAAGCTTCAAAGTGTCCTTCTCTTGTCTCTAACTTAACCATCATGTCATATACATATACTTTTACTTCTTTGTGCATCATGTCATGGAAAAGAGCAGTAGCTGCCCTTTAATATGTTGCACCTACATTCTTCAATCTAGAAGGCATAACCTTATAACAATACATCCCCCATTATGTAAAGAAAGCTGTTTTGATCTTGTCCATGACTGCCATCATTATCTGATTATATCCTAAAAACCCATCCATAAAAGAATACATTGCACTCGATGTTGCACTGTCAATTATCACATCAATGTAAGGTAAAGGAAAATCATCTTTTTAGGTATGCTTTGTTTAGATCCCTAAAATCCACACATATACATACTTTACCATCTTTCTTAGGTACTGGTACTAACTATTATCTGTCACCTTTATCTATCACAACATGGTACAGGAACCTATACTTGTGATGTGATCCTAGATCCAAAGAGGAAGATTTCAAGATTTGTTCATGCTAATAAGGCAACGTTCATTCAAGAAAAGAGCAATTAGCATAAATTCGTATTTTGTGTAGCATACTTCAGTATTTTAGCCATAAATCACTCTACAAAACTCTGATTGAGATGATTTAAGAAGATGTTGAAAGCTAAGAAAGAGATCTACAACTTTGGTGAAGATATCCAGAGTGAATTCGGCCTTATACCTGAGTTAAAATTATGAAATATTATCAGATCGTGAATAAAACTGGGCAGACTGAATATACATCAGTAAATGGGCTGTATCTCACTCAATATAGATTCAAATGAAGTGATTCAAGATGCTGATGAAAGATAACAACAAGGGCTACAACGTTTATGTTTTGGGCTTAAGTTAATTCGGTCATCATAGTATTGAAAAGTGTGCTACAATATGCTGCATAAGTAAATCCGAATTTAACTAGGATTATATTTTCTTATTTAAGTAGAATTATATTTTCTTATTTAAGAAGGATTTGGTTTTCTTGTTTAGTTAGGATATTAATTAGGTTTTATTTAGGGTTTTTTAAAGCCTATATAAAGGCCTTATTTTATGTAACCTAGAGGGTATGCAATCATGGATGATTAATAAAATTTAGAGAGGATTCTCTTTGGTTACTTGGTGGTTAACCATGTGACAACCTTTGTGACTTATCAATCTATCTTTCAGACAGTAGATTGTGGCATCTTTTTAATAACCTTTGTTACTTGTTTGTTATTGTTCAAAAGGTTAAAGTTTTGATATAGCTTTGGTTGTTTGGACTAACTAAACATGAGGTGAAGGTTCTCTATGTCTGAATTGGAACTTGATTTGAACTTTCCTTGAGAGCGTGGGTTTGGGTTCATGTTGAACGGGTTCCTAGAGCAGGTCATCTAGTGGGTTCGTATCACTTGGTATCAGAGCTTGGCTCAAATCAGGTTTTGTTCAATTCAATTCTACGTATCCTTAATTTACTTTTTAATTATTGTGGTTTTAAAATTTTTCTATTTGTGTCAAAAAAAATAAATATGTTTTTTTTTTATGATTTTTGATTGATTTAATTGAATGATTTGTAACAAAGGGTCTTAGGTTTGATATACCTAAGGTTTTAGTTGGTCGTATCAATTAGATTTTATACCTTAAGTTTGATTTGATCAATTTGTAACGAAGGGTCTTAGGTTTAATATACCTATGGTTTTAGTTGGTTGATACAAAAAGGGTTTAAGGTTACTAATCTTCTACCTTTCATTTTTTTTATTTTTCAATTTTTAGGATTTTAAATTTATTTTTTATTTATAATTTAAAAAAAATATATATGTGTTGAATTTTTTTTAGTCTATTTAAAATTTTTTTTTTCTTGTGTGGTGTTCTTGAGTCTTTTTTTAAATAAAATATATATATTCAATTGCATGGAAGATAAAGATTTTAGGACAAATCTTTTTGAAGAAAGGGAGAATGATGTGATCCTAGCTCCAAAGAGTAAGATTTCAAGATTTTTTCATGCTAATAAGGCAACGTTCATTCAAGAAAAGAGCAATTAACATAAATTCGTATTTTGTGTAGCATACTTCAGTATTTTAGCCATAAATCACTCTACAAAACTCTGATTGAGATGATTCAAGAAGATGTTGAAAGCTAAGAAAGAGATCTACAACTTTGGTGAAGATATCCAGAGTGAATTCAGCCTTATACCTGAGTTAAAATTATGAAATATTATCAGATCGTGAATAAAACTGGGCAGACTGAATATACATCAGTAAATGGGTTGTATCTCACTCAATATAGATCCAAATGAAGTGATTCAAGATGCTGATGAAAGATAACAACAAGGGATACAACGTTTATGTTTTGGGCTTAAGTTAATTCGATCATCATCATATTGAAAAGTGTGCTACAATGTGCTGCATAAGTAAATCCGAATTTAACTAGGATTATATTTTCTTATTTAAGTAGAATTATATTTTCTTATTTAAGAAGGATTTGGTTTTCTTGGTTAGTTAGGATATTAATTAGGTTTTATTTAGGGTTTTTTTAAGCCTATATAAAGGCCTTATTTTATGTAACATAGAGGGTATGCAATCATGGATGATTAATAAAATTTAGAGAGGATTCTCTTTGGTTACTTGGTGGTTAACCATGTGACAACCTTTGTGACTTATCAATCTATCTTTCAGACAGTAGATTGTGGCATCTTTTTAATAACCTTTGTTGCTTGTTTGTTATTGTTCAAAAGGTTAAAGTTTTGATATAGCTTTGGTTGTTTGGACTAACTAAACATGAGGTGAAGGCTCTCTATGTCTGAATTGGAACTTGATTTGAACTTTCCTTGAGAGCGTGGGTTTGGGTTCATGTTGAACGGGTTCCTAGAGCAGGTCATCTAGTGGGTTCGTATCAACTTGCAAATAAGACTCTTCTCAATAAATTATGCCATTTGTTTTGCTTTTAGAGTGTTGAAGGACTTAACCTCTACCCATCTAGAAAAGTAATCTATTGCTACAACTATACACTTATGCCCATTGGATGCTGTCGGCCTTATTTCTCCTATAATATTAATCCCCCACGCTGCAAAGGGCCAAGGAGATGATAAACTATTTAGCATTCCATTCAGCATTCTTTTATATAATACTCCATCTTGACTTGCATAATTACGTGCAAGAACACAAAGAGCATATTTCTCTTTTGAAGTCACTTCATCTGGATACTTTCCTTCCTCAATAAACCTTTGAATGTCGTAAAACCATGGCTTCTCTTTAAGCCATATTTGAATACCCCTAGTTTGCTCTCCCCCATAACATCAAGCTTTTGATTTTATGATTACCAAAGGCCTCATAGTCAATCCAGTCATATTATCCCACATCGAAGAGAGTGTTGTAAGCGCATCTACCATCTAATTATCATCTCTTAACAAATGGATAAAGAGACATTTAGTGAAGTTCCTTACTAAAGTTTTCAAATAGCAGATATAAGGCTTCAGTTTTTCCTCTTTCACCTCCCATTCTTCATTTGTCTGACTGATGACCAATATCAAATCCCTACATACTAACAACTCTTTTGGTCCAGTTGCTATTGCTACCTCTACTCCATGAATGCATGCCTCATACTCAACCATATTATTTGTTAGTTTAAAATCTAACTTCTTGGCCATTGGTATGTTTTCTCCTTCCATCGTAATAAGAATTACTCCTACTCCAGCTCCTTTGTTGTTTACAGTCCCATCGAAATAAAGCTTCCACTCCCAATGCTCTACGATTACTAAGTCCTCATCTGGAAACTCTAAATTCCACTGTTCATCAACTTCTACCGCATTCTAAGCTAGGAATTATGCTACTGCTATTCCTTTGATAACCTTTATGGTAATGTACTCTATATCAAATTCAGTTAGGAGTATGACCCATCAAGACATTTTTCCAGTTAAAACAGATGCTTGAAATAGATATCTTAAAGGATCTATCTTTGAAATAGCCTAAACTTTATAGGACTAAAAATAATGCCTCAATTTTCTTGTTGCCCAGATCATTATCAGACATTTCTACTCTACTAAATCATACTTTTCCTGATATGGCAGAAACTTATTGGTAAGGTAATACACCATATGTTCTACTTCATCTAGTCCTTCTTTTGCTAGCATTGCCGCCATTGTATTTTCCTCTAGAGCCAAGTACATGATCAATGGCTTACCTTGCCTTGACAACTTCAATACAGGTGGATTGGCAAGATATTCCTTAATCCTATCAAAAGCCCTCTGAAAATTGTTATTCCACTTCACAGGTTGATCTTTCCTTAAAAGCTTGAAGATAGGGTCACAAATATTAGTAAGCTTTACAATGAATCTACTAATATACTACAACATGCCAATGAATCCTCTTACTTATTTCTTTGTCTTTAGTGCTAGCATTTCCTGGATAGCTTTCACTTTATCTGGATCTACTTCAATTCCTTTGCTACTAACTATATGCCCTAGCAGTTTTCATGAAGTAACCCTAAAAATGCATTTCTTTGGTTAAGCCTCAGATTGTACCTCTCAATTCGAGCCAAGAACTTATCTAAAGCTTTAAAGTGTCCTTCTCTTGTCTTTGATTTGACCATCATGTCATCTACATATACTTCTACTTATTTTTGCATTATGTCATGGAAAAGAGCAGTAGCTGCCCTTTGATATGTTGCACGTGCATTCTTCAATCCAAAAGGCATAACCTTATAACAATACATTCCTCATTTTGTAATGAAAGTTGTTTTGATCTTGTCCATGATAACCATCATTGCCTAATTATATCCTGAAAACCCATCCATAAAAGAATACATTGTGCTCGATGCCCCACTGTCCACTATCACATCAATGTGGGGTAAAGGAAAATTATCTTTTTGGGCTTGCTTTGTTTAGATCCCTGAAATCCACACACATACGTACTGTATCGTCTTTCTTAGGTATTAGTACTATGTTTGCCAACCATTGAGGATAATCTACCACTTCTAGAAAATTAGCCTGGATTTGTTTAGTAACTTCCTCTCTTCTCTTTTCAGTCCACCATGGTCTTAGCCTGTATAGTTTCTATTAAACAGGTTTAAATTTTTGGATAAGTTAGGATGTGATGTTTTGAAATTTCCTCATCTAAACCTGGCTTATCTTCATATATCTAAGCAAATACTACCTTTATTTTTGTTAATATTCTCTTAAAATTTTCCTTCTCTTTAGGAGTTACATAATGTGATATAGAAATGTTCTTAGGATTATCATTTGTGCCCATGTTTAATAAATCTAATTGAATGGAATTAATGTCTAATATGCACATACAATCAATATTAAAATACAGAGAACCATCAGGATGGACATCACATAAGTAAGCCAAACCAGAATTTATATCATTGACCATGGAAAAAAAAAGTCTTCATCCTCATAAAGGTCGGACGTTATTACATCAATTTGTTCATAAAAAACATCACTAAAATGATTACTAATGATATTAGTTAAATCCTAGGGTGGGTCCTCTTCAGGTGGCAGACACAATAGCTCTTCGATAATAGTATCACCTATCTTCTTAGCTACCTGCTTCATTACTTCCTCTTTGTTATCCTCTACTAGGTTTTCCATAATATGCTCCTTGAAGATCTCAAACCTAGGAATGTCTTTTCCAACAACATTGATAGATTCCTTAGCACCCAGATAGTACTTGCCTTCCTCTGACTTGATAAAATTCTCACTCATCAGCCTGATTCTCCTTAAGGGCTTATATATCTTGGCCTTTTCCTTCTTTCTTCCTCTTTTGCTACCAGGTTCTGTCTCAGTGCACCCTAATCCCTTAGTGTCGCTCTGACTTCTGAATTCCGGGGGTTTAGGGCTTCCTTGCTCATTCTTTCCCAACCCTTGTCCAGGTTGATAATTCATACTCTCCATCATCCTTGCAACTCTCAGGTCCATCTCAGTTCCATCGAATATTCCAGCAACTTGGAAACCAGGGGGAATACATACTTGTTTCTATTTATCATGTATGGCTACCACAACTACATTGGTTCTTGCTTCTATAGTCACAACCTCTCCTCGATGAGGGAATTTTATCTTCTAGTGCACAGTTGAGGTTACCCCTCCTAGAGCATAGAACCATGGCCTTCCTAAAAGCAAGGCATATGTGATAGGGATGTCTAATATAGTGAACTCAACAGTTGACTCTATAAGTCCTGTTTTAACTAGTGCTTGGAATGTACCTTCCACAGTTCGGTGTTATCATCATAGGATCTAATTATAAGATTTGAACCTTTCAAATCATTAGCTTTCAAACCCAAATTAGGTAGGATTTTTAAAGGACACACATTAATAGCATAACCGTCATCTACCATTGCAAAATTGGTTCTCTTTCCCTTTACTTTAGTTGGGATAAATAGTGCCTTATTATGATTTCTACCTTCCAAAGGCAAATCATCATCTGAGAACGTTATTAAGCCATGCTTCTTTTCTGTGACCTTTGTTACCATAGCATCAGGTGTAGCTGTTGTTTCAATATTCATATTTGATAAAGCCTTGACAAGAGCTCTTCGATAGCTGCCTAAATGTATCAATAACTCCTAAATGCTTACATTTGCCTTAGCTTTCTTTAGCTACTCTAAGATCAGGTCTTTTTTATGCCCTTTGTCTACTTCTACATCCTTTGTTTCTTCTCTTTATGTGACTCTCTCAATTTTCTTTTATGTTGCCTTATAATTCTTTTCACTTCTGGTGACATGGTTCACATTAGGATTATCACTTTATACATCAAGACCACCAGGGCTCTCTTTATAAGAGTCATGCCAAATATCAATAACCCCAATAATTTGACCCTTTTTTCCATACTTCCATCATGCACGTTTCTTTCCCTTTCAACTCCTCCATGTTAAATTTGCCCAAATGTTGGCTCAATAACTCTTCAACTCCCTCTTGAGACTATTCAGAAGCAAAAGATCCATTGCTCTTTCCATTTATGTCATCATCTTTGAACTCTTCACCCCATCCTGAGGCCAAATCTCCTCTATTGGTATATCATGTAAAACGGACTTAGAGTAAAATACTCTATAGTCAAACTTGCCTAAAGGTTGCCCAATAAACCTTCAACCCCTCTCAATGGCTGCTTAAGAGTTTCATATTCTCTCTCTTCTTCCATCGTCTCATTATCAAACTCATCACCCCATCCTGAGGGCACAATTGATTCAAAGGGAATATTAGCAGAGGGTGGTTTTAAATAGAACACCTTAAAGAAAAATTTCCCGGAGGGTTGCTTTAATAAATCTTCTACTCCTCTAGAGGCATTAGGAGATTTCTCACTATCTGTAAGGCTTAAGTTTTCAAAGGAGTCTAGTACTTCCTTTTCACTAACTCCTGAGTTGATCATCATGGTGCTGGTGGTGGAACATTTCGGTAGTCTAGGAAAGGGTTGTTTCTATGTTTGGGTTGGAATTGGATTTTTTAGGGTTTGTGATTTTTGTGGAATCTATCAGGTTCTAGATTTCATGTTTTAAGCAGATACAAGTGTCTATGGAGTGGCTAGCTACTTGGTGAAATTTACAGTATTTTTTTGGGTCATAGCTTGGAACATTTGGGTTTGGTGGTTTGAAAAAGGTTGAGGGTATAAGCATGCCTTTCTAGATCAAATGGTTTAGGACTTTGGAAAGTGGTTGGTTAAAATTAGAGAATCTCCTGGGCTACTGAACTACACACACCTCAGCTAGTACTTCCTTGTTGTGTGCCCCCAATTAAGTAATTTTGGGCTCCTGTACTTCTAAAAATTTTCTTCTTCTCACTCTCAATCTCTTCGGCTTACAAACTATCATCATATAGGTCTATAAATATTTTAGGATTCATTATTTGCAATCTCTTAATCAAATTAGGCGACAAGTTACGGACTATCATCCTAACCTGGTCTTTCTCAGCTAACTTATTTTTCATTAATCCTACCTTGTTCATAAATCTAGTCAAAAAATTAGAAGAGGATTTGTTTGATTTTTGCTTAATCAGTTCCAAATCCCTAATGGACACTTCCAATCTAGTGTTATAATCATACTATTTCAAAAAAGTAGTACACAGTTCTTTCCAGTTAGCCTTGACAAACTTTTCTAACCCATGACACCAATTTACAACCATTCCCTCTAATGACAATACAAATAACTTACTGATCATTGCTAATGAGGCCTTAGTAGTGCTTATAATTATTGTGTACTAACTGAGATGGATCCTAGGATCTCCAATTCCATTAAACTTCTACAGTTGAGGCATTTTGAATTTCTCAGGTAGTTTACTATCCTTCATTAGCAGCATATTATCAAAGTCAAATGAATATCCCATGCCTTATCCTCTAATAAGTTCTTCTATCTTAGAAATTTTTTAGGTTAGTGTTTGCATCTACTTGGACTCATGGTCTTGTACCTATTCAAGTGATTCTCTTTTTGCCTTTTCCACCATATAATTCTTAACATCCTCAAGCTTTACATCAGCAACAGGTAGGTTTCTAGCAATAGGTTGCCCCCTAGCATTATTGGTAGTAGGTAGAGAGTGGGATAATTGCAGTAGTAGGTGGTTGATTAATTACAGGTGGTGGTATGATAGTAGCAGCAGGTTGCATCAATCCAGATAAAGCCTGTCTTAGTTCATCTTGCATTATAGCCCTTATATCATCCATCAAAGCTCCCTTGATGTCTTCTAAGGTCCAGTTCCCTCCTTGTTATTATTCCATTTCTATATGCTTAGTTGGACTTGGTTTAACTTCTAAGTAAAGTGGATTACTATAACTCTTCTCTAGTATATGAAGGATCTCTTATGTTATGGCTTTAGGACTTAAATATATTCTTCTTAGTCTGCTACCTTTCTGTCCCAAAATACGAGAAGTCCTAGATGAATCTATGATGGCTGCAAAACAAAGTGTTAGTATGATGGATGAAATGCATGTATGCATGATGTATGTGCTATGCAACAAGTAGCAAATATCAAGTATCAATCAAATGTACAACATTCATCCTTCCAACCTTATTCCTCCCATACATGTTTTCAATGGTAAGTCTCTTTTCCTAGGATTTTTGGTCTTGGCCTTAATATCAATAGGGGATATAAAAAATTGATGTGCATGCCAAATCTTTTAAAGCAGTAAAAGCATAGAAATAGTACTTCTAAGTATAAAAGTTTAGCCTAATCTTTATTAGCCTATATGGGCTTTTTAAAGTATGGGCTTAAGCTTTTATAGATAAAAACACCTTATGGAAATATGCGTAAAGAATTTGGGTAATCCTAGGGGAAGTTACTAAACCATTATATATGGTTAGGGTCCGGTGAAAAGTCAAGGTTCCCTTAGCAAGATGCTTTCCTTTAAGACTTGAGTTATAAGCCAAGGTTAAAGGGGCCCAGCATCCTTTACAAACTTAAGAGAAGATTACCCCCCTTTAGGACTTGGGTTACAGACTCTAGTCAGATGAGCCCGGTAATCTCTCTTGAACCAAGTTAAGGCTAAAAGTAATGGTTAGCCAATTTACAACTCCATGAAGCTAGTGGAATCATAAACTAATGCCATCAGTTTAATAGGGACATGCAAAATGAATGCAAGAATAAAATAATTTTAAAGAACACAAGTAGAATCGGTATCTCTTATCATTAGTGGAGTCACCACTATAGACGACGAGTTTAGCGCGTGTCTAAGATTTTAGCAACCGCGACACTGTTTGAGCTCAGGGCTCCAGGGAACACACTAACCATTATCATAAAGACATGGCGTTGAGATGAGAAGTCACTACCCAGGGTAATAATCGGGATAAATCATTTTGGTGGTACTCGATTCCCTAAAAGAAAGCTAGCACCACAACCAGAAGATTCTGGGAAGGGAATACTAACTTCTTTTAGTCTTGCATTCATTTAGTAGTACTTTATGAATTACTATTTTATTATCTTTTTACACATAATTTTATTAAACCCTAAGTAAACATGCATTTAGCCCTAAAGCAAACTAGTCATAAAACTACATGTAAAAATTGCATACAAAACGCATCGTCCTTAGGTCTAAACTATGTTAATTTTATTTTAAAGTTTAGCTAATTCTACATTTTATTTACAAGTGAAATTGACTAAAATTGATCCTACATTTTAGGATAACTAATGAGCTTAAGTGTACTTGTTTTAATTCTAAAAAGTGGGCTTAAAATCTATTAATTTTAAGAAATAAAATAGAAATAAATTAGTGGGTTTAATTCTTACTTAATTTTAAATTAAGTGATGTAATCCCAAATCTATTTATTTAGAAAGGAAATGCTTTAATGAGCTGAGCTAAGTTTAAATTAATTTTAATTAAACTAAAAATGGGCCTAAGTCTAAATTAATCTAATTAGGCCTAAATTGATTTTAAAATTAATTAAACCTAAAAACCCAATTAAAAGCCTATTTATTAAATTGGTTGGAACCTAACATGGGCCTAGGGCCTAAAGAGAAAAAAACATGCAAACAAGCCCAAACAATAAATTAAAGCAAATAATGAATCAAAAACATACATTTAGTAATTTTTAGCCTAATTTTAATTCTATGCAACCTAAATTAATCTAAAGCCACCATTGATTTTATTAGGGTTTTATCAAATGAACCTAATTTATTAATTAATTTTAATAGTGCAGAAAATTAAAGAGTTTCTCTATTCCCACTATCGGGGCTATTACAAAATCTACCAAAAAATAACAAAGAAAATAAAATTAAAATTACAACCCTTAAGAAAATAAATTAAACAAATTTAGAACCCTAAAAAAATAAATTAGATAGAACAAAATAAAAAATACATAAGAATTAAATTGGGATAATGATTCTTGGTTTTCATTTATGGATTCTCCATGAGTTTTCCTTGGTTCAATCATGTGTTCATCATCATAAAAACATGAAACACAGAGAATAAAAAAGATTAGAATAAATGAACAAAGAAAACAAAATAATGAAAATTAAACAAAAAAATACAGAAAAAATAAAAAAATAATATAAAAGAAAGAATTAATAAAAAAAAAAAAGAAAGGAGTAGAAGAAGGATGTTATGCAGATGATGTTTGAATGCCTCTCAAAATGAGATTTCACCGTCTTGAGAAAATTAACTCTGTGTTTTTCTTGATTTATGGACCTTGAAAAGAATGTATTTTTAAAAAAAGGTTTTTTTTTAATTTCTTTTCTTTTCTTCTTTTTTTCTCTCTATGTTTTTTCAATCAACTCTTTTTTTTGCAGTAGCTCTTAGGATTTTCTCTTTTTTCTCTTTTTACACAGTCTCTCCTCTTCTTTTTTTTCCTTAGCCAATCCTTTTCTTTTTATATCCTGTTCCTAACCCTAGCTAACCACTTACGTGATCATAAGAGAGGCAACATTGATCCTCCCTCTAAAAAATAAACAGGATAAGAATTTTAATTTCAAAAAATTATATGCGTAAAAGACACGTACTGGATAGATAAATACCAAAATTAATTTATTTATCAAAAAAAAAATTAAATGTGGACCAATCATAATTAAAAAAATTGAGAAAATATATTTTTTTGAAATTTTAGCACCTCAGCATTATAAAATGTCGATCGACATTATGTAATGCCGATTGACATTCCATTATGCTGATTAGCATTGTGTAATGTTGAACAACATTATGTAATGTCGATCGACATTATGCACATTTTCAAATTTTCCCCTGCAAAATTTAATTTTTGCAATTAAACCCAAAAGAAGTTATAATTTAGTCATTGAAATCACGAAACTTAATGCTATAGGTCAATTTTTAACTAAATTTTCATCATAGAGGCTTTCGTAGCATTCATGCACAAATGCATCCTGAAATTAGGTGCTTACACCACCTTCAACCATTAAACCACCCAACTAGACTTGAAACCTTTGCCCTAATATTTAAAGTACACTTTTCTAGGAGAATATCAAATACTACCTATGATTATATCCTCTAACCTCAATAAAGATTAAAAGGATTTGCTAGTGGAAATGCTAAAGAGAAAATAAAAGTAATTGGTTGGCAAATTTTTGACATTAAGGGTATAAGTCCATTTTATTGCATGCACACGATTTTAATGGACAAAGGACATAATCCAACCATTGAAAGGCAGAGAAGGCTCAACCTAAATATGCAAGAAGTGGTGAAGAAAGAAGTAGTAAATCTTCTTGATGTAGGGATCATTTACCCAATCTCAGAAAATTCTTAGGTAAGCCCAATTTAGTGTGTACCAAAGATAAGTAGAATAACTATTGTGAAAAATTAGGAAAGGGAATTAATTCCTACAAGAATTGTGAGTGGATGGAGAGTATGCATTGATTACAGAAAGCTAAATTCATCCATAAGAAAATACCACTTCCCATTATCTTTCATTAATCAAATATTAGATTGGATAGCAAGACATACTTTTTATTATTTTCTAGATGGGTACTTAGGTTATAATTAGATTGTAATAGCTCTAGAAGATTAAGAGAAAACCACTTTTACATGTCCATATGGCAAATTTGCATACAAGAGGATGCCATTTCGATTATGTAATGCTCTAGCGACATTCTAGAGATGTATGATGGCCATTTTTATAGATTTGGTAGAGGAGATCATGGATGATTTTTTAGTTTATGGAAACTCATTTAAAGGATGCTTGAACAGCATGGAGCAAGTTCTTACACAATGTGAAGAAACAAACTTAGTGTTGAATTGGGAAAAGTGTCATTTCATGGTAGATGAAGGAACTATTTTGGGACACAATATTGCAGCTCAAGGCATTGAAGTTGATAAAGCAATATGGAGACAATTGAGAAGCTATAATATCCCATAAATATGGAGGGAGTCAGAACCTTCCTTAGACGTATAATATTTATAGGCTGTTCATCAAGAATTTTTCAAAAATCTCTAAACCTTATGTAAGCTTCTTGAAAAAGATTCACCTTTTGATTTTATTGATGATTGTAAATTAGCTTTTGACAAGTTAAAGGAAGCCTTTATCTCAGCTCCTATAGTGATGGCACTAGATTAGAGCTTCTATTATAATTGATGTGTAGTTGATGTGTAATGTAAGTGATCATGCAATAAAAGCTGTATTGGGTCAAAGAAAGAGAATCAAACATTGATTGATACACAGCTGAATTATGCTACTACAGAGAAGGAGATATTAGCAGTCATTTTTGCTTTTGACAAGTTCAGATCCTATCTGGTTGGCTTTAAGGTTATTATGTACATAGATCATGCAGCATTGAAGTACCTAATGAATAAGAAAGATTTCAAACCAAGGGTCATTAGGTGGGTGCTATTGTAGAAAGAGTTTGATATTGAGATTAGAGATAAGAAGGGGTCTAAAATGTAGTAGCTAATCATCTTTTAAGGCTAGATGCAGAGTAAGAGGAAAGGGATAGTTAAAAGACTATCAAAGAGCTATTTTCAGATGAGATGCTTTTAACCATAGGGATAATGAATGCTCATTGGTTTGCTGACATAGCCAATTTTCTGTCAAGTGGAGAAATGTCATAAGAGTTCACAACTTAATAAAAGAAGAAGCTAATTCATGACTTCAAATTCTACATTTGGGATGAGTCATTTTTGTGGAAATTATGCAATAATGGCATGGTAAGGGGGTGTATTGCAAATGAAGAAGTTTGTTTAATCTTACAACATTGTCATGGGATGGTCAATGGTGGACATTTTAGATCACAGAAAACAACTGCTAAGGTTCTTAAAGCAAGGTTCTTTGGCCCATACTTTTTCAAGATGCTAAAGAATTTATGATCCGTTGTGATGCATATCAAAGAAGTGGTAGCATATCAAAAGGAATGAAATGCTTTAATATGGAATTTTAGAGGTTTAAATATTTAACGTATAGGGCATTGATTTCATAGGGCTATTTCCTTTGTCAGAAAGGTAACAAGTACATACTCGTTTGTGTGGACTATGTTTCCAAGTGGGTAGAGGCTTAAGCATGCTCAGTAAATGATGCAAGGTTGTTTACAAGTTCCTAAAGAAGTTATTCTCTCAATTTGGTATGCCTAGAGTGATCATAAGTGATAGGGGGAACCCATTTTTACATAAAAATATAGAAACCTTATTGGCTCATTATGGGGTAAAGCATAAAGTAACTACACCTTATCACCCTCAAGCAAGTGGATAAGTTAAAGTAAACAATAGGGAGTTAAAGAAAATCTTGGAAAGGATAGTGAGAAAGTTAAGAAAAGAAAGGGCAAGGAAGCTTAATGATGATTTATGGGTGTATAAGACAACATATAAAAAAACCTATTAGGATGTCTCCTTTTAGGTTGGCTTATGGCAAACCATTTCATCTTCCTATTGAGCTTGAGCACAAGGCTTATTAGGTATGGAAAGCCTTGAATTTTGATTTCAAGAGGGCACTGAAAAGAGAATGTTGCAGTTGAGTGAACTTAAGGAAATTAGAGAATTTCCCTATGAGAATTCAAGGATTTACAAAGAATGAACTAAGAAATGGCATGATGCAAAAGTTAGGAACAAAAAGTTAAAGGAAGGTGGTCAAATGTTGCTTTTCAATTGAAGGCTCAGATTATTTCTTAGAAAGTTAATGAGTAGATGGTCAAAACCATTTACAGTGACTTAATCATACCCTCATAGAGCTATAGAATTATGTAAAATAAGAGGAGAAAGATTCAAAGTCAATGGAAAAATATTAAAGTTGTAACATGGAGGCACATTAGGGAATTTCTGTCAAGTTGCATACTTGAGGAATTCTACTAAATGATCAATATGGTGGTCTAGCTCATGACCCTTAAAAGAGCACTTCTTGGGGGCTTAATATAGGTTGTTTTAATTTAGTTTTATTTTATTTAGTTCATTTATGTTTTTCCAAGTTTATTTTAGCTAGTCTTTTAATGTTTATTTCTTTTATGATTTTAGGAAGTAAAGGAAAGAAGGAGCTCTGAAGAAGTTTTGTAAGTTGAAATTATGTGGAGTGTTATTAAATTTGATGTATAAGTCATTTATGTATTGCATTGTTTGCAAAATTTTATGAATTATTCTTTGTGATACTTTTTTATGAAGAAAAAGTGCTTGTATAGGTTGCACGACCATGCACAAAACCTTGCGCCTTGTGGTGTCAATTTTCAATTATGTAGGTCACACGACTATGTAACCTAATGCACATAGCTATACGCATGTTGTTGAAATGTTGCTCAAATTATGTGAATTTAAATTTAAAGTGGAGCTTTTCCACTTCCCCACTTCCTAAAAACCTAGGGTTCCTAACCTTAACCACTTTCCCACTTCCCAAACCTTAGAACTCTTAAATGTTGATGACCTTTACCAATTCCCACTACCCTACTTCTTTTATTTAAACACCAACCACTCCTTCACTTCCTCACATCATCTCATTACTCACTTATTCTTCACATCTTCTCCATTAATTCTCTCTCAACTCTTCATCTTCTACATATCACCATGGAAAGAGAGAAAAGGAAGAAGATCATTATAAGGAAGAAATATGATCCTCCTCCCAAAAGAATAAGACTTAGTGGAAGCTCTAACAATTTAGGTAGTATTAATAAAGAAAGAACGATAAAACCCTTCTTTAGTCGAATCTAATTTAGACATAAAGGGCATAGGAAGAAGTTTAAGTAAATGATGAATAGGAAGATTTTCCTTAATATGTATGTTAGTGCCACTTCTTTAAATGAAATTAGGTTGCAAGATGAGGTTATATTATTTATTAATAGGATGGATTGGGGTGAATTTGTCATGATGCAAAGTCCCACTTATGATAGGCTTACTTATGAATTTCTCTCTTCATTTAGCTTTGATGAACAAAATTTTATGCTCAATTTTCAATTAGGAAATGAAGAACATAGTTTAGGATTGTTTAAACTTAATGATGTATTTCATTCCTTAAGAATCAAGATGCAAATGTTGAGTATGATAGAGAAGTGTTTTGGAGAGAGATAACTAGGGAAAGAGAGGGTTTTTATGAGGCTAGGTCAGCAAAAGAATCCTGGATTTGATTGCCCGTATTGAAATATTTGCATAAGCTCATGGCCCATTCTTTATTACTAAGGAAAGAAGGAGATTCTTTATACCACCACTAAGCTAAACATTTTGTGTTGCATGGTAAATAATATAAAACTTGATATTTGTCATGCTATTCTTGGAAATTTAAGAGATGCGGCCACAAAAGTGACCAGGGCTATCAAAGTAGAAGGGTTAGTGACTACAATAGCTACCTAACTTGGTTTTGACACTGAAAACATTCCATTTGAGAAGGTTAAGCTTTTTTTAATTGATACTAGCATGATGGAGGCCATGGGTCTAGTTCATGTCGATCATAGGGGAAGAGCTTTCCTTAATCAACCTGCTACTTAACCTTAAGAGGAGCCATAATAAGAGAAGTAGGAAAAAGATTAAGAAGCTTATTTTAATGAGGTCATATAAAGGTTAGAAAACTTAGAGCTTTAAATTGGAGTGATCGAATCCAATGTTGGTGAGCTGAATGCAAAAGTTGAAAGGATGGGCATTACTACACTTCATATGAATTATTTTATAAGCATGATAAATCACAATCTTTTTGCCCATTTCAATTCACAGAACTTTGCTCCACCCCTATATCCACCAATTCATAATGCACCCAAAGGGAAAGAAGAAGAAACTTCATCTGAGGATGAAGGAGAAGAGTAAAGACCTTGTTTCAAATTATTGTTTGGTTCTAGCTTGAACATTGATTCTTTTAAGTTATTTTTAATTTTGTGTTTTTAGACCAATGTGTTATAAGTTTGTTTTTTTTATGTTTTATTATGCTTTATTTAAGTTGTTAAAGTTTGTTTTGTTTTTATTAAAGTTATTTAAAGAATTGTATTTTGTTAATGTTAGTTGTTCTTGTTTAATGTTTAATTTCTCTTTTATATTGATGCAATAAGTCTATGATAATTTTTCTATGCAAAATGAGGGCAATTAAGTTCATATAAATTAAGTAAGGCATCTTTGTAAGCCATTTTCGTGACTCAGGTCGTATAACCATGCACATTTTGCACATAACCGTGCAACCTGAGAGGCTAAAATTTTAAAACAGGCTTGATTGTGCACCTTAGTATGCATAGTCGTGCGACTTGGTGATCTTGAAAATAGTAACTAAAGGGCATTCGGTTGTGCATCCCGAAACACATGGTCGTGCACCTTAAGGTTTATGGCAACACGAAAAATCTTGACTCCAATTTAATCATATACTCATGTAATGAGAACATTACACATTTTAAGTATGGGGAAGGGATTAAAATTTTTAAAATTTAAATTATAAATTTTATTTGTTAATTTTTTATTTTATTTTGTTTTATTTTTTATTTAGTTTCTTTGTTAATTAGGGATTATAAAAGAGATTAACTTCCTATTTGATTCCTAATTCCTATTTGATAAAGGAAACTTTGACTTGATAATTTTTATTTTCCCTTTTCTAGAAGAATTAAATTTATTTCTTTTCCTTTTTATTTTGGGAATAGAATTCTTTGTGTCCCATAACCCTTTTTCTTATTTAAACCCTACTTATTTTCATTCTCTTTTTCTATTTTATTTTTGTAAAGATACTAACATTGTTATGATGGCTAGAACAAAAACTCTATATCAAGGAAAGAGGCTTAGTAATAGCAAAGGTAAGTCCAAAGACATAAGGAATGATTATGAATCTTTATTTGCTATTTCTTCTAAAGAGGAAGGTAAGAGATTCTGCTCCTTAGTCAAAAGAAATTTCAATAAGCCAAAATATTTTAATGATGAGGTGCTTTTGAACATGGGGATTAAGGGAACCATATATATTTTTTATAAGAAATTGGGGTGGTTTAAGTTGGTTGTAGCCTAATATGATGTGTTCTTTGAGCTAACAATAGAATTTTACACTATATTAAAGATTTTAGATGCAAATCAATGGATCTTTTCATGTAGGTTCTTTGGAAAAGAATACTATTTTAACTATGAAAACATGTCTTATATCTTTGGTTTTCTTGAAAGAGGTGTTTGTCAACCTCCATTGGATTATAATATGAGTAGTTTTTAGTATGAAATCATTGGAGGTGGTAAAGTTTGTGAAGGTCAAGTAATGATCAGTGGTTTAATGAAAGATCATTCATATTTAATTCTATATAAGTTCATGTCACACACAGTTTTTGGAAGAAAGGATAGCACTAGGATTTCTTCAAATGAGTTATTTGTGTTGTGATACTTGAAAACTAACACAAAGGTGTGTAGTACAAACTTTGTTTTGTGTTCTATATGGTGTGTTGTGCAGGCTAGGAAAGTAATGGTATGGATAGGGCATATTGTCACTGGTTTAGCATTATACTTTACTCTATATGAATTTTTTAAAAATCAATTAAAGCTACTAGAATTTGAATCCTTTGATGAAGACTACCTCATTCAGGCTAAAATCATCATAGAATTCAATGAGCTTTATGTTGTCACTTCAAGGAGAAGCTACTTGATATGTCAAATGATAATGCAACATCTTGAAGTCTTTTTGCCTCCAAACACTATAGAGGAAGAAACTAATGGAAGTGAAAGCCAAGTAAGGAAGAGAGGTAACATCGAAGGATGGAGTGAAGGATTCATTGAAAAGATTAAAGAGCTTATAAACATCTTTCACTATAGGATTGATAATATAATAATAGATTGATCTCTTGAGATAGGGAAATTTGAGAGGCATTGTGAAGTGAGGGTTGAAAGGGTGCAAGCTCAATTAGATGAAATCTTTCATCTACTCCCTCAAACTAAAAGATCCAAAATGGTTAATAAGATAGCAAGAGATCCCATTATCATTCCATTCACTTCCTCATCAAGTGCATCAAAATGAGGGAAGTGCACTATTGTTTAGTTTAATTTTTATGTTGTTCATGCATTACTCTCACACTTGAATCTTTACAACCTATTCACATATAAGTCATATTCATTAAGTTTATTTTTCTTGAAGAAATATTTTAATCTTCCCTTAATTATTTTTTGGACTTTTTAAATTAGGAGAGTAATTTATGGTTAGGAATTTTACATTTTAATGAACTTAATGATTACTTTTCTATTAAACAAATGAATTTAGGTGTTTAATGCTTGAGAAAAATGTTTGTAAGTAGGAATTTGAATCTAAATTTAGAGTGGTTAAATTCTTATGTTTTTTGGAATTTTCTTCTAAAAAATGAGATGGAGCATGAAATGTACTTATTAGGAGCTAAATTTAAAAAGAATATCTTTAAATGTTCCTTCTTCTCCAATGCTCTTTTTAGAGTAAGAGTATCCAAAGGACCCTTTTTGGAGGTATCCACATTGAGTAGTGCAAGAAAGGTGGGGGATACTGAGATTGGGAAGACTTTGATTGAATAAAAGTTTTTAAAACCTTATATGTGTTGAATTTTTAACTTCCTAATTGTTAGAACAATTTCTACTTGCTTTTATGTTTCTTAAGTGTCAATTATTTAATTTCATGATTTCAATAGAAAAGTATGCTCTTCACACTGTAACAATGCATTCTTGACTTCATATTACTATTTTAATTTTGAGTTTTAAGCTTTTTATTAAAGGAAGATTGAGGTAGTTAGTTAAGTTAAAACTAGTTAATAAGCATGATTCTTTAGGTGAATAAGATGTATTCAAGTTTTGCTTGAGGACAAGCAAACATTCAAGTGTAGGGGAATTTAATAAGTGTGAGAAATGCATTATTTTGAGCACTCAATATGTTAGAATTAGGTGTCATTCTAGTTGCATTTATAGTCTTTTATTGAGTTTTTCTTTAGTTTAAGTGTTTGTGTTGCCTGACTTGAGTTTGTGTTCATTTTAGGTGTTTTGGTTGTTTTTGTGCATGTAGGTATTCAAAGAACATAAATGGAATGAGGCATAAGACTTCTGAAGGTTATAGAGGTGTCCAAGGAGTATTCAAGGTAAATTCTAGAAAGTTTAAGGCTTGGAAGAGGCGCATGGCCATGCTTGATTAAAGGATGGACACACAACCATACGCACCTATGCGCATAGCCATGAGAAATCAAGTAAAGATTGGCACACGACTGTGTGCCTAAACAGACATGGGCGTGTGCCCTGTTAACAACATTTGAAATTTGAATTTAAAATGCTAATTTTTAGGGATTTGATGGCTATTTTGAAAGGAAACAAATCAAAAGGCTGGAGGTTAGGGTTTTATGTGTGTGTAACCACAAAAAACAGAACTTAAAGATTATTCTACAATTCTTAACTTTCTTTTTATCATTTTTTAAGGGATAAAATACTAGTTCTTATTCATGTTGGTATTGAGATTAAGAAATAAGGATTGAAGAACAATAGACCTTCCATTTTAGGTGATTAAATATAGAAGGGAGTTTTTCTAAATACTTGTTATTGTTCTATAATTAGAGATTATTCTACAATTCTTAGCTTTCTTTTTATCATTTTTTGAGAGATCAAATACTAGTTCTTATTCATGTTGGTATTGAGATTAAGAAACAAGGATTGAAGAATAATAGACCTTCCATTTTACGTGATTAAATATAGAAGGGAGTTTTTCTAAATACTTGTTATTGTTCATTTCTATTTTGATTAATGATGATATTTATTTTCTTTTATTTTTCTTTTATTTTATTTTATTATCAACATGAGTAGATAAGTTCTTTGCTAGGGTTTTTATTTCAATTCAACCATATAAAATATTGCAATTAATCTAAGCTATTAATCTTGATTCTTTAGTTTTTGTTATCCTTAATGTCATTATAGGATTGATCACCCTTTGATTAAATTCACACAATGAAACTTGATTGAGAGATAGGTTGCATTTGAATTAAATAATAACCTATTAGATGCTTTCTTAGTTGAGAGACATTAAAGTAACTAATATTGATTAAGGGCTAAAGCTTGGAACCGAGTTAAGAAACTTTTACTAAGTGAGAATTACAAATCTTGGTGTTAAATTACTTGGTTAATTATGAGTTTATCTGAGAGGAAGGCCTAGGATTCATTATATACCCTCAAATTGAATTAAGATTAGAAATGGGTTACATGATAATTAATCTTAAAAACTAGTTGAATTGCTAATATGAACCCTAGCTTTAAAATTGATTATTGATTAATTCATCTTTCTTTTGTTTAGTTTAAATTAAATAAAAAACACCATTTTTCGTTGTTTAAACAAACAAGCTCATTTAGTATTAAATTTCTCTATTTAAAATCTTTGTGGGATGATATTAATTTACTACTTATGCGATTCAGTGCGTTTGCAGAAACTCACGTCATATGCTCAACGATAAATTCTTTCACAATATACTTTTCAAGTAGTTTGTTATAATTCATCCACAAAGCAACTACATAGTTGCTTCCAATTAAAGCTTTTGGCTTCTTTTTTCTATTCTCCCTTTTCGAGTACTTTTTAGAATCTCCTTAGAACAAACCCATCTTCTCATCGAGATTGTGCCACTTTTATAATGCCTTATATCGTCCTTTTACACACTAAACCCTATAGCATTTGAATAAGTGTTGTAAAAATTTTCAATATCTGAAATTGAATCGAATTCAATGCCGATTAAAATTCTCTGTACATCACTGTTCAATTCTTTTAGAAATTCCTATTAATAAAGAAGACCAGTCATACTTGCTATTATTTTTTCCATATAGATGATTTGATGATCTATTAGAATTAGTAGACATAAAAGTAAGGTCAACCTCTTTATTACTCAAATAAATTTACGAGAATCATAATGAGTCTTACAGCCATCAAATTGATCGTCGTACCCTTCGTTGCCCAATCCAAATCATCACTTATATTTATAACATTCTCTTTTTAAAAAATGTAATCCTACTAAGGCATAATCTGCATATAAAACCATAATAAATATGATATATGATTGATATTTGGTGGACCATAAAATGATATAGTCCACCATAAAATACCAAGTAAAACTAGAGAATATATATATATAATCATGGCTGATACTAATTATTCTCGAACATAATAAGTAACAAAACTATGCATGGTTAATCACAAAAATGATATGGATTAAGCAAATGATGCATGTCGACCATATAATGATATAGGTTGACTACAAACTATCAAGTAAAAAAATTTAGTTGACCATATTATATTAATAGATAAAAATCCCATTCCTTTGAAACAAGAAGCAAATCAAAAAGTGATCATTAAATTCAATTGTAAATTTATAAACATTTAGAAACTTACCTAACTATAAAGTTGATGATGGTTGAATCTTACATATTGGAAGTAATAATTGAATTTGAGAAGGTGATAGAATTGATGACTCTGAGCAATGATTAAATATAAGGGATTAAAAGTGGTGATACAATTCTAATTTTTTCTTTTGTCAAAATTTTCAAAGGAAGAATAGGGTTTTTGTTTGACAAAATGTTGAGATTTTTTTTTTAAAAAATTTAGAAAGTGTTTAAAAATATCAGGTGAACTTTTTCTTTTTTTGTAAACAGTGAACATTTTTTTCTTAAGATTGTGACAACATTTATTTATTATAAATATTTACCGGCTAACTTATTATTGTAGGTAACTTTTTTAATTTTTTTGTTTTTTAGTGGTAGGAATACCTTAAAGGTATTGTAAAATTTTCCCTCAAATATATATTTTATGAAAACATAATAAGAAGTTTTATAATAATTACAATTTATACAATATGATTTTAATTAAATAATATTTAACTAATTTATAATAATTAATAAAAAAATAACTAATTTAAAAAATATTTAGTTAGTTAATAATTTCTCTAAATTTCTTTATCAAGCTAAATAAAAAAAAGATTATAATTTTTTAAAATTTATTCAATAGATAAATTAATAATTACTCTTTTTAAAATGTGAGTTAAATGCCGTTTTTAATTTATCTTTTTTCAAATTAATATGTTGAGTTTTCAATTTAATATGTTTCATTCACGGGGAACAGACAAACTTACGAAAAAATTTCACTCATTATTATATCAAAATTGAATAATATAGTCATTTACTAATAAAAGGAAAATTAAATTAATTAAAATGTTGATAGAAAGTCTATTTCCTATTTTAATTAGGTCAAATTTTATTTTATCTCTAATAAAAATTAAATTAACTAAAATATAATTCTAATTTAATTGAAAGTATGTATTCTATTTTATTTAGATTAATTCTATAGTATCTCTAATAAAAATTCTAATTTAATTGAAAGTATATTTTCTATTCTAATTAGGTTAACTTCTATTTTATCTCAAATAAAAATTAATTTAATTAAAATATAATTCTAATATAATTGAAAGTATGTAACCTATTTTAATTAAGTTAACTTCTATTTTATTTCTAACAAAATTAAATTAAAGTAATTAAAATGTAATTCTAATTTAATTAAAAGTATATTTCTTATTCTTATTAGGTTAACTTCTATTTATCTCTAATAAAAATAAAATTAATTAACATATAATTCTAATTTAATTAAAAGTATGTTTCCTGTTTTAATTATGTTAATCTCTATTTATCTCGAATAAAATTAAATTAATTAAAATTTTAGTAATAATTTGGTTTAAAATATATATATTTCTATTTTAATTAGCTCAATCAAAATAGATAACATAATGTTATAAGTCCTAATATATTAAATTAAAAATTAAATAATTAAAATAATAAATAATAAATTTTATGAAAATAGAAAAAGTATATAATTTTTTTAAGAAGTAGATATTTTTATAAATTAAAAATTAATAAATAAAAAATAGAGCATATAATTTTTTTTAAAGTATATTTTCTATAAGAAAAATAGTATAATTATCATTTTCAGATACTTTTATAAAATTTAACAAAAAAAGTTAAGATTAAATTAATTAATTTTTATATTTTTGTATAAAAAAGTATTAATTTTTAAAATAATAAAGAAATAAAGTGTCATAACTCAAATAAAAATTTATTAAAATTGTAATAGATTATAAGTTCAATAGGGTTGTAATATTTAAATTATTATATAAAAAAGATATAACTTTTATTATTTTTAATTTTTTATTAAAAAAACTAATAATTTTTTATTATCTTATGATTAATTATAACAATAATGTTTTTTATAAAATTGAGAAAAATTAATTATAAGAAATATTGAAATAATAACATATAAAATATTAAATTATTATATAAATAAATAACACTATTATTATTTTTAAAACTTTTATTTAATAATAATAATAATAATAATAATAATAATAATAATAATAATAATATTGCTTAATTGTTTATTTGTAATATATCACGAGTTAAATAAATTTTTTGTTCACATATGAAACACGTGGTTATTTACTAGTCTATAATATATATAAATGTACAGATAGAGTACAGATAAAATTATGAAAAAATCTTCACTCATTAAAATCTATTTCCTATTTTAATTAGGTTAATTCTATTTTATCTCTAATAAAGAATTTAATTAGCTAAAATATAATTCTAATTTAATTAAAAGTATATTTCCTATTTTAATTAGATTAATTTCATTTTATCTTTAACAAAATTAAATTAAATTAAAATGTAATTATAATTTAATTGAAAGTATATTTCCTATTATAATTAGGTTAATTTTTATTTTATCTCTAATAAAAATGAAATTAATTAACATATAATTCTAATTTAATTGAAAGTTTGTTTTCTATTTTAATTATGTTAATTTCTATTTTATTTATAAAAAATAAATTAATTAAAATTTTAGTGATAGTGTTGTTTAAAATATATATTTTTCTATTTAATTAGGTCTACTTATATTTGTTCTAATATAAATTAAATTAGATAACATAATTTTATAAGTTTTATTATATTAAATTTAATAAGTAAATAATTAAAATCAAAATTAATAATTTTATAAAAATATGAAAAGTATATAATTTTTTTTGACAATAGATATTTTTATAAATTTAAAATAAAAAAAATAAAAAAAGAGCATATACTATGTTTGAAAGTATATTTGTAAAAAAAGTAGTATAATTATTGTTTTTAGATATTTTTATAAAATTTAACAAAAAGAGTTAAAATTAAATCAATTAAAATTTATCATTTAATTATTGGTTGAATTTAAAAATTACATTAAATTAATTTTTGAGTGAATAAAAGTATTAATATTAAAAATATTAAAGAAATAAAATGTCATAGCTTAAATAAAATATTTACTAAATTGTAATAAATTATAAGTTTAATAGGTTATGATATTTAAATTGTTATATAAATAAAATATAGTTCTTATTATTTTTAATAAAATATCTTAACAAAAAATAATAATTTTTTATTATCTTATAATTAATTATGACCATATATTTTTTATATGAAATTAGTTCTAGAGTTGAAAAAAATTAATTATAAAAAATATGGAAGTAATATCATTTAATTATTTAAATAAAATATTTTAAAAAATTGTAGTAAATTATAAATATATTAAGTTAATATTAATTTTTTATATAAATAAATAACGTTTTAATTATTTTTAAAATTTTTATTTAATAATAATAATAATAATAATAATAATAAATTTAATTAATAAATTTCATAAATCAAATAAATTTTTTGTTTATATGTGAATTACGTGGGTTTTTTTTACTTATATAATAATTATAATAATAATAATAATAATAATAATAATAATATATTTAATTATTAAATTTCATGAATCAAATAAATTTTTTGTTCATATATGAATTACGTGATTTTTTTATTTTTACATATATATATATATATATATATATATATATATATATATATATATATATATATATATATATATATATATAAAGAATAATTATATTGTAGAAGGACATAATTTGATAGTTTGATATGTTAACTTTTATTATTACCATTTCAACACTTAAATTTATCTAAAATAATGATGACATAATGTATCTATGTAATATCCTGTGTTTTAAAATATTTTTACACTGTACCAGAATATGCAGTGTTAATAATTTTTGTGTATATATTACGATATTTTTACTAGTTGATATGTATTTAAAATCTATTTTAATTATTGTATCTTATTTACAGTGCTTTACATAAAATTTTTCCGAGACTTTCATTTTCGGGAAAATTTTCACGTAAATAATTCATTATTAATTATTTTAAATATATTTTCGGACTTGCATGAACTCATACGTATTTTTAAAATACTAAACACCGTGTATACGTATAATTATTTATTTAATTAGGGTTTAGTATATTACCCTAATATTTTATTAATTAATTATTTATTTATGTGTTATTTAATTATTTTTAATTAATATTAAATTTTAAAATATTAAATATTAAGTGTGTGGATGTGATTTTTTTTCAAATATTTTATTAAAATTATTTCTTTTTCTTTTTCTTTTTCTTTTCTTTTCTTTTTCTTTTCTTCTCTTCTTCTCCTTCCTTCTTCCTTTTCCGTGCCCGACCACTTCCTCATCACCAACCACCGCTGCAACTGCCGTTCCCCTACCGCCGGTGTGCCACCAGCAGCTCCGCCTTCCCCAGCCAGCTGCTCCGCTGCCCCAAGCTCCTTCCCCGGCGCCGGCTAACCCATTTTTCCCATTTTGGTCGAAACTTCCTCTCCTCGCCGTCGATCATGATTCCGGCCACCATTTTCGACACCGCCGGTCTCTTTCTTCTCCTTGAGCTCTGGTGAGTGTGATTTTAGCTTTGTTTTGAGCTGAAATGGTCTTGATTTGCTTAGATTTCAAGTTTTCAATTTCGGCCACATTAGGGTTTTTGATTTTTTTAAACTTCGAATTGATTGATTCATGAAAACTCCCTTCACAAATATTGATCCTAGTAGCTTAATCTACATTTTTGAATTTTTTTGGAATTTTTGGAGATTATTTTTATTTTTGGGTATTTTTGAATATTTTAATATTATTTTCTAATTTTCGGAAATTAATTATTTAAATTATGAAATTGTGTTTTATGGTTAAATTAGGTGTTGAAATGAATTATAGGAATTTATTTGGAATTTTTATGAATTTTTATGTATTTATTTTGAATTATTGAAGTTTATGTAATTTTGGGAAATTAGGGTTAAATGTGTTTTTAATTGAATTTAATTGGTTAATTGAGTTTAATTATTGATATTATTGATAAATATGTTGAGAAAATTAATTTTGGATAATTATACTATTTTTGGTGAATTTTTGAAGTAATTTTAGTATATTTATATATATAGGGGTATTTTGGTAATTTTACACAAAATTGGCTAAAAATGTAATTTAATTGGTTTTAATAGTTATTTAAGGTATAAAAATTATTTCTACAAATTATTTGGCATTTTTAACTAATTAAAACTATTTTTCGTGAATTATTTTCAATTATATATATAATATACGATTTTTCTAATAAAATGAGTTTTTATCGGTTTTTACAGTGTTTTAAGGTTAATTATGTAATTTCTACTTATAAAATGAATTTCTATTTATTAAGGGTAGTTTTGGTATTTCCTGAATTATTCTGTGTTTGTGGACCCCGGTCGGTAGACTGTAGTTTGGAGTCCGACCGAGGGGTTGTGGTTGAGTGGTTGAGCTTGTATTTCGAAGTGTGTTTCTTTGTAGGGTCGGATCTACTCTTTGAGTAGAGAGATGTCCGTTTTACAGGGGAGGTTCTGTCGAATTTTCGATAGAATTCTCGTAAAACGTGATATCCGGTCGAACCCTAATTTCTGATTCTGTATTTGATACTCTAGATCGAATTCTAGGTTTTTCTATTAGGTTTATTCTAATGTCGGTTATTTACTGTTTGTTTAGTTGCGCCGAGAGCGAGGGCTAGTGGACCAGGCCCGTCGGACCCATCTCGTGGAGCGCACTAGGGTGAGTTACTATTTTATATATATATGTTTAGAATGCATGATTTTAGAAATATATGTTTTATTTTGATTAAAATGCATAAATAATGTGATTTGTATTTAAGTATATTTTTGGTTTATTTTTGGTATATATTAAATTATATGCATGTTTTGTTAATAAATTATATTTAAAATGTTTTTAAATATATTTCTAGCTTAATTTATGATTTAATTGGATTCATTTGACGTATATATACTCGAAATATACCTGGTTTACTTTTGGTATATTTCCAGTATATATATGGTTTATGTTGTTATTTTATTTAAATTCATGCATCATTTATTTGTGAATGAATGTTTTATATTATTATTGAAGGATATCAATAGAACGTGCTACCTAGTGGGCAGCACTAGGACCGAGTACGTACCGGTGCGCTTATAGTATTTAGGATATACTACTAACTATTTGTGGGTATTGATTAAATGTGATTAATTGATGTGTGAGATATGGTTTGGAGGTGTGATTACTGGAGCTCGGTTGACCAAGTGTCTCGGGGCCAATCACACTGGCAGTCAGACTGCTGGAGCTCGGTTGACTTAGTGTCTCGGGGCCAGTCTACTGTCTAAATGGATTAAGTGGATATATTTGGATTAAGTGAGCCTGTATGGCTAGAGTGTTGTCTAACACTGTTTTCGAGATTGCGATATTCTAAGGTTCTATGTGATCCTTCATAAAAAAATGATTTTCAATGAAATATATAAAATGATTTTATTGCATCTGTGTGTATTTGCCTGTATATATACATATTATATATATACTGTTGACTGTATGCATTGTCATTTAGCATGCATGTATATATATTATAGTAATTCACTCAGTGAGGTCTGACTCCCCTCCGTTGAAAATTTTTCAGAAGAGTCAACATCTTCAGATCTCAGTAGCAGGCCTGTACGTCGGATTTCTTCCGTCCCGGCTTCCTTGTGTAAACTGCTTACTTGAGTCTTACTTTTATAATCTAGACACTGCAGTAGTTGTAAATTAATTGTGGTATTTTATATATTTTATTTATGTGAGATGTTGTATTATATTGAAACTGGATTTGTATTAAAAGATTTTATATATATGTGATGAGTTGAGATTTAACTTAAATCCAGTTGGTGAAAATACTATTGTGATATTTATGATTTTTCATTTCCGCTACATTTGATATTGTTATTATTATTATTATTGCATGTTTTTATTTTATTTTTAGACTTGCTACGGGTTTCGGATTCGAAAGAATTCCTATTCCTTAGTGCCGGTCATGACCCTGTTTTGGATCGTGACAATCTACTATCCATGTACTTGTCACTTTTTGTCAGTTTAACATTTCTATTTTTAATTTTTTGTCAGTAAAATTCTTATTATGTCACACATATTAATTTACTATTTTATACCATATGTATTAATAGATGTTTTAAAATTGTATTTTAGATGAATTTATATATTAAAATAATAAAACTATAAATTAAATTGTCAAAATGATAAAAAAAAAAAAAAAAGAAAAATTCAGGCCATAAATATATTATGCCTTGTATTTATAAACTTTATAAGATGTTTCTTTTTTAAGTAAGATTTTAATATTTTTGTTTAAGTATATACCAAAACAGTGAATAAATTATGAATAAATATACTTATTCATATTTTGTTTCATCATCTACGTTACCTGTCTTAGCTTGTGATCTCTCCTTCCAGGCAGTTAAACCCACATTTTCATATTTATCTCTGCCTCTTCACAACTCGATTTTCTCCTTTGATCTGCTTCATTCTCATTTTTTTGGCCCCTAATAAACTTTAAAGATTTTTTATCCATTTGGGTGTATCACATCTCTCTTTTATTAATCCAAATTCTCACCCTTTTTTTTTTTTTTTGTTGGTTGTTGCTATTCTGTGGCTTCTCCAACACTTGCATTGTTAACTTTCTTGGGTAGTTGTTGGTCTGATCTTTAACATTGTACAATTCATTGTTACAGTATTACTGTTGGCTGCTAAGAGTCACAATATATGTCTCACTCTCAATTTGTACTTATCAAATCAAATTCTAAACTTCAATTCACATCTGGGTTCTCTTCAAAACTTGCATTTTTCGTCTGGGTTCTTAAAAATTGCATTTCTCATCTGGGATTTTTCTGATTTTGTGTGTCGGATTTTTAAGTCTTGTATGATTGAAATAGCTATAGCATTCAGCTGGTGATGTCTCGTTTTAAATCACAGCCTCCCAGTTGTTGCTCAAAACCACCTTCTTCTTCGTCTTCTTCTTCTTTAGCTTCAACTGAACTAAAGCTATACCAAGCTTTCATATTTTCTGTTCCAATTTTCTTCACTTTTGTTCTCCTATTCTTGTTTTACTTATTTTATCTTCGCCGTAGAAGGGTTGATTGGGCCTCACTCCGAATGAGAGCTAATTTACAGGACAACAATGATATATTTAGAGTAAGATCTTAACCTTTCTAATATATATATATATATATATATATATATATATATCTAAAGAAGAGTAAAAAAACCATTATGATCTTATATATTTTCACCTGTACATGACCGTGTTATCTTTCTTGGTTGTTGTTTGGCAGGCTGAACTGGGCTTGAAGAAAGAGGTGAGAGAGATGCTGCCTATTATTGTCTACAAGGAGAGCTTCTCCGTCAGAGATATACAGTGAGTGAGATTTCCTTAATTTTATTGTTATCATTTTTTAGTTTCGTATTAGTTAGTATGCTTATTTGCCCATTAATTATGTCTTAAGTAGTGTGTAGTTTTCAGATGTGAATAATTTTTGCTCTTCATTTACTATTCTTTTTAGTTGAAACAAATGATATTTTCTAATTGGATTGCTATCTAAGAAGGTATGTAGGCTTAATTAGGTTAACCGGATGTTTCTTACATTTTTTGTGTCTGTGAAGATGTAATATGAATTTCATGCAACTAACAGAATGATAATAATAGGAGAAAACACTCCAACATTGAAGATCATCGCCTTTTAAAGCAGTTAACTTGGAGACTTGAGTGTCTTGAAGCTGGGAAATTCTGAAGCTCCTCATGAATTAACTCCTTTTTTACCCCATAAAAAAAGTGCAATTTCTTTGAATATTTTTTCTTGTAAAGTATAATTGTGTTGCTGAGAACCTTGAGACTGTTTTGCTGATGCTGTCATAACCAATCTATAAAGGCAATATTGCTAAGTAGTTGCTATTGAATCTATTTATAAGCTTTTCCATTACATATTGGGATCAAATTCCTTCTGTATTTTCATAGCCTACATGCATCAATGAAGTCGTTATTCTAACATGAATCTTGATGTTATTTAAATTCTAAATTCTATTTTTTTCAACAAACGAGAAGTCCTTTTTTTAATATTTTTCCTTCAAAAAAGTTAGTCCATTGTTGTAGGAATATAGACGTCTTCTGAAATTATTCAGAATGAGTAGTAACTTTTGATGGTTTGATAACTTAAATTAATGTGTTTATCTGAATTCTACAATGTCTTTGTATCAGAATCATTGTTTAGGCAAAGATTACAAAATAGGATAGTACTGAAAACTTCTAGGCATTAACATAGCAAGCAGCACACAGACACAGATCTTAGTTACTAGGGAAAAGCTGCAAGTGTTTTTTGATGCCGCTGGAAAGATACAGGCCATGTATATGCTTTGTATCATCTTTTAAGAAGACTGGATTGATGTTGATCCAAATGCTCAAACAAAGTCAAGCCAGGCCAAACTGATCCCTGGAAACGCTTCTCTTCCAAGATTGACAATGTTGAAAATGGAGTTTACCAGAAAACTGATCCAAGCACAGATTTGAGCTATCTTAGCCTATGCTAAACTACAATAACATTATGGAAACAATGACCGAAATCAAAGAGAAAGAACGAGGGAAGGAAAAACAAGTAAAGAGTTAAACCAGTGGTTCGGTTGAAAAAAGAACGAGAATGACATGAGATTGAGCATAGAACAACAAGAGCAAAAAAAGGAAGTAAAAAATCTGCTAGAGGAAAGAATCGTTGTAGATTAATCATAGGAATTAGATAATAATAATTTTTTGGTTTGCTCTGTCTTCAATCATATCGTTTGATTTTTTAGAAGGTAAACAAAATAAAAAAAAAACACTTTCAAATCTTCTTCTTATATTTTTTATTTGTTTAAATTCTCAATTTTTTTTTTCTTAGAAACCTGTTAAGCATATCAAATTCATAGCAATGGTAGAGTTCTCAAGATTTACATAAAGGATTTCGAATTCCAAAATAATAAGTAACAAAGTGAGAGTTAAAATAATGCACTTAAGCTTGGTAAGTCCACAGTTGCTAGATTTCAATAAAAAATTAGGATAAAAAAATAAAAAAGAAAGGAAAGAAAAAAGAACAAGAAAAAAAGAAGGAAGTGAAAAGGAGAAAACAAAAGGACGGCAAAAGAGAACAAAAATTAAAAAAAGGACAAGGAAGAAAAGGGGCTGGGGTGAAAGTGTAATAATGTTGTTGCAGTTTAGCATAGGGTAAGATAGCTCAAATCTGTGCTTGGATCAGTTTTCAGGTAAACTTCATTTTCAACATTGTCATTCTTGGAAGAGAAGTGTTTTCAGGGATCAGTTTGGCGTGGCTTGACTTAATAAAAGCTTGATTAATACCTAGATGGGGGAATAGGATTTCACTTCTTTGGGTAGTGGAGACCAACCAACTCTAGGTTTTTGAAATCTCAACTCAATCCAACTTGACTATGGCCTAGCCTGATAAATGGTAAGGGCTGCCTAGGAATCACACCTGCTCATGGTATGATAAAAGACTGATAACAACATCCGATCATAGACTTTTGTTTTAGCAATTTAAAATGATTTAAGCTCAATAACAGTCTAATTTTTATGCATTCATTAAAGTTTAGATGTATGATATTTAACCTGAATTCTCTCCTTGAAGGACAGTAAAATTTATCAAGCAAGTCATAGAGTCTATCTTTTTGATGTAATAACAATGAATGATGCACATTATGTGCCTGTAGGGGAATGGGGCTGCCAGAAGTTTAACTCCTGACCTTGTGCATTAAGATGCAAACACTTAAACAGTGGCCCTTAAGATTTGCGTTTGTGTATGATCATATATGGCCATGATTGGGGAGAGAATTTCATGTATTTACCTTTTGTCTTGTGTGGTTGCTGTATTCGTCCTATTAATAAAAAGTATTTTATGGAAAATCTTTGTGCTATTCTTCTCAAAAAAAAAAAAAAAAAAAAGTATCTAATTTGTAAAGTCATGAGGACAATTTATGTTGATTATGAAATTAAAATGTGCGCCTAAAGTACTTCCATAAGTTGACTTTTCTTTCTATATTAATTTTTTTATGGTACATTTTATCATGAATTGATCTTGAAATTGTTCATATCTAAGATTTATGAAGTAACTATGGCAGCTTTAGTGATATCTGGTGGCCTAGAGGATGAAATTGTTTCTTACAGGGTCTGATATCATATGTGGTAAATGCCTATACTTGGCATCTGACATACTTTTGTTTCTATTGTTTGGGAAACAAAAAATATTGAACGGATAGCATGCTATATTATATCTTAAAAGCCTTAAATAATCCAGCTTTTTCATAGCTAATAGGAAATCTTTTCATATCAAAACTTCACATTTTTTTATGAGGGGCCTGTTTTATGATTTCAGATGCCCAGTATGTTTGGCAGACTACCAGGCAGAAGATAGGCTTCAACAAATACCTGCATGTGGTCACACATTTCATATGGAGTGCATTGACCACTGGCTTGCCAATCATACTACCTGCCCTCTCTGCCGCCTTTCTCTCATTCCTCCTGCTAAAGTCCCAGATGAGTTGCCTAATGATCAAGTAGAAACTGGTCAGGAGTCTTGTGTGGCAGGGAGTGGCGGTGAAACATCTGGCCAATCAGATTTGGGATCAGAGTCTTGCAGAGAAACACAATCTACACAGGTCTCTGAACCAAGAAATGAAAACTCTGGGACTGTCCATCGGACTGCTGAGGAAGAGGAAAGAAAATCTGAATGTGCTGAACGCAGGACAGAAGTTACAGATGAAACAAATGAACCTGAAGAGCATGATAACATCAGAGGATTGTCTGGTAATTTTCTATTCTTTATTCAACAACTTAGCATATCTTTATGCTATAGATTTTCTATTTTAGGAAAAAACTTTTCAAGTTTAGTTGCAGTTTGCTTTTATTTGATCAATTGAAACTTCACTTGCAATTATCATTCTGGTTCCGGAAATGATAGAGAATTGAGCCCTTGTTTACGTAATATTTTGATCCTTTTGGGGAATTATTGATTTTCCTTTTTATTTTATGAAACAATTAACCTAATGTCTTCTGGCTTAGAATGGATTAATGAGAAAGAATCAAGTTTTCCTATCTGGTTGACTAGGTGGAATGAGAGAGGATCAAGTATTGCCATTAATCATAGCAATTGCATTCTGTAACTTGAGGCAATTTTCTGGTATTGAATCTTTTCCTTTTCTGTGGCTTGTCTAGTAGCAGCTGAATCTGAATATGCCTTAATGAACCCAGAAGCAAGACCGCTTTAAGATTCTCAGAATGAGAAGCTGGAAAGATGTTCGCATTGCAGCATTGCATTTGCAAAATCTGTTTCTTTTCTTGAAGAAGGGTAAGTAATCATATGATGATCATCTGGAATGTTTCTTTTGACATTGCATTGGCTTTCAAAAGGAATCATTCATGGATGAGCATGCCATGAATGTGTCGTTGCCACGGAAAGCGTAATTGGTGAACATAAATAGAGATTAAAGTTAAGGGTATTGTAGCTGCAACCATATTTGCAAATTTGCAATGAGTTGCTAAAAATAGGCCATTCTGTGTACCTTGTGTAATTTACCTTAGACTTGTGCACTGAGTTATTCATGCAGACGAAGAGTAGAAGTGGAGGGAGAGAAGAAATTGTCATGTACCATTTTCTTTAAAACTTTTCTGTGGACAATTTTTACAGGAAATTGTCTCATGTTCAACTTTTTCTTTGTATCAATAATGAATCAATGAAATTGTCAAGCTTCAGTCATCTGCTTTGTCTTCAGCACAATACCAAGAACACTTGCAATCTTGCTTGTACATTTTTTTTTTTTGCTTTAAAAGATTAATTCTTTTGGTGCATCAAGTCTCTATGTGAAGGATAATGTTAAACTTTTTGACAAGAATTAATTCCTAAGATTAGTTGAAGTGGTTGAAAAAGTTTAACCTTCTATGTGAGGATTTCAAAATTTTGAAAAAAATTAATGAAAATTTAATTCTTTAATTCCTCAAAAAAAAAAAAAAAAAAAAAAAAAAAAAAAAAAAAAAAAAAGGAAGAAGATATTGAGTGTTTGAGCTGGTATGTCACAATGCAGGCCTACCGAAAGTTTCAGGTCATTAATTATGTAGTGATAAATAACCAAACTTCGTTGCTTAATTCCTAATTCATTGTCCAGTCCATAACTCATATTATATTGAATGAAAAAGAATTTGACTCACCAACCATCGTCCTAATACACTACAATTGTTAAGATATTTTAAGGTCATTTATGGGAAAACATTTTTGTTTCACCTAAAATCATAAAATTATTGGTTAAATTTCATTCGGATAAGTGGAGACTAAGTACTATCAATTTATTGAAGGGAAAAAGAAAAAAAAAAAAAATCTTCGAGGCTTATGCTGTATAATATACATATTATACTTGTTATATTCAAAAATAATTTTATAAAAACATATATATATTTTTTTTATAAAAATAAAATCTTAATTGATGAGAAAAAAAAACTTTTTTACTAATTGAATTAACTTAGATAATTTTTTTGGTTAAAATGGACTTATAATCTAAATATATCAATGAATTATATAATATAATTTTTTTTTTACAAAAACATGAAAAAAATAAGATTTTTCTTATTGGAAAAATAAAAACTAAATCAATTTCTTTTTTGACAAATTCAAAATTATATCTCACATCATTTGCTAACAGCTAACATATTTGTTGGTTTTTAAAAGAATAGTCTAAATTTTGTATCAGTCAAACTAGAGTTTTTTATTTTTTCACGTAATCTTTCGTTCAAATTGAAAATAATGGATTTAAATGAAATTTGTAATATTGCTGATTTTCTGTAATGTTAATGGATTACACTAAAGGCTTAAAAGCCCAAAAAGGGGGCAATGATAAAAGAAAAATCTTTTTTTTTTTTTGGATTTTTAAAAATACCTAAAAAAGAGAAAATAACAATTAATTTTTTCTCAAGCACGATATTGCTAAAAAAATTTTTTTTAGAAAAAAAAAACAGAAACAATAATTTCACAACCACAACAATTATAAACCATCATACTACAACTTTATAAAAATAAGAAAATAACCATAAAAAACAACTAAACAATAATTTCATAGTAACCCTTCAGCAATAAAAAACAACAAATAAAATCAAAATAAATCTCAAAACAACCATCAAACTAAAAACAACCCTTTAACAAAAAAAAAAAAACAACTGTAAAACAAATAACCTCACAAAAATTTAAAACAATAATAAAACAACAACAACAACTAACTTTGAATAGTTATGTTTACCTCTATTTTCCAAGAGCGTAATCAGATAAAAATAATAGACAAAAGGAAAAGAAATACCATATAATAATAATAAATAACCAAACACCTATAATGGATCCTATCTAATACGGCTGCAATTATAGTTTTTCTGCTCTTATTCTTCCTTTTCTATCTCATCTTGTTTAAATCAAAATAATTTAAGCAACAGGGTGACAGTGATGTTATCAGCGATGAAGAAGAATTGTTAGCTTCAAGCTCTTCCATGAGAAAGAGGAGGTGGTGTCAAAATTTGAAAATTTCCATCAAAAATAAAAATAACATAAAAATGAAAAAATAAAATAAAAAAGAAACTGTGTTTATGAAAGTACGAAAAAGTTAATTTTGAAAAATAATCATCATAAATTTGAAAATTGTAGGGAAAAACTGTGTACAGTGTAAATTTACCTTTTTTTTTTTTTTTTTTTTTTAATTTGTAACTATATTTAGACCTTTTAATTTTTAGTTTTTAAATTTCACATTAACTAAGCTAAACTAAATAAAATTTTAATTTTAATTTAATTAATTTGGTATAATTAGTTTCGTTATATATGTGAGTATATATAATACATAAACTAATATTAGTTTTATGTTTAAAAAAAAATTAATATTAGTTTAATTTTATTTAAATTTCTAATAACTTGTTAAATTATTTTATATATATTTTAAAATTGTATACGTATTATTTTAAATAATTTTTTTAATGATAATATTGCAAATTTATGTATGTCTTTAATGTTAGCTAAAAACTATAGTTAAAATCAATTACAATGAAATTGGCTGTAATAATAATTAAAAAGTAAAATTAAATTAAAATTATAAAATTCTTTTTTACCATTATCCCAAATAAGGATGGATTAATCAACATTTGATATTTTAAAGGAAAATACTATTATTTGTAAAAAAAAAAAACTCTTAAAATAGGATTTATTATACTAATGGTACTATAATTTTCTTGATATCATTTTTTCAGTTAATAAAATTCTATTTTTATTTTAACTTAAAATATTTCAAATATATATGATAAATTTAGAAAACGTGGTGATCAAAATAAATATATTTTTAATATATTTATCATATAAATATCACATTAAATAATATAATTATTTTATAAATTCTATAAAATAAAATTTTAATAAATTTTATTTTATGGAATCAATAAATAATTTTTATTTTATAAAATTAATAAGATAATTATACTATTTAATAAGATATTTATATGATAAATATATTAAAATTATATTTATTTCGACAATAACGTTTTAAATATTTTTAATTTAAATAAAAATAAAATTTTAATAACTAAAAAGAAAAAAATTTAAAATTTAATACTATTTAAAAATACGGAACAAAATTATGGTACGTACGACCCATTAATCCATTACAACGTGATAAATAGTATCTTGTGGATTAATTTTATTTTGAAAGAGAAAACAAAAATAAGTAAAGAGCAAAAAGGAGAGAAATTTAGAAAAAAAAAAAAAAAAAATCCAACAAACAAACAAGCAGAGCAAGTAAAAGAAAGTAGCAGAAGAACACAGTCAGATGATCGTATTGGGTGAGTCAAACGGTGAACAAATTACAATCTGGCCATCAAAAATTTCATCACCCTTTTCCTTTCTCTCAAAACTTTGAATTTTCCTCAAATTTTCACAACTCCACAGGTAAATCATTTGTTTGAAAGATTCAATTATTTCACTTAGTTTATGTATGTTTTTTTTTATCTCTCTCTTATTTTCCTGCCATCCAAACAGTATTTGATTCCAATTCTTGGATTTGACTTTCACCTTTCAGTTTCTTTAGCTGGATCTTTCACTTCATACTGTTGGGTTTTCTTATTCTTGTTTTTTCCCCCTAAATTTTGGTACTTTATTATTGGGTGTTTGCATTGACTTTCTTTTCTGTTTCAGATTGCAGTTTTGAGTTGGCTGTTAAAGATTTTTTATGGAGAACAATAAATTCTTTGGTATGCTATTTTTGCTCTTGTGTATAATTTATTGGCTTTAGACAATTTTTTTGTTTGTTGGGTTTTGCTAAATCTCATCAACTTACAGGTTGTACCCAGAAAGGACTAGGTTTGTTCGTTGATGTTGGTGGGGTTTGAGGACAGGCATGAGTGCCTCCTTTCTTGAACTAGCTGAAGCAGTATTTGTGGACTTGCCTAAAGCACTCCTTTTGGACTTTGAAGACTTGATTGAAGAACTCTTTTGGTATTTATTGGATGCTTTTGATTTTGTGGCCGGCGAGTTTTTTGCTTTGTGTTTGGTTTTTGCATCTCATATTCAAGAATCTATTGGGTTTATCTTTTTCCAATTTGCGGTTAAATAGAAATCAATTCTGGAGTGTAGTTGAATTAAGCGGTTGAGACAAAGAAGGAAGAGTTGGAAATTTGATTTTGTAGTTGTGCTTAGTAAATATAATGGGTTCAATTCAAAACACGGTTCATTATTGTTGTGTAACTAAAGGTAATCGGATCTTGTATGTTTACAGTGGGGGAGATCGTGAAATTGAGAACTTGGCGGCTTTGTCACTGGAGAGTTCTCCTCCGTATCACAAATGGTATTTTGAGACAATTGGAAAGAGGACGTTTGGATTTTTAATTGAAGATGGTTATGTTTATTTCACAATCGTTGATGAAGGTCTTGGAAATCCATTTGTACTCAAGTTTTTAGAGCATGTGAGAGATGAATTCAAGAAGGTTGCTAGAAAGGGCCTAAGAGGAAGTTTTTCAGGATTAAGTTCAATCAATGTGCAAGATCAGTTAGTTCCTGTTGTTCGTCGATTGATAACTTCATTGGAATGTGTGTCCGAAAGAGGCAATGATTGGACCACTGAAACTTCCTTAACTGAAAACATGAGTCTCTCTCCATCACCAAGTGATGCAAATGGGCAGATTGAAATTCTTTCTTCCACTAAAGCTCCTTTATTAGGAAAATCTAACAAGCAAGAGAAAAAAAAGTCAAAGGATCATGTAATTGTAATGAGAGATGTTGAGTTGGAGGAGCATAGAAAATCTACAGATAGAGGAGTTAAAGTTGATTCAACCTCACTGGATTCTAGCAGCCAAGGTGGAGTAGCCTCTCCAATTTCATTACAGAAGGATTTAGGTTCAATGAGGATGAGGTCAAGTGCTCAAAGCATTCGAAAGAAGTGGTGGCGGCATGTAAGAATTGTCCTTGCCATTGATGCTGCTGTTTGTTTGATACTATTCATTATTTGGATGTCAATCTGTCGTGGTTTTGGATGCACCAGTTGATTCTGAAGCTGAAGCTAGAGATTTTCACTTTGTAGTGTGCCTATTGAGAGTGTACGAGGATCAGTTTTCATTGAGTGCATAGAGCAAAATATCAATTTCAACCATGCCTATAGTTCTAATCTTCAGTTATGGAGGTAGGTGCTTAAAATTACATGGTGGAAGCATATTAACAGATCCTCTATATGTTCAATAGCTTAATACGTACATAGATGAAAATGTATAAGTTTGTCTTGAACTTTACTAGAGCGACTATGTTGCTTCGTGTATTTATGATTTTGTTTGTAGTTAAAGATTTCTATCACTTGTCTTGTCTCTATTTATTACAATCTATCTTTCCATTTGTCAAAAATCATAGTTTGAAGCATCAAATATGTTTGAAGTTTCTCAGCATTTTCTTCTGCTTAGTGGGTCTTCCTTTTCTGGTGTTTTTCATCCTTTACAAGTTTATTTACTGATGTTATGAGAGGTTGTGTAGAGCATTTAAGTCTTGTTATATAAACTTGAAAGCTGCCAGGAAGTGAAATTACAAATAGGATTTTGATTTGTTTATAAACTTGGAGTTCGAAACTTTTGCTAGTAGCTGGATATGCGAAGCATTTTCGGCTCATATAGAGAAGATAGTCAAATTCCATGGATTATGAAAACATTTTTATCCCTGCGAGTATACTGGAATTATGAATTCATCCATGTATATGCGGATGCATGCATGTCATTATCTCACCTGGCCGCTGTATTATGAGGCGAACTGAAGTTACTTGAAATGCGAATTGGTATGTTAAGCTAGATAGTAAAAAAAAAAAGAAGAAAAGTTGAAAACATGGTACAACACTGGTTGCATAATGTGTATATCAGGGTTAAGCTTAGTAGCGCCAACATAAATTACTCGAGCAGAACTGCAGAAGGTTGAATACAAGTTTTGGACAAGTTAAAATAATACTTCTGAATAAAGTCAACTAATAACTTGACTATCTTGACATCGTAACTTACTAACAATATGCCTAATAAATCTTTTTCAGATAATTTAAGCGTCAAAATAGTTTTATTTTAATCTATTTAAGTGTCTAAATAGTTTTATTTTAATCTGTGAAAATATTAGTGTTGAAAAGTATTTATAATTTTTATTTTTAGCAAGTTGGGGTGTTTAGATGGTTAATATAAGAAAGTGAAGTGATAAAATGGGTGGAGATTTTGCAATTAACCCATTGAATTTTACATTCCATTTTTTTTTAGAATTATGAATTATATAACTATTCTCTATTAAAAATTTTTATTTATTTATTAATTATAATCACTAAACTACCATTTTTTTTTATTTTTCTTTCAAATTCATCATTTAATATTTAATATTTTAAAACTACTTGTAATTGACTTTTTTTTCGTTAATAAAATTTAATATAGTCAGATTTTTTTTAAGCACTCTTTAACTTTTAACTTATTTTGATTGTAAGATTTGCAACAATTATAGTAAATAACATATCTTTTATTTTTTATGAAGAAGTTTTTTTAATATTATATGCACATAATTTGTTTAAAATTTTTTGTCATCAATTTTTCAAAAATAATTAAAAATCAAATTACATGATTAAAAAATCATTATAAAAATTCAACAATAATTCAACATATAAAAAGTATTCATAAATTCAATGAATAGAGATAAAATCAACTTACATGTAATTTAGATCAAACATATCCCAACAAATACACTAATTAAATGATACCAAAAAAATTTTATCTAATAAAAAAATATAGCACTTACTTTTCTATTATTTATATGTTATGACACTTGTATTAAAAATTAAAATTACAACAATTTTTTATATGATGAATTTTCATTAAATTTTTATAATATATGTTTTTAATCATGTAATTTGATTTTTATATTATTTTTTAAAAATTATAATAACAAAAATAAAAATAAAATAATGTGGATATGATATTTAAAATTGTTCATAAAAGTAAAATGAATTTTTTTTTTTATAATTAGTGCAAGTTTTATTATTATCTAAACAAATTAAAAAGTAAAGAGTGCTTATAAAAAATAATTGACTATGCTAATTTTTTTTAATGCAAAACAATGATGTAAGGTCAAGTACAAGTAGTTTCATAATTTTAAACGTTAAATAGTTAGTTTTATAATTTTAAACATTAAATAGTTAATTTATATAAAAAATTAAAAAGAGTATAGTTTAGGAAATAGTATTTAATGAAAAAAAATCTAAATAAAAGGTAATTATGTAACTTAAAATTCTAAAAAACAAAAGGAGTGCATAAATAAATAGGTGGAGTGCAAAAATTCCTTCTTTAGTAAAATATGTTAAATCTAAGGAGTTATAAATGTATTAAATTTAAAATAATAAAATTTTTTATATATTGTAATATGCATTTGCTCATGATGTTATAATATATTTGTCATTAATTTTTTTTCACATTTTGAACAATTAGGAGGTTATGGGGGAAATGAGAGATCAAAGTTATGACCTCACTTAAGCCATTAGATTACAAAGGGAGGACAATTTCTTCACATTAATTACTAATAAACATTAATACTAAGGGTGAGCAAAACCTACCCACCCCGAAAACCTGACTCCAAATCGACCCGATTTTTCGTTTTGGTGATTTTGTAAATTTTCGGTTTAGGAACCAGCCCGAATGAAAAACTCAAATTTATTACTTATCTATACACATTTTACAACTAAAATGTACTACTAAGGTGTAAATGCCATAATGGTAAAGCACTTTGAAGTGTAGTCTTAGGTTGTCGATTCAAATCCCACAACCTGAAAGTATTATTTTTCATATATTAAAGCCAAAATTATATATATACAAAAAAAAAAAAAACTCAAAGATGCCATCTTGACCAAGGTTTTAGGCTGAAAGAACACGCGACATTTCCATTTGGCTACTAACAGTTTCTTTGTTTTTTTTGTTTTGCTTTTGTTTACTAAAAAATCGACCCTCACTCAACCCAAAATATTTAGTTTGATTTTAAATTTTTTAAAAAATTCAAATCCGACCCATCCGATGCTTACCCCTAATTAATACTATGCATGAATGGAGTGGAAAGTAAGGTAAGGAAAAGAAATCAAAGAGAAATTAATTTTCATTTTATTTGGCTACTGAAAATTTTTAGGAAGGGAAGGGAATTGGAGGAGAATTATTCCTCCTCATTTCACTTCTATAACACTATGCATGGATAGGGGGGAAATAAGGGGAAGGGAATGGGAATGTAATTGGAGGATGATAGGTTTTTATGTTATTTAGTAATTATAAAATATTTGTAAGGGGAAAGGAATTGAAGGGGAATTATTTCCCTTCATTCCCTTTGTAAAAAGGAAAAATAATTACTTGGGGTGTAAAAAATTTTCCCTCTTAGAAGGGGTAATCATTTTATTTAAGTAGACATTTTTATCCCAACACTTTATTTACAATCCTAAAATAACCCTTTTATAATTTTAGGTCATAAAATAACCCATCTATAATTTTAGGTTTTTATTTCTTATTTCTTAATTTATCATATATGTACGTTCTTTCTTTTTAATTTTTAGGTTTTCTTTCTTTTTCTATGTGTTGTACTTGCTTCTCCCATTTGTTGTGCCTTTTTCTCTATATTTTATGAGTAATTTTTTTATATTGATAAATTAGTATGCCTATGTAAATAATGACATATTTTATAGGAGCATATAGGTAAATCAACAAAATATGTGTATAATTTAAAATATAAAAATATAATATAAATATATGGGAAGATGTATTATATAAATGTAATGTATTGGTTTAATTGTCTTTTTACAATTATTATTCCATTCTCTTTCTATTTATCCAAATGTTATTCTAATATTTCTCCTCACTTTACCTTCCATTTATTTTTTATCATCCAAAACAGTTGGATCTAAAATTTCCCTTCCCTTCCCCTTCCTTTTCTACCTGTGTTGCCATGCATAGTGTAAGGTGAAAATAATTACACCTCAATTCGTGGTGTAAAAAATTTCATCTCCTAAAATACATTATAATTTAAATTCTATTTTCTTTTCAAACATTTCCCCTTCTCTTCCCTTTATTAATTATTTTTAAGTTGCCAAATACAACATCATTTATAATTTTTAATCCATTCCCTTTCCTTTAAAACTCCTTCCCTTCTTTTCCTTCTATGGTTGCCATTTTTGGTTTCGAACTCGTCTTACGAAATTACTAAGAGCCATAAAAATGTCTAAAATGACAAAAAAAAACAAAATTAATGGGGTTAGAAGAAATGATCATAGTAATGGTTATGGTATAGTTAACAACCCTAACAATTCCTTTTCTCTGAAAATGTAGTCACCCCCTTTTGAGGGTTTTGTTGGGTTCTTGTAACTCATTATTCATTCTTTCCTTTTCCTTGATTATTTGTTGTTTATCATTTCGTTACATTTAATCTTATCTCCATTCCCTTTTGTCTTTCTTCCTTGAATATTAATTGTCTTATTAACCTGATTTCAGTGTTTGATTATTTTGACTTGTTTCATCAGATATCAAGAGCAATATCCATATTGGAACCAAAAGGTTATGAACAACCTGGAAGGACCAGTTTCTACAATTCTAGACATGCAAAAATTGATAGATCTCTAAGGTGCTAAATCATAATTAATTAAAGTCTTGATTCTTATAAAGGATTCAACACAACAATCTTTAAGTCATTGGCTTGTGGGAACACTTATCACAAGCAAAAAATTTAACTCTTTTGCTCTATTATAAACTCTAAAATTAGCATAGAAGGTAAAGAAACCCATGATATATAGAGAACGGGGAAAAACCTTTTTCTCTTTCGATTTGATGATAAAAGAGATTGTGATTGGGTCATTAAAAATGAACTATGGTACTTTGAGAATAACATTTTCTATTTACAATAGATATTAGAGGATGAACAACCTTTTGTATATCATTCTTGCTTGTACCTCTATGGATGCGAGCCTATGATAATCCTTTATGTTGTATGAATGAGGGAACAATTAGGGCAATCACAAATAAGGTGGGTGAGCTCATTTAGATTGATAAGTATGAAACAAATTTTGGGTGGGCAATTTGTCAGGTTCAAAGCAAGGGTTAAAGTAAAAGAGCCTCTCCCTAAAGGAATCACATTGTGAGTTAATGGCAAATATGTATGGGTTTCACTAAAGTATGAGAACTTGCCAATATTCTTTTATCACTATAGATGCTTGGGGCACTTAATCAAATAGTGTAATGACTTTGAAGGTGACATGCATAATATGAATAGGCAGTGGAGCTTTGGGCTAAGGATGAAAGCTTATCTTTTGAAGCAGTTTAAAATCAACCTTTCCATAGAATCTTAAACCAATTACATTATTCTAAAATGAAGGGTCACCACTTGAACCTCAACCTCAGTCCCCTACTATGATACTTTCGAACCAACTGAATCTCTACCAATTAACTTACCAATCAATATCCTAACCCAAAAAGAGACCATAACTTTACCAACCATTGAGATCATCCCAAGCCAAACACCCAATAACCATGATCATTTATTAGAATCACTTGTGAACTTCAATATCCAAACATACTAGACCTTAGTAGATGGCATAATAATCTTAACCTTCAAAGCTCAACACTGTAAAACCAAACCATTCAATGCACACCAACCTTTTAAACCTCTGTGACTTGTCAAATTCTTCTAGTGGACCAAATGAACAATCTTTAGTCCCCAGAGATAAACCTGTTACTAGTAAAGACCCCTTTTATAACTTAAGTTCATCTACTCCCTATGATAAGACTGTGACCAATATTGAGACACTACAAATCCCGAAACCAAAATTCAAAACATGGAGTAGAAATAACTTAAACCCATTCTAGTAATATGAATCACCTAATACCCACACTCAAACTAAAAGGAAAAGTGCAGGGCAACATAACTATAGTAAGCAAAAAAAAAGAGTTTAAGCAACTCATTGGACTCTATATAAGTGTATGATTTTTATATGCCTATGTTTCATCAGCGGAGGTTGCTCAATAAACCCATAAATAGCCATGAGTTACTTGGTTTTGAATTTTTGTGGGCTTAGGAACTTATGAACAATTAGGATATTAAAGAAGATTATTCTTCAAAAATCTCCCACAATTATCTTTCTCATGGAAACTCAAAGAAGTGAGAAGGAAATAATAGACATTTATCACCAGCTAGATTTGTATATTACTTCGCTAGAGTGCTAGGGATTAGTTAATAACAGAAGTGGAGGGCTATCCTTGATGTGGAATAAATCAACAAATATCAGAATTTTGTTAAAATCATTACACCATAATAATATTATCATGGTTGTCTCATATTACAATCAAGAGTGGAGGTTTATGGGTATATACGAAAGACTAGAAGATTAAATGAAGGATTGCATATGGATCTTTTAAAAAGTTTTAAATTGGACTTTTGGGGTTTTACAGTCAAGAGTGGAGGTTTATGGGTATATACGAATGACTAGAAGATTAAATGAAGGATTGAACATAGATCTTTTAAAAAGTTTTGAATTGGACTTTTTAGGGCTTTGTCTTTGTAGCAAAGATTTTAATGAAATCCTATACTCTTTTGAGAAAAGAGGTGGGCACTGAAAGGATGATAGAGGAATGGTTTCCTTCCAATATGCATTAAATTATTTAGGTCTTTAAGATCTTGGATACAGTGGCCCTTGTTTCACTTGGTCTAATGGGTGGGCAAGTAGTACGAATGTGCAAGAGAGGCTTCACAAATTTGTGGTTAATAAGAGTTAACTTAGTCTTTTCATTAAGTATCCAATAAGGCAACCACGATTAGAAGCTTTAGCCTATAGTCCCATTTTGTTATAATGGGAAATTAAGAAGAGAAGGAAAAAAAGAAACTATTTATTTCAATTTGAGGCTGTCATGACCCGAACCCCAATGGCATGTGATCAACCCTAAGGAATGGAAAAACATAAAGCTTTTAAAACCCGTAGTAAGCCTAAACAAAATTTCATAATTAAACTAACCAAATTTGAAATTTTAAAGAAAATCGGACAGAGTTTCCTCTATACCATGAAAAAACCAAAACCTATAGAAAAGAAATAACACCTCCTACATGTATATTCATTCACCAACACCTCATAATAACTTCAATAATCGACCATAATCCACAAGGTAATATTTAAAACATTTAAGTCATAATAAATTTCATAAATATAATTTATATAAGACAATCTACTATTGCGGTATCTAGAATTCAAATACATAACACAAAGATCAAACAAACCTATATAATATGGTCGAAGAGGAAGAAACTTGACTTAGATAGTGACAAGGATTAGTTTGACTATGGGATCCTGGAAAAATAATTTGAGGGGGAGTCAGATTTCACTGAGTGAACTAACTTTATAAAATGCATCTTGGTTTTAAACAGTTATTTAAAACCTTTAAATCCCTTAAATAGATAATTATTTCAAGAACTCTTTTATTTTTACCAAAACTATTTTTATTAAATACCTTACAAGAAAGTAAATTAATATAAATCCCTTTAACTTATAATAAAGTAACTCATGAAAACATAATATTTATGATAAATAAAACCTTTAATAGAAAATCATGGTAGAACCTTAAACCTCATTCTACTAGCCTTTTGGCTCTCTAAATCTAAATGGCTGTCAATCCTAGAGAGCACACTTGCCTGGGATCTAGCCACAGTTAGTCTCCTACACCAATTATATACCGGTGCTGAGAGGGCAAGCTCAACCAAGGTCCAACCAGTAAATATATACCTGCCTAAAGAGTCTTACTCAATTAGGACTTATAATCAACCATTGGCCAACTCATATATTCACACTAGTGTGTATATAATCCTAGTGACACCCACTGGATTGCATGTTCTACCAATTAATCCAGAACATACTTATCAAATACAAAATAATATAAAATAAAATAAAAATGCAACCAAACTAAAGCATATTCTCCAAATGCTAAACAATATTAAAATAAATAAATTATGTATGCGATAAAATTCATAATCATAAATAAATTAATATATTCCACTTTAGCCTTATATTTATCACATAAAAATCCTTATTTATAAATAATTTCAATAGAAATTTTACAAAATTAACTCATAAGTGAAGCATGCCAACCGACGTGTCCTCAATTGCCCAATTGCGATGGCACTTGTTCGGAACTCTCTAAAATAAATAATATTTATTTAAAATATGCTTATGTGTACAAATAAAATTCATAAAAATTGTCCAAAATTCTGAAAAATTATTAAAACCAAGGAATTTATAAAATGGACATAGAAATATCCTAATATGAATTTTGAGGCTAAAGGAATTTATCTCTGATAATTTAACTAATATAAATGGAAATTAATGAATTTCCACCACAAACTTTATGAGATTTATTTCTCAAAATCTATAAAATTAGATAAAAATTTATATACAAAAATTAATAATCACAATTTATAATATTTATTAAAAATAGCTCACAATAATTTTCGTGTTGGTACTATTCACTCACCGAAAATTTGTGTGGGACCCACCGAATTCTCACAAGAAAAGTACAATATCTGACCAAACAAATTATACCAAAACATTCCTAATAGTTGATAGAATACACTTAAAGCCTCAAATAACCCAAAATCATCACTGAATAAGGAAATAAAGTAACAAACCAAATTAGCTAAAAATATTCATCAAATATTCTACGGGTGTAGATCGGATGAGTGGTTAGTGCCTACGGACTCTTGATGTCGAGACAAACACAATTGAACCAACCGTTCCATCTGAAGCCCACTGGAACAATGTGAAATAGAGGTAGAAGGCCGAGTGTTCTAAGCCAAATATGCACTATTCAGAGCCACTTCTTGTAAAACAAATGCCACTGAAATGAAAAGGGGAATAACATGAGTCTATGGTTCTAATTTGAGGTCGATTAAAGATTGATTGGGTGTTGAATGGAGAAAAAAAGTACAGGGACCAAAAAGAAATTTTCCACTCTTTTAGACCATACCCGCTATTCTCCACCCTTTGCAGAACACACTTCCTTCCTCTTTTTAAAGAAATGGACACCCACGTGTCCATTTGCCCATGGTCCCTTTTTTTTTATATTAAATAGAATAGTATAGACAATGATAATAATAATAATAATAATAATAATAATAATAATAATAATAATAATAATAATAATAATAATAATAATAATAAATTTGGGTAATTTCATTCTTTACCCTTTAAGAAAAATTCATCCTTAAATTTTACATTAATATTGAAACAAATAAGGGTATTAGTTCTGCATATCAACCTTTGTCTCCCAAGTGCAATCTTCCACTCCATGGTTCTTCCACAGTACCTTCATTATATGTATTTCCTTGGTACACAGTTGGTGAACTTGTCGGTCTATGATCACCACTGGGTACTATAAGCACCAAATTTCGGAATGCAATTGTGCATGTGTGAGACGAAAGCCCTTATGATGAAAATTAATAGAGAATTGATCTTTAGTGTTTTCACGATTTAAAGGACAAAATTGTAGCCTTTTTAGGATTTAATTACAAGAGTTAAAATGTTTTAAGGTCTAAATTGTAGAAAAGTGAATTTTGGGGGGTTTTACTGAAATTTTGACAAATACAAGCATAATGCCGATCGGCATTATGCAATGCCAATGCTGAAATGCCAATCGGCATTGCAGAATGTTGACCTATATTTTCCTTTGCTGTTTTAATATTTTTTTATAAAAAAATCTAATTTTGGGCATGTTGTCAAATTTTTATTGGTTCTGCATAGACACATGCATGAATCTCTAATTTTTTTTAACCCTTATCACTTACTTTATCTAAGGGTTTTGATTTTTGAAAATAGAGAGCAGCTGTTCTCTAGCTCCTAGGATTGTGCAACCTATCTCTGCGATCATAGGGGTTGGAAGTTGTTTTTGGCATTAAAAAGTTGAGAGAAGAAAATTTTGAGAGGCCCTGACTACGCATAGAAGACCCTAGAAAAATTGTAGACTTTGCAAAAAACCACAAAACACAAAACTTGCTGCTTTTTCCTTGTATTTTTAAAAAAATAAAAAAATAAAATAGAGAGTTTGTATTATGTTTCTGATGTGATTCAGTCCTAAGATCCAAAACACATACTGAGTTAATTTCATATATGATGAAAATCCATTCTGGAGGGCCATCTAATATCATCTGCACAACATTCCTTTTTTTTTTTCTCTTTCTTTTATGATTTTTTTTATTATTGTTTTGGCTATTTAATTTTACTAACGTAATTTGTTTTTTTTTTTTTGTGATTTCTTTTTAAGATCCGATGGGGGTTGAGGAGGATAGTGCCTGATATCCAAAAATTGAACGAAAGATCCATGGAATGCCATGGGTTTTAAAATGTGATTAGATCTTATGAACATTATTTTCTGTGTTTTGTTGTGTTAATTCATTTGGATTTGTACTTAATTTTAATTTCCAGTACGTAAAACATTGTAATAACCCCAGTGGTGGGAATAGTAAAATTTTACTTTTATGCATTTAAAATAGATTAGTAATCAGGACCACTGGGTAAAACTTTAAAATCAATGATGGCAGTAGTAAATTAGGGTTTGCATGGAATTGAATTAGGGTTTTAGGAAATCACATGTGGATGTATGTTTGATATGCTTTGGCATTGTTATTATTTGATTAATTGTATTTTTGGGTTTTTATCCTTTTGGGCTCCAAGCCCATGTTAGGTTTAACCCACTCAATTAATAGCCTTAAAATTGGTCTAAAGTTTAATTTAACTCAAAATCAATTTAGGATTATATTAGGTTAAATAGATTGAGGACCACCTTTTAATTTAATAAAATCAACCTAGACTTATCTCAGCCCATTTAATTTCATTTCCTTTTAAAATAAATAGACTTAGGCCCATTTGTAGATAATTAAAATAAATAGACTTAAGCTCACTAATTAAAATGTAGGCCCACCTTTAATCCATTTCATTCATAAATAAAAGCATAAATTTAACTAACTTTCATTAAAATTAACCTAGTTTAGACTTTGGGACGATGTGCTTAAATGCATTTTTTATGTATGATTTTATTGACTAGATGCCTTAGGGTTAGATGGATGTTCAAATAGGGTTTAATAAAATTAATTAGAGGAAGTAATAATTTATAAAGTAATTCTAAATGAACATGAGACTTAAAGAAGTTAGTATTCCGTTCCTAGAATCTCCTGGTTATGGTGCGAACTTTCTTTTAGAGAATAGAGTACCACGAATCGAATTGTCCCAGTTATTACCCTGGGTGGCGACTCCTCATCTCAACACTATGACTTTGTGGCATAGTAGTGTGTTCTCTAAGGCCCTAAGCCTAAACAGTGTCGCGGTTGTCGGTGAGTTTTTTGCTTTGTTTTTGGTTTTTGCATCTCATATTCAAGAATCTATTGGGTTTATCTTTTTCCAATTTGCGGTTAAATAGAAATCAATTCTGGAGTGTAGTTGAATTAAGTGGTTGAGACAAAGAAGGAAGAGTTGGAAATTTGATTTTATAGTTGTGCTTAGTAAATATAATGGGTTCAATTCAAAACACGGTTCATTATTATTGTGTAACTAAAGGTAATCGGATCTTGTATGTTTACAGTGGAGGAGATCATGAAATTGAGAATTTGGCGGCTTTGTCATTGGAGAGTTCTCCTCCGTATCACAAATGGTATTTTGAGACAATTGGAAAGAGGACATTTGGATTTTTAATTGAAGATGGTTATGTTCATTTCACAATCGTTGATGAAGGTCTTGGAAATCCATTTGTACTCAAGTTTTTAGAGCATGTGAGAGATGAATTCAAGAAGGTTGCTAGTAATTTTTTTATATTGATAAATTAGTATGCTTATGTAAATAATGACATATTTTATAGGAGCATATAGGTAAATCAACAAAATATGTGTATAATTTAAAATATAAAAATATAATATAAATATATAGGAAGATGTATTATATAAATGTAATGTATTGGTTTAATTGTCTTTTTACAATTATTATTCCATTCTCTTTCTATTTATCCAAATGTTATTCCAATATTTCTCCTCACTTTACCTTCCATTTATTTTTTATCATCCAAAAAAGTTGGATCTAAAATTTCCCTTCCCTTCCCCTTCCTTTTCTCCCTGTGTTGCCATGCATAGTATAAGGTGAAAATAATTACACCTCAATTCGTGGTGTAAAAAATTTCAACTCCTAAAATACATTATAATTTAAATTCTATTTTCTTTTCAAACATTTCCCCTTCTCTTCCCTTTATTAATTATTTTTAAGTTGCCAAATACAACATCATTTATAATTTTTAATCCATTCCCTTTCCTTTAAAACTCCTTCCCTTCCTTTCCTTCTATGGTTGCCATGCATGGTTTCGAACACATCTTACGAAATTAATAAGAGCCATAAAAATGTCTAAGATGACAAAAAAGAAAAAATTAATGGAGTTAAAAGAAATGATCATAGTAATGGTTATGGTATAGTTAACAACCCTAACAATTCATTTTCTCTGAAAATGTAGTCACCCCCTTTTTAAGGTTTTGTTGGGTTCTTGTAACTCATTATTCATTCTTTGCTTTTCCTTGATTATTTGTTGTTTATCATTTCTTTACATTTAATTTTATCTCCATTCCCTTTTGTCTTCTTCCTTGAATATTAATTATCTTATTAACCTGATTTCAGTGTTTGATTGTTTTGACTTGTTTCATCAGATATCAAGAGCAATATCCATATTGGAACCAAAAGGTTATGAACAACCTGGAAGGACGAGTTTCTGCAATTCTAAACATGCAAAAATTGATAGATCTCTAAGGTGCTAAATCATAATTAATTAAAGTCTTGATTCTCATAAAGGATTCAACATAATAATCTTTAAGTCATTGGCTTGTGGGAACACTTATCACAGGCAAAAAATTTAAATCTTTTGCTCTATTATAAACTCTGAAATTAGCATAGAAGGTAAAGAAACACATGATATATAGAGAATGGAATGGGGGAAAAACCTTTTTCTCTTTCAATTTGATGATAAAAGAGATTGTGATTGGGTCATTAAAAATGAACTATGGCACTTTGAGAGTAACATTTTCTATTTAGAACAGATATTAGAGGATGAACAACCTTTTGTATATCATTCTTGCTTGTATCTCTATGGATGCGAGCCTATGATCATCCTTTATGCTGTATGAATGAGGAAACAATTAGGGCAATCTCAAATAAGGTGGGTGAGCTCATTTAGATTGAGAAGTATGAAACAAATTTTGGGTGGGCAATTTGTCAGATTCAAAGCAAGGGTTAAAGTAAAAGAGCCTCTCCCTAAAGGAATCATATTGTGAGTTAATGGCAAATATGTATGGGTTTCGCTAAAGTATGAGAACTTGCCAATATTCTTTTATCACTATGGATGCTTGGGGCACTTAATCAAATAGTGTAATGACTTTGAAGGTGATATGCATAATATGAATAGGTGGTGGAGCTTTGGGCTAAGGATGAAAGCTTATCTTTTGAAGCAGTTTAAAATCAACCTTTCCATAGAATCTTAAACCAATTACATTATTCTAAAATGAAGGGTCACCACTTGAACCTCAACCTCAGTCCCCTACTATGATACTTTTGAACCAGCTGAATCTCTACCAATTAACTTACCAATCAATATCCTAACCCAAAAAGAGACCATAACTTTACCAACCATTGAGATCATCCCAAGCCAAACACCCAATAACCATGATCATTTATTAGAATCACTTGTGAACTTCAATATCCAAACATACTAGACCTTAGTAGATGGCATAATAACATCTTAACCTTCAAAGCTCAACACTGTAAAACCAGACCATTCAATGCACACCAACCTTTTAAACCTCTGTGACTTGTCAAATTCTTTTAGTGGACCAAATGAACAATCTTTAGTCCCCAGAGATAAACCTGTTACTAGTAAAGACCCCTCTTATAACTTAAGTTCATCTACTCCCTATGATAAGACTGTGACCAATACAGAGACACTACAAATCCCGAAACCAAAATTCAAAACATGGACTAGAAATAACTTAAACCCATACCAGTAATATGAATCACTTAATACCCTCACTAAAACTAAAAGGAAAAGTGCAGGGCAACATAATTGTAGTAAGCAAAAAAAAAAAAAAAAGAGTTCAAGCAACTCATTGGACTCTATATAATTGCATGATTTTTATATGCCTATGTTTCATCAGCAGAGGTTGCTCAATAAACCCACAAACAGCCATGAGTTGCTTGGTTTTGAATTTTTGTGGGCTTAGGAACTTATGAACAATTAGGATATTAAAGAAGATTATTCTTCAAAAATCTCCCATAATTATCTTTCTCATGGGAACTTGAAGAAGTGAGAAGGAAATAATGGACATTTATCACCAGCTAGATTTGTATATTACTTCGCTAGAGTGCTAAGGATTAGTTAATAATAGAAGTGGAGGGCTATCCTTGATGTGGAATAAATCAACAAATATCATAATTTTATCAAAATCATTGCACCACAATAATATCATCATCGTTGTCTCACATTACAATCAAGAATGGAGGTTTATGGGTATATACAAAAGACTAGAAGATTAAATGAAGGATTGCATATGGATCTTTTAAAAACTTTTAAATTGGTCTTTTTAGGGTTTTGTAATCAAGAGTGGAGGTTTATGGGTATATACGAATGACTAGAAGATTAAATGAAGGATTGCACATAGATATTTAAAAAATTTTTGAATTGGACTTTTTAGGGCTTGGGCTTTGTAGCAAAGATTTGAATGAAATCCTATACTTTTTTGAGAAAAGAGGTGGGCACCAAAAGGATGATAGAGGAATGGTTTCCTTTCAATATGCATTAAATTATTCAGGTCTTTAAGATCTTGGATACAGTGGCCCTTGTTTCACTTGGTCCAATGGGTGGGCAAGTAGTACGAATGTGCAAGAGAGGCTTTACAAATTTATGGTTAATAAGAGTTAACTTAGTCTTTTCATTAAGTATCCAATAAAGCAACCACGATTATAAGCTTTAGCCTATAGTCCCATTTTGTTACAATAGGAAATTAAGAAGAGAAGGAAAAAAAGAAACTATTTATTTCTGTTTGAGGCTGTCATGACCCGAACCCCAATGACATGTGATCAGCCCTAAGGAATGGAAAAATATAAAGATTTTAAAACCTGTAGTAAGCCTAAAGAAAATTTCATAATTAAACTAACCAATTTTAAAAATTTAAAGAAAATCCGACAGAGTTTCCTTTATACCAGGAAAAAACCAAAACCTATAAAAAAGAAATAACACCTCCAACATGTATATTCATTCACCAACACCTCACAATAACTTCAACAATCGACCATAATCCACAAGGGAATATTTAAAACATTTAAGTTATAATAAATTTCATAAATATAATTTATACAAGATAATCTACTATTGCGGTATCTAGAATTCAAATACATAACACAAAGATCAAACAAACCTATATAATATGGTCGAAGAGGAAGAAACTTGACTTAGACAGTGACAAAGATTAGTTTGACTATGGGATCCTAGAAAAATAATTTAAGGGGGAGTCAGATTTCACTGAGTGAACTAACTTTATAAAATGCATCTTAGTTTTAAACAGTTATTTAAAACCTTTAAATTCCTTAAATAGATAATTATTTCAAGAACTCTTTTATTTTTACCAAAACTATTTTTATTAAATACCTTACAAGAAAGTAAATTAATATAAATCCCTTTAACTTATAATAAAGTAACTCATGAAAAAAAGAATATTTATGATAAATAAAACCTTTAATAGAAAATCATGGTAGAACCTTAAACCTTATTCTACTAGCCTTTTGGCTCTCTAAATCTAAATGGCTGTCGATCCTAGAGAGCACACTTGCCTGGGATCTAGCCACAGTTAGTCTCCTACACCAATTATATACCGGTGCTGATAGGGCAAGCTCAACCAAGGTCCAACCAGTAAACATATACATGCCTAGAGAGTTTTACTCAACTAGGGCTTATAATCAATCGTTGGCCAACTCATATATTCACACTAGTGTGTACACAATCCTACTGACACCCACTGGATTGCTTGTTCTACTAATTAATCCAAAACATACTTATCAAATACAAAATAAAATAAAAATGCAACCAAACTAAAGCATATTATCTAAATACTAAACAATATTAAAATAAATAAATTATGTATGCGATAAAATTCATAATCATAAACAAATTCATATATTCCACTTTAGCCTTATAAATCCTTATTTATAAATAATTTCAATAGAAATTTTACAAAATTAACTCATAAGTGAAGCATGCCAACCGACGTGTCCTTAATTGCCCAATTGTGATGGCACCTGCTTCAGAACTCTCTAAAATAAATAATATTTATTTAAAATATGCTTATGTGTACAAATAAAATTCATAAAAATTGTCCAAAATTCTGAAAAATTATTAAAACCAAGGAATTTATAAAATGGACATAGAAATATCCTAATATGAATTTTGAGGCTAAAGGAATTTATCTTTGATAATTTAACTAATGTAAATGGAAATTAATGAATTTCCACCATAAACTTTATGAGATTTATTTCTCAAAATATGTAAAGAATTAGTCGAAACTTTATATACAAAAATTAATAATCATAATTTATAATATTTATTAAAAATAGCTCACAATAATTTTCGTGTTGGTACTATTCACTCACCGGAAATTCATGTGGGACCCACCGAATTCTCACCAGAAAGTACAATATCCGACCAAACAAATTATACCAAAACATTCCTAATAGTTGATAGAATACACTTAAAGCCTCAAACAACCTAAAATCATCACTGAATAAGGAAATAAAGTAACAAACCAAAATTAGCTAAAAATATTCATCAAATATTCTACGGGTGTAGATTGGATGAGTGGTTAGTGCCTACGGACTCTTGACGTCGAGACAAACACAATTGAACTAACTGTTCCATTTGAAGCCTACTGGAACAATGCAAAATGGAGGTAGAAGGCCAAGTGTTCTAAGCCAAATCTGCACTATTCAGAGCCACTTCTTGCAAAACAAATGCCACCGAAATGGAAAGGGGAATAAGATGAGTCTATGGTTCTAATTTGAGGTCGATTAAAGATTGATTGCTTGTTGAATGGAGAGAAAAAGTACAGGGACCAAAAAGAAATTTGCCACTCTTTTATACCATGCCCGTTATTCTCCACCCTTTGCATAACACACTTCCTTCCTCCTTTTAAAGAAAATGGACACCCACGTGTCCATTTTCCCATAGTCCCTTTTTTTTTTATTAAATAGAATAGTATAGACAATGATAATAATAATAATAATAATAATAATAATAATAATAATAATAATAATAATAATAATAATAATATTAATAATAATAATAAATTTGGGTAATTTCATTATTCACCCCTTAAGAAAAATTCATCCCCAAATTTTACATTAATATTGAAACAAATAAGGGTATTAGTTCTGCATATCAACCTTTGTCTCCCAAGTGCAATCTTCCACTCCATGGTTGTTCCACAGTACCTTCATTATATGTATTTCCTTGGTACACAGTTGGTGAACTTGTCGGTCTATGATCGCCATTGGGTACTATAAGCACCAAGTTTCGGAATGCAATTGTGCATGTGTGAGACGAAAGCCCTTATGATGAAAATTAATTGATAATTGATCTTTAGTGTTTTCACAATTTAAAGGACAAAATTGTAGCCTTTTTAGGATTTAATTACAAGAGTTAAAATTTTTTAAGGTCTAAATTGTAGAAAAGTGAATTTTGGGGGTTTTAATGAAATTTTGACAAATACAAGCATAATGTCGATCGGTATTATGCAATGCCAATGCTGAAATGCCAGTCAGCATTGCAGAATGCCGATCGGCATTACATAATACCGATCGACATTATGCAATGCCGACCTATATTTTCCTTTGCTGTTTTAATATTTTTTTATAAAAAAAATCTAATTTTGGGCATGTTGTTAAATTTTTATTAGTTCTGCACAGACACGTGCATGAATCTCTAATTTTGTTTTAACCCTTATTACTTACTTTATCTAAGGGTTTTGATTTTTGAAAATAGAGAGCATCTGTTCTCTAGCTCCTACGATTGTGCAACCTCTCTCTGCGATTATAGGGGTTGGAAGTTGTTTTTGGCATTAAAAAGTTGAGAGAAGAAAAATTTTGAGAGGCCCTGGTTGCACATAGAAGACCCTAGAAAAATCGTAGACTCTGCAAAAAACCACAAAACAAAAAACTTGGTGCTTTTTCCTTGAATTTTCAAAAAAATAAAAAATAAAATAAAGAGTTTGTATTATGTTTCTTATGTGATTCAGTCCTAAGATCCAAAACACACACTGAGTCAATTTCATATACGATGAAAATCCATTTGAAAGGCCATCTAATATTATCTGTACAACATTCCTTTTTTTTCCTTCTCTTTCTTTTATGATTTTTTTTATTATTTTGGCTATTTAATTTCACTAACGTAATTTTTTTTTTGTGTTTTCTTTTTGAGATCCGATGGGGGTTGAGGAGGATAGTGCCTGATATCCAAAAATTGAATGAAAGATCCATGGAATGCCATGGGTTTTAAAATGTGATTAGATCTTATGAACATTATTTTCTATGTTTTGTTGTGTTAATTCATTTAGGTTTGTACTTAATTTTAATTTCCAGTACGTAAAACATTGTAATAACCCTAGTGGTGGGAATAGTAAAATTTTACTTTTATGCATTTAAAATAGATTAGTAATCAGGATCATTGGGTAAAACTTTAAAATCAATGATGGCAGTAGTAAATTAGGGTTTGCATGGAATTGAATTAGGATTTTAGGAAATCACATTTGGATGTATGTTTGATATGCTTTGGCATTGTTATTATTTGATTAATTGTGTTTTTGGGTTTTTATCCTTTTGGGCTCCAAGCCCATATTAGGTTTAACCCACTCAATTAATAGCCTTAAAATTGGTCTAAAGTTTAATTTAACTCAAAATCAATTTAGGATTATTTTAGGTTAAATAGATTAAGGATCACCTTTTAATTTAATAAAATCAACCTAGACTTAGCTCAACCCATTTAATTTCATTTCCTTTTAAAATAAATAAACTTAGGGCCACTTCCCATTTTAAATAAAACAAATAGACTTAGGCCCACTTATAAAATCCAATTTCTTTAAAAACTTGTAGATTTAGGCCCATTTGTAGATAATTGAAACAAATAGACTTAAGCTCACTAATTAAAATGTAGGCCCACCTTTAATCCATTTCATTCATAAATAAAAGCATAAATTTAGCTAACTTTCATTAAAATTAACCTAGTTTAGATTTTGGGACGATGTGCTTAAATGCATTTTTTATGTATGATTTTATTGACTAGATGCCTTAGGGTTAGATGGATGTTCAAATAGGTTTTAATAAAACTGCATGTAATTAGAGGAAGTAATAATTTATAAAGTAATTCTAAATGAACATGAGACTTAAAGAAGTTAGTATTCCGTTCCCAGAATCTCCTGGTTATGGTGCGAACTTTCTTTTAGAGAATAGAGTACCACGAATCGAATTGTCCCAGTTATTACCCTGGGTGGTGACTCCTCATCTCAACACTATGACTTTATGGCATAGTAGTGTGTTCTCTAAGACCCTAAGCCTAAACAGTGTTGTGGTTGCTAAAATCTTGGGCATGTGTTAAACCCCGTCATTTATAATGGTGACTCCGCTAGGGATAAAACATACTAATTCTACTTGTGTTCTTTAGAATTATTTTATTGATTATTATTTCATTCTTGCATTCATTCTACATGTCTCTATAAACCGATGGCATTGGCTTATGATTCCATGATTCCACTAGCTTCATGGAGTTATAAATTAGCTAACCATCATTCTTAGCCTTAACTCAGTTCAAGAGAGATTACTGGGCTCATCTGAGCATAGTCTGTATCCCAAGTCCTTAAGCGGGGTAATCTTCTCTCGAGTTGGTAAAGGATGCCGAGCCCCTTTAACCTTGGCCTATAACTCAACGTCCATAATGGAGGGTATCTTGCTAAGGGAACCTTAACTTTTCATCGAACCTTAACCATATATAATGGCTTAGTTAATTCCCCTAGGATTTTTTTTTACCAAAAATTGCTTGTTTGTTTGAATTGTCATGAGATATTTCTATTTATAAAAGCCCAAGCCCATAACTTTAAAGCCTATTTGAGCTAATAAGGATTGGGCTAGACCTTTATATTTAGAAATACTACTTTTATGCTTTTGTTTTAAGAGAAATTTGGCATGCACGTTGGCTCTTAATATCCCCTATTAATATACAGGCTATAAATCCTAGGAAAATAGACTCACATTGAACACATATGTGGGAGCAATAAGGCTGGAAGGCTGTAAATATTGTACACTTTTTTTGATACTTGTTACTTGCTACCTGCTACTTGTTACATAGCACGTGCATCATGCATATATACATGCATTCCACGCATTATACTGACACCTTATTTTGCTGCCATCATAGATTTATCTGGGTCTTTTTGAATCTAGGGATGGAAAGGTGGCATATTAGTCAGAATAAACCTAAGTCCTAAGTTGATAGCTCAAGAAATCCTTCAAGAAGTACAGAAGAGTCCTATTAACCCGCTTTACCTAGAAGCTAAACCAACTCAGATTTAACAGACAGAAATGGAACAATAACCATAGATGTGGACCTTAGAAGACATTAAGGAAGCTTTGATGGATGACATGATAACTATGATGCAAGATGAATTGAGGTAAGCTTTGGCCGAACTAGTGCAACCTGCTGTCATACCACCACCTACTATTGAAAAACCACTTGCTATTGCTGTTGAACAACCACCTGCTGTATGCATTCCACCTGCTGCTAATAATACTAGGGGGCAACCTATTGCTAGAAATGTACCTGTTATTAATGTGAGATTTGAAAATATCGAGAATTATATGGTAGAAAAGGCAAAGAGGGAGTCATTTGAACTGGTCCATGATCATGAGTTTAAACAGATGCAAGCACTAGCTCAAAAAATGTCCAAGATGGAAGAGATGATTAGAGGACAAGGAATGGGGTACTCATTTGACTTCGATGATATGCTGCAAATGGAGGGCGATAAGCTCCATGAAAAATTCAAGATGCCTTAGTTGTAAAAGTTTGATGGAATTGGAGACCCTAGAATTTATTTGAGCCAATATACAATGACCATGAGTACTACTAATGCATCGTTAGTTGTAGTTACTAGGTTGTTTGTACTATTTTTAGAGGGGATGGCTGTAAACTAGTATCATAGGCTGGCAAAATTGTTTGGGCTAACCGGAAAGAATTATGCACTGCATTTTTGAAACAATATGATTATAACACTAGACTAAAAGTGTCCATCAAAGATCTAGAACTGACAAAGCAAAAACCCAATGAATCTTTCTCTGATTTCCTTACAAGGTTCATGAATAAGGTAGGACTGATGAAGAACAAGCTAGCTGAGAAGGATCAGGTTAGGATGATAGTTTATAACATATCACCTAATCTAGTCGAGAAATTGCAGATGATGAACCCCAAAACATTCGTAGACTTGTATGATGATGGTCTACATGAAGAAGAGATTAAAAGTGAGAAGAAGAGAAATGCTAGAAGCATTAGAACCCGAAATTGCCTAACTAAGGGCACACAACAGGAAAGTATCGGTCGAGCTATAGAGGTGCACACAGTTTAGCAACCCCAAAGATTCTTTAACTTTAACCAACCACTCTCCAAAGTCCTAGAAAGGCTAATCTAGAAAGGCCTGCTTTGACCCTTAACCTTTTCCAAAGCACCAAACCCAAATGTCCCCGGCTATGACCCTAATAGTTATTGTAAATTCCACTAAGTTACTGGCCATTCCACAAAAAACTATATCTACCTAAAACATGAAATCCACAACCTTATAGACTCCAAAAAAATCATAGATCTTGAAAAATCCAATTCCAACCCAAACACCAAACCTAACCCTTTCTTAGACTACTGAAATGTTCCATCATTGGCCACTATGATGATCAACTCGGGTGTTAGTGAAGAAGAAGTGCTAAACTCCTTTAAAAGCCTAAACCCTATAGTTAATAAAGAATCTCTTAATACCTCTAGAGGAGTAGAGGATTTACTAGGATAGCCCTCAGGCAAATTTGATTAAAAATATTCTATTCTAAACCAACCTTTGTTGATATTCCTATTGAATCAATTGGGCCCTCAGGTTGGGGTGATGAATTTGATTATGAGCCAATGAAGGAAGAGAAAAAACCTGAAACTCCTGAATAGCCATAGAGAAGAGATTTATTGGGACAACCTTCAAGTAAGTTTGATTATAGAGTATTCTACTCTAAGCTCGCTTTAGTTGATATACCAATTGAAGGGATTATGCCTACAGGATGGGGTGGCGAGTTTGAAGATGATAAAAGACCTTTAGCTCCTAAATAGTCTTAAGAGGGAGTTGAAAATCTATTGGATAAGCACTTAGGCAAGCTCAATATTGAAAAATTAAAGAAGAAAGAAACATGCATAGTGGAAGTATGGAAAGATGGGAAAAAAGATCGAATCATTGGAGTTATTAACATATGGTATGACTCTGATAAAGAAAACCTGAGTGGTCTTGATGTGTGGAGTGATGATCCTAAGGTGAATCATGTCACTTGGAGCAGAAAGAATTACAAAGTAGCTGAAATGAAAACTAAGAGAGTCATAAAAAGAGAAGAAACAGAAGATACATAAGTATAGGAAGAATAAAAAGAAGACCTGATTTTGGAATAGTGGAAGAAAGCAAAGGCAAATGTGAGCATTTAGGAACAACTAATGCATTCAAGTAGCCATAAAAGAGCTCTTGTCAAAGCTCTGGCAAACATGAACATTAAAATAGTGACAACACTTGAGGTTATGGTAGCAAAGGTTACAAAAAAGAAACATGGGTTTATAACATTCTAGATGATGACTTACCTTTAAAAGGGAGAAACCATAGCAAAGAACTATTTATCCTAGCTGAGGTGAGGGGAAAAAGAACCAATTTTGTCATGGTGGATGATGGTTTTGCTATCAACGTGTGTCCATTGAAGATCCTACCCAACTTGGGATTAAAGACCAATGACTGGAAAAGTTCAGATCTCATAATCCGCGCTTATGATGACAACACTAGGAATGTGGAGGGGACATTCCAAGCTTTGGTTAAAACAAGACCTGTAGAGTCTACCATTGAATTCACTGTGCTCGATATACCCATCACTTATGCCTTGCTATTGGGAAGGCCATGGTTCCATGCTTTAGGAGGGGTGCCCTCAACTGTGCATCAAAAGATAAAATTTCCTCATGAAGGAGAGGTTATGGCTATAGAAGCTGGGACTAATGTTGTTGTGGTAGCCATATTGGACAAATAGAAGCAAATGTATATGTAGACGGCAGGGTTTAGCGTGCATCCAAGATTTTAGCAACCGTTACACTGTTTAAGCTCAGGGCTCTAGAGAATACACTAACCACTATCACAAAGACATGGCGTGGAGATGAGGAGTTGCCACCTAGGGTAATAACTGGGACAAATCAAAAAATGGTGGTACTCGATTCCCTAAAAGAAAGTTAGCACCACAACCAGGAGATTCTGGGTATGGAATACCAACTTATTTTAGTTTTGTGTTCTTTTAGAATTACTTTATGAATTACTATAATATCCTCTATTTACATGCAATTTCATATAAACCCTTATTCTAACAATTAACTCCAAGGCAAACCAGTCATGAAAATACAAGTAAATAATGCATTCATTCAAACATAATCCCTGAGTTAGTCTAATCTACATTGATTTTAATTAAATTTACATATTTTTAATAAGTGAGTCTAAAGGGCTGAATTCCTTTTAATTTTAATTAAATGAACCTAAGTCTATTTATGTTAAAAATGGGCATAATTCTACAAATTATGGAGCATTTAAATTAATGGGCCTAATTTATCTTTAACTTAAAATCTAATCAATTATGGGCCTAAAATGCATTTTTTATTAATTAAACTTAAAAAAAACTAAATTTAAATGGGTTAAAGCCTAATGTGGGCCTAGGGCTCAAAACACACAAAAATAAATAAACAAGCCCAAAAATAAATAAAACATACCAAAACAATTAAATAAAATATCAAACAACCAATTAATTATTCTTTCTAAAACCCTAATTTTAATTAACATGCAATCCTAAATTAATGTACTTCCACCATTGATTTTAAATAATTACCCAATTGAAACCCTAATTTTGCTAACCACTTAATCAATATAAACATACAATCACACACATGATTCCACTATTCCTACTATTGGGGCTATTACAATAATCTATTGAGAATAATAATGAAAATAATTAATATAACCCTAAAAAAATATAAATAAAATAAAACAATAAATAAAACCCTAGAAACTATGTCTCTATACGATCTTATCCATGGAATTCCATGGACTTTTCAAGGATTCAATCCTCCAAACATGATCATCATGTATTTTCCTCCATATCATCATAAAAATAAAATTATGATTAGTGAATCAATAATAAAATAAAATTAAAAACCAATAAAATAAAAACATGAATAAATAAATCAAATAAAATAGAACAAGGAAAAAATGATGCTTATGGATGATTTTAATGGAGTGCTCCTCAGATTTTGTAAAATCACTGTTTTTGATAGGTTTTCGAATCTTGTTCTTCAAAAATCCTCTAAAGGTCTTCAATTAATCAATTAAGCAAAAGAATTTTTTTGTAGAGAATGCAGTTGCTATTTTTCTTTTCCTTTCTCTTTTTTTCATCTCTCCTCTCTTCTTTTTTTTTTTTTGTTTTTTCTTCTCCCTTTATTTTTTTTAGGAGCCAAAACTCCTCCTTTTATAGTGAAACATCCTTCAAACCCTATGTATAAATTGATTCCTAAAAGACTTATATTTCCTTAAAGATATTAGATAAATATCAAAGAGAATTTTAAGAGAATTTTAGACCAATTAGGACTTAAGAAAAAGATTTTTATTTTCTGGAAAATTCAAAAACTAGACGGAAAAGGTCTAATTTCGACCAAAATTATGTAATTCGGATTGGAATTACATAAGTCCAATTGAAATTATAGAATTATGAACACCTTTTTTTAACTTTTAATTATAAAAAGGTCCTTAAGAGAATTTAAGTTTTACAATTAAGTCCTTATAAAATGTTGCAATTTGGTCCTTGAAAACATTAAATCCTTTTTTTGAAATTTACAATCAGACCTATGAATTTCAAAGTTCAAGTATTGAAAATCTATTCATGAAATTTCCATCATTGGAGTCCGTTATCGCATCCATAACTCATCATCCTGAAATTGGATGTCTACAGTTGCCACCCCCTAGTTTCCAAATTGCTGGGATATTTGATGGAACTGAAATGGTCTTGAGTGTAGCAAAATTGATGAAGAGTATGAATTGCTGGCCTGGACAAGGGTTGGGGAAGAATGAGTAAGGGAGCCCTAGTCTCCTAGAGTTGAAAATCCAAGCAATGTAACTGGTTTGGGTTATGTTGAAAAAACAAAGCTAATAAATAGAAGAGCGAGGAAGAGGTTTAATGCCAAACAAAGGAAGCTCTTAAAGAAAATTGGGCATTGAGTGAGAATTTTATCAGGCCAGGGGAAGGTAAATACTATTTGGGAGCTAAAGAATCAATCAATGTTGCTAGAGGAGATGTTCCTAGTTTTGAGATCTTTAAGGAGCAGATTATGGAGAACCTGGTGAAAGACAACAAAAAGGAAGTGATGAACCTGACAGCTGAGAGGATAGGCAATGCTGCTATTGAGGAGCTGCTATGTTTCCCACCTGAAGAGGAGCCACCCCAGGATTTAGCTACTGTCATTAGTGATAGCTTTATTGATGTTTTTTAGGATGAAACTAATGTAAGAATGTCATATCTATTTGAGGAAAAAAACTCTATTTTTCTATGGTCAATGATATGAATGCTAGTTTTGCTTAATTATGTGATGTGCATCCTGATAGTTCTGTGCATTATAATTTTGTTCATTCATGCATGTTTAAAATTAATTCAATTCAATTTGATTTATTTAACATGGGCACAAATGATAATCTTAAGAACATTTCTATATCACATGAGGTAACTCCCGAGGAGAGGAATAATATTGAGAGAATATTAACAAAAAGAAAGGTAGTATTTTCTTGGACCTATGAAGACATGCCAAGTTTAAATAAGGACATTGCAGAGCATCACATTCTAACTCATCTAGAAATAAAACCAGTTAAATAGAAATTGCATAGGCTAAGACCAGAATGGACTAAATGTTAGTGGTATGCACTAGGTTAATCATTTGATTATGCATTGACTTTCTTATTTTATTAATAAAGAGGTATTTCATTATCATTTGATTTTATGATAATTATATGAATGGTTAATTCTTACTAAGGCCATCAAGTATGTGACTTGATAGTAAAACCCTTAGATTAAAATAAGAGTTCTATTATAATTATCCCTAGCCATTTATTCATTATATAAATATTAAAGTATTAAGGCTAGTATGATGTTGACTGATGGTTATGTTGTACTAATCATGAATATGAGATATTAAGTCAACTCATAGGTACATGATGAAAGATCATGTATTGGATTGACCCACTATGAGAATACTATATAGATTATTGTCATAAGTATTTCTCATCACAGTAATTTTATTTCGGTCCTTTGACCTTGAAATCATCATGGATTTCTACATAGCTATTTTATGTTTTGACACATTCTAACATTGTCTTTAATCGGACGATTAAATTGGAATGTTGTTGGATATGAAATTAGTTATGTGAGGAATGTGAGTGATTCAGAAGGAATTTATCCCTCATTAATATGAGAAAGATATCTATGGGCCCTTTGATGAGATAGACTGAAGAAAATTGCATGGCCATGCTGAAATGAATTGATAAAGAGTTATCATTTTCAGTATACTTGGAATCAAGTCATAATATTGAACCATATAAGGATGACATTCTATGCCTTATGTTCAATTAAGATATCATGTGATAAAGGGACAATAAAATTCATTGTAATTAGGTTATGTCGGATTATTGACTTCACATGACTTGGGTAGTCATAATGTCTTGCTAGAGGCCACTTATGACTTATAGGCCTAAATAGAGATTTAGGCCCACTACCAATGTTATGTGAACCTACAGGGTCACACACTTAGAATAAGCCCAAAACGAATATAGGTTTAATAAGCCCAAAATAAACTCTGTGGAAATAAATAATTAAAGTGTTTTATTTATTTATTTAAGATAAATGTTATTTTAAATAAATAAATAGGATATTATTTATGATTTTTTTAAACAAAATTAGAATATAATAAATAGAAATTACCAAAAGGTCATTGGTAGGTGAAACCCTAATTTGGAGTCTATAAATATATTATATTCTCTAGGGTTTCATACACTGGTTTTTCTGCCTCAAAATTCGTTTTCTTTCTCCTTAGAAAACAAAGACAGAGTGTTTCTTTTGTTCTTGATTTATGAGACAATCAAGGAGGTTGCTAGCACACACACTCCAATTCATTTTGTGAAGGGCTGTTTGTGTGGATACCTATAGAGGATGCATACTTTTGGAGATGTCTTGATCCGAACAACCAAGCCAAAAAGCTCGAGGTAAGGTGTCACCGGTGTGAACCTCCTCTCATCCTTTCAGAAAATCTTGCCTCTTCTACGTTTTGGTGAGATTTTTGAAATTCTAGATTTAATCAAGTAGTCGAATTACATGGATCCAGGCTTGGGTACGTGATAAAATTTTAATTTTTCCGCTACGTTTGTATCACGAATCCCAACACTAAAAAGATAAGAGAGGAAATTGCTAAACAAATCTAGGCTAACTTTCTAGAAGTAGTAGATTATCCTTAATGATTAAGAAATATAGTATGGGAACCCAAGAAAGATGGTAAGGTACACATGTGTGTAGATTTCAAGGATTTAAATAAAGCATGTCTGAAGGATGACTTCCCTTTACCTCACATCAATGTAATAATGGATAGTGTAGTATCTAGTGTAATGTATTCCTTCATGGATGGGTTCTTAGGGTATAATCAGATAATGATGGCAGTTATGGATAAGATCAAGACAGCTTTCATCATAGAATGGGGGACATATTACTACATGGTTATGCCTTTCGGGTTGAAGAATGTAGGTGCAATATATCAAAGGGTAGCCACCACTCTTTTCCATGACATAATGCATAAGGAGGTCGAGGTGTATGTGGACGATAGAATGGTCAAGTTAGAAATAAGAGAGGGACACTTTGAAGTTCTTGGCTTGAATTTAGAGGTACAATCTGAGGCTTAACCCAAAGAAATGCATTTTTGGGGTTACTTCAGGAAAACTGCTAGGGCATATAGTTAGCATTAGAGGAATTAAAGTAGATATAAATAAAGTGAAAGCTAAAAATCTTGAGAGTGAATGGGAAAAAAAGGGATATAATCACCTGGTATCTATGGATGAGAAAAGGATGGATGCTTTGTTCTATACTTAGAAATATTAAAAGAGGATAGCGAGATTATTCAATAAGAAGGTTAAGCCTAAAAAGATAAAAAGTTGGGGACATGGTGTTAAAACAATCCAGAGTAGTGGTATTTGACTTGAGTGGAGTGTTCAAACCAAATTATGAAGGACCGTATTTAGTCAAATCGGGTCTGCCTAAAGGAGTTGTGAAGATAATCAGATCTAGAAGGGAATGAGTTCGTGGAACCTATTAATTTGGATCACTTCAAGAAATGCTACCTGTAAAAATGAATAAAAGTAATATAAAGAAAATAAAGTCCGCTGATTAGAAACCTGAAAAGGCTAGTTAGATAAAACTTAGGACATTCTCATTGTTCAGAAAACTTGTAAAGGGCTGGTAGGCAAAAATTAAGGAATAAAAATAAAAGAAATGGTCCCACTAGCTAAAAAACCTGTAATGGGCTAGTCAGGAAAAAATTAGGGTAAATAAATAAGAGAGAAAAATATTCAGTTAGAAAATTTGAATGGACTAGTTGATAACAAGAGTTATATCAGGTGATGTAATAAATGTACTCATTTTAGGCCTAATTAATGAATCCTTTTGAAATTGAATTTTTGTTTTAAAATTGCATGTTCTATCTCATTTATAATGCATAAGTACTAGAAAAGAAAACAGAACATGAAAGCTTAAAATTAGCTTTATGAGACCATTTCCTAGTACTGTCTTTGTTTCTTCTTTTGTGACTCATCATGCAAAGCTTGAGTCCTCTTGTATCTAGAGAATCCTAGTGGCTTTATAGCTTGTACCATAACTCAGGTCTTACAATTATCATCAGTAGCTCTATCAGCATCCAAGTGTATGTTTTGCTTAAAAGTCATGTGAGGCCATAAGTTATTGACCTTATAAAAAAAATCATGTATAAGGGGGAAGCCTCCAAAGTCAGTCAGAATAGTAACTATGAATTGTAGGTGGCCATATTGATGATAAAGGTGGGAAGGAGAAAAGAAATTCGAGAAACGCAACCCTGGGATAAGAACACAATAACCTCAACGTCTGTAATGCCCTGTAACCAGTTCACCCATTGGTCTATAGTGTGCCTGACCTCCACCTTCAATGGGTGAGATTGCAGTTGGTGAGGCTGATAAGATAAAGAGTTAGCAGGAACAACAAGTAAGATTAGCTTCTCTTATAACCTGATATGGAAAATAAAAAAGTAAATAAAACAAAATGAAAGCCAGCTAAGTTGAAAACTTAAAAGGGCAGTTTAGGCAAAAGTTAGGGCAAACCTACTAAGTAAAAAATCTGAGAGGGTGGCTTAGGCAAAAGTTAAGGTAAAAATAACCTTTATTCTACTAAAGTCCATGTATCCAAGTCTAACATTAGTTCAACATAGTGCATACAAATAGTATAGGATTCAAAACAAAATAGTATGGCAGAAAACAGTTTGATACAAATAGAAGTAAGAAATAAAGATAGCTTAGATCAGTCATCCTGAGCTCCAAAATCCAGCCATGGGCTCCATCCTTTAGTAGGATCATCTTGATGAAAGGTGTTTAGAGGCCTGATAGATGAAGTCCTAGCACTATGAGGAACGCGACATCAAGAAGGCCTAGAAGACCAGCCATACACTCGCTCCCCTAAATATGACATCAAACAGTCATATCTAGGGAGTAGAACCCTCATGCGCTTAAGGCGAATTGCAACGACCATGAAATCATATCGTTGGATGTCATTGGCACCCTTCAGCCAATCAGAGTTTATCTACTATTTAGGTTAATTAAGCTTAACTCACATTAAATTACAAGATACTAATAATTTTATTTTCTTTACCATGTGCCATTCAATGGTGTTCAGCTGATCATGATAAGTCTGCAAAGTGTTCCTATTGCTAGCAAAGTGAGAAGAACCCCATCTTATCATTAGAGGAAAGCTCCTATCAGAGCTAATAGCACTAAAGCCTTGAATCAACTAGATCCAAGTCATGAAGTGGATCAAATAAAGCAATACTGACATCATGATCGATCTCACAAAAAAGGGTCATCATATTCATTTTGCTAAACATCCCACAGGGAGTATAGCAAAATTTTAAATCACAGATTGCTAGACGTTCCATAGGAACTATAACATATTTTTAAAATTATGTTTCAATAAACGTCTTGCAAGGAATATAACGAAACTCATTCTCACTAGATTTTGCACAGGAAATATAACAAAACTCATTCTCATTAGATGTCCCACAGGGAATATAGTGTGCATCGTTAGACGTCCCACAGGGAATATCGTGCGCATCGTTAAACATCCTATAAGGAATATAACAACATTTATTATCACTAGACATCCCACAGGGAATATAGTGTAGTTCACCGTACACTACACAATAGTTATGGTATTATCACTAAACGTTCCATAGGAACTATAGCAGATTTTTAATTCATCATCGCTAAACGTTCTGCAGGAAATATAGCAAAACTCATTTGCATAAAGTTCACTAGACGTTTCACAGGAAATAGTGAGACTTGTCAAACATTACATCTTGATTAAAATTGCACACCAATTTAAGCATTGATCTGTTAATTAGGATGCAATTAAGTGTCCTAATTCTTTTTATTGAAATTATGTGCTACTATTTCTTTGCCACAATTTGTCAAGCAAATAGTGACCAAGGGGGGTAACTGTAAGCACCCAATTTTGGAATGCAATTGTGCATGAGATGAAGGCCCTTATGATGAAAATTAATCGAGAATTGATATTTAATGTTGAGTTTCATGATTTAAAGGACTAAATTGCTGCCTTTTTAGGATTTAATTACAAGAGTTAAAATGATTTAAGGTCTAAATTATAGAAAAGTGAATTTTGGGGGTTTTAGTGAAATTTTGACAAATATAGGCATAATGCTAATTGACATTGTGCAATGCCCTTCGACATTACGTAATGTCGATCGACATTATGCAATGCCAATTGGCATTACATAATGTTGAGTTTCACAATTTAAAGGACTAAATTGAAGTCTTTTTAGCATTTAATTATAAGAGTTAAAATGTTTTAAGGTCTAAAATGTAGAAAAGTGAATTTTTGGGGTTTTAATGAAATTTTGACAAATACAGGCATAATGCCAATCGACATTATGTAATGTCGATCAGTATTATGCACCTCTAATTGTCATTACATAATGTCGATCGACATTATGCAATGTCGACCCGTATTTTCCTTTGCTGTTGTAATATTTTTTCATAAAAAATATAATTTTGGGTGTGTTTTCAAATTTTTTATTGGTTTTGCACACACACATGCATGAATTTTTGATTTTGTTTTAACCCTTATCACTTTCATTATCTCAGGGTTTTGATTTTTGAAAATAGAGAGCCACTGTTCTCTAGCTCCTAGGATCGTGCAACCTCTCTACATGATCACTGGGGCTGGAAGTTATTTTTGGCTTTAAACCCTAGAAAACCTTAGAACAATCATAGACTTTGTAAAAAACCATAGAACATAAAACCTAGTTCTTTTTCCTTGTATTTAAAAAAAAAACTGAGAGTTTGCATTACATTTTTTATGTGATTCAGTCCCAAGATCCAAAACACACATTGAGTCAATTCCATATACGGTGAAAATCCATTCTGTAGCGCCATCTAATATCATCTGCATAACATTCCTTTTTTTTTCTTCTCTTTCTTTTGAGATTTTTTATTTTTGTTTTGTTATTATTTTAGCTATTCAATTTCACTAAAGTAATTTATTTATTTCTGTTTTTTCTTTTTGAGATCCGATGGGAGTTAAAGAGGATAGTGCCTGATATCCAAAAATTGAACGGAATATCCATCGAATGCCATGGGTTTTAAATTGTGATTAGATCTTGTGATCATTATTTTCTGTGTTTTGCTGTGTTAACTCATTTGAGTTTGTACTTAATTTTAATTTCCAATACGTAGAACATTGTAATAACCCCAGTAATGAGAATAGTAAAATTTTACTTTTATGCATTTAAAATGGATTGGTAATCAGGATCACTAGGTAAAACTTTAAAATTAATGATGGTAGTAATAAATTAGGGTTTGCATGGAATTGAATTAGGGTTTTAGGAAATCACGTGTGGATGTATGTTTGATCTGCTTTGGTATTGTTATTATTTGTTAGTTGTGTTTTTGGGTTTTTATCATTTTATGCTCAAGGCCCACATTAGGTCTAACCCACTAAATTAATAGCCTTAAAATTGGTCTAAAGTTTAATTTAACTCAAAATCAATTTAGGCATATTTTAGGTTAAATAGAGTTAGGACCACCTTTTTAATTAATAAAATCAACCTAGACTTAGCTCAACCCATTTAATTTCATTTCCTTTTAAATTAAATAGACTTAGGCCAACTTTTTTTAAATAAAATAGATAGACTTAGGCCCACTTTTTTTAAGCGAAACAAATAGACTTAGGCACACTTTTTTTAAATAAAAAAAATAGACTTAGGGCCTAAATGAGCTTCTTCCATGATTTGTTTTCTCAACTCATCCACATCTAGCACAATTAACCTAGTGCCAATCATAGTACACCCTCATTATCCATAAAAAATCTTTGGATTGGCCTTGTTGCACTTCAGACATTATGTTTTGCAACTGTGGATCCTTTCTCTGTTCTGCCTTAACTTTATCCAAGTACATTGATCACACTCTAAATTGAGCCAATAAACATTTCTTGTTTACCTTCTATTGCAAGCCTTGATTAATCAATTCATACAATTCTTTAATGATTGGCTTCCTCCCTGAGCTACTGTGAGCAAGGCTTTCTGCTAATTTTCCACTCAATGCATTAGCTACCACATTAGCCTTACCTAGATGGTATAAAATAAAGCAATCATAATCTTTCAGAAGTTTCATCCATCTTCTCTACCTCAAATTCAAGTATCTTTATTAAAAAATATACTTTAAGCTCTTGTGGTCAGTGTATATTTCTAATGCCTTCAAATCTTCAATGTAAACACCACTACTATCATTTTCAAATTATGAGTAGGATAGTTTTGCTAGTGCTTCTTTAACTAACATGAAGCATAAGCAACTACTCTCCTATTATGCATTATTACATAACCTAATCCTACTCGAGAAGCATCATAATACACTGTATACCCTTCACTTCCTGAAGGTAAGGTTAATACTAGAGCTGAAGTTAATCTATCCTTGTGCATCTAAAAGTGCTACTCATATTTGTTCATCCATACAAACTTAGTATTCTTCTAGGTCAACATTGTTAAAGGTGCAACTATCTTAGAGAAATCCTTTATAAATCTCCTATAATAACTAGCTAAATCTAGAAAACTCTTTACTTCAATGACCATTGTAGGACTTGACCACCCTATAATAATTTCAATCTTTTTAGGATCCACTTATATGTTGTCTCAGGATACCACATGGCCTAAGAATGCCACTTGTTCAAACCACAACTTACACTTAGAGAATTTGGCATACATCTGGTGCTCTCTCAAAGTCTGAAGCACCATCTTTAAATGAATAGCATACTCTGCCTCACTCTTGGAATATACCAAGATATCATCAACAAACACTATCATAAAGTAGTATAATAATGGCCTAAACACTCGATTCATCAAGTCCATAAAAGTTATTAGGGTGTAAGTCAACCCAAAGGACATCATCAAGAATTTATAATGGCCATATCTTGTCCAAAATGTAGTCTTAGGTACATCTTCACTTCTAATTCTTAATTTATGATACCTTGACCTTAAGTCAATCTTAGAAAAATACCAAGCTCCTTGAAGCTAATTAAATAAATCATCAATCCTTGGGAGTGACTATTTGTTCTTGATGGTAACTTTGTTCAACTGTCTATAATTGATATAAAGTCAAAGGTTACCATCTTTTTTTCTTTACAAATAACACTTGAGCACCCTAAGGAGATGTACTAGGTCTGATGAAACCCTTATCAAGCAATTCTTACAACTATTCTTTAAGCTCCTTTAATTTTATAGGTGCTATTTTATAAGGTGGCATAGAGATAGAATCTGTAATAGGTATAACATCGATACAAAATTCTATCTGTCTTTTTTATGGCAACCCTATTAATCTTTTAGGAAAGACATTCAAAAACTTACACACAATTAACACATTCTCAACTACTCACTTATTTGATTTTGTATCCCTAACCATAGGTAAATAGCCTTAACATCCCCTTCTAAGCATATTTCTAGCTGTGATTATAGAAATGAGATTCTGAGGCATCAAACTCTTATTGCCTCTAAATCAAATTCCATGTCATTTGAAATTCTAAAGATCACCTCTTTCTCTTGATAATCCAATGTAGCATAATGTTGAGCTAACTAATCCATGTGCAAAATCACTTCAAAATCTATCATATCCAACAAAACTAAATATGCACAAGCAATACTCTACATCCCACCAACACTAGAAAAGATGGAAAAACTGTATATGTTTTTAACTCATCAATAACTGGAGTCACTACAGATAATGAAATTAAAAATTTAGATGGTTACTATCCCATTATTGAAACAAAAATAGGAGACACAAAAGAATATGATACACTAGGATCATGCTAAGCTCTAGCATCAATATGACATATTAGAAGAGTACTTGCAACCATTGCCATATGTAGTTATCCCTCATCGAAGGTAGGAAAAATATCTCAAGGATTACTCTTTAAATGCTAAATATGTCATAGTAATCATATATAGCTAAATTCACTGCATGAACTTCAATAACCAAACATACAAGGCCCTAGCAAATGGCATAATAACATCTCAAACTTCAAATGTCAACATCCAAAACCAAACCAGTCAATGCACACCAACTTTTTAAACCTCTATGACTTGTCAAATTCTTTTAGTGGACCAAACAAATAATCTTTTGTTCTTGGAGATAAACATGTTACTAGTAAAGACCCCTCTTATAACTGGAGTTCATCTGCTCCCTATGATGAGACTATGACCAATACTAAGACATTACAAATCTTGAAACCAAACTTCAAAACATGGACAAGAAATAACCTAAACCCATATTAGTCATATGAATCACTTGATATCCACATCCAAACTAAAAGGAAAGGTGCAAGGCAACATAGTTCTAGTAAGCAAAAAAAAGAAAAATTGAGTTCAAGTAACTCATTAGACTTTATGAATCTGTATGATGTTTTATATGCCTATGTTTTATCGGTGTAGGTTGCTCAATAACCCCACTAACAACTATGACTTACTTGGTTAGAATTATCATAGGCTTGGGAACCCATGAGAAATTTAGATATTAAAGAAGTTTCCATAATTATCTTTCTCATGGAAACTCAAAGAAGTGAGAAGGAAATGACAAACATATAACACCAGTTGGATTTGTATGTTACTTTGGTAGCATTAATAACAGAAGTGGAGGGCTATCCTTGATGTGGAATAAATAGAAAAATATCAAAATTTTATCAAAGTTATTGCACCACATTAATATAATCATGGTTGGCTCACATTGTAATTAATAGTGGAGGTTTGTGGGCATATACAGAAGACTAAAAGATTAAACCAAGGATTGCATATTAGATCTCTTAAAAAGTCTCAAATTAGACTTTTTAGGGCCTTGGCTTTATGGTGAAGATTTTAATGAAATCCTGTACTCTTTTAAGAAAAAAGGTAGGCACTGAAAGGATGATAGCAGAATGGTTGCCTTCCAAGAAGCATTAAATTATTCAGGTCTTAAAGATCTTGGATATAATGACCCTTCATTCACTTGGTTGAACAGGTAGGCAACTAGTGCAAAGACTTAATGAATTTGTGGCTAATGAGAGTTGGCTTAGTCTTTTCATTTAGTATCAAATGAGGCACCTACCACAATAAGCTTATGAATATAGTCCCATTTTATTACTATGGGAAATTAAAAAATAAGGAAAAAAAGAAACCCTTTATTTCTATTTAAGGTTGTCATGACTCGAACCCAAGTGACATATGATTGACACTGAGGAATGGGAAAGCATAAAGCTTCTAAAACCCGTAGTAAGCCTAATGAAAATTTCATAATTAAATTAACCAATTTTGGAATTTTAAAGAAAATTCGATAAAGTTTCCTCTGTATTGGGACAAAACCAAAACCTATAGAAAAGAAATAACACTTCCAACATGTATATTCATTCACCAATACCTCACAATAACTCCAATAATCAACCATAATCAACAAGGTAGTATTTAAAACATTTAAGTCACAATAAATTTCATAAATAGAAATTATACAAAATGATGTACTACTATGGTGTCTGGAATTCAAATACATAACACACAAATCAAATAAACCTATATAATATGGTTGAAGAGGAAGAAACCTAACTCAAATGGTGATAAGGATTAGTTTGACTATGAGATCTTAGAAAAATAAATTGAGGGGAGTCAGATCTCACTATAGGTGGCAGGGTTAGTTATGTGCCCAAGTGTTGGCAACCACGACATTGTGCAAGCTTAGGGCTCATTAGGAAATACATAATGGGTTTGGGAGCCAAAATGGAGATGGAGTCACCACTCGGATAAAAACTGAGGCACACTATACAACAACTAGATTCCACAGAGGTTTTTAGAAGCTGTCATTAGAGATCGGGATCGAAAACTCAGTACGGGCTTTTGGAATGCCCACCCAAACTTGTGGTTGGCCTTCGTGTGTGTTTTGTATTTTATTACCTTTGATTATTAAATTATTTCCTTATTAACATTCTAATTAAGATTGGTTTCCAATTTTAGATTTTATTCCGAGTTTGCACATTAGTCCCATTTCATGCTTATGTCCTGACATTCAATCATAAATAAAATAAATAATAATAATTTACAACCATTCATTCCAAATAAAAGGGGAGAGGTATTAAGGATTATAACTTTTGCTGTAACTAAACATAAAAGATACTAAAAATAAACCATGCATAAACAAAAAATAAACTGAAAACAAACCAATTAATTATACAAATAAAAACTCTCAAGGATTGATTAATAAAGTAATCATCTAGTGATTAAAAATCATCAAATAATTCCTACAATAAATACGAGTTAGTTCTATCTCACAAACAACAATAATATGTATAAATCATTAATAAATAATATACATAAATAAAAAGGAATAAATTCATAAAATTGTCCACCAATATAACACAATAATGTCACATGGAAACAATAATGATCAACATGGTAATCATGCAAAAAATCAAGAAATATAACAAATTAAATAAGGAAATCATACCAAATATACAAGATAAGAATTGAAAATTGAGGTAGAAATAAGCAAAATTCTGGTCGAGGGGCAACATCTCATCTCCTTATCACGAAAGAGGCGACGCCTCCTTAACAGAGGCAGGAACAATCTACATTTCTTAAATCCTAAGAAACTTAATGATCATGCAAATAAATAAGAAACAGACACAAATATACAAATATCAATAATCAATATTTAGTATCTCATGCAATCATGCTTCTTTATGGCCTTAAATAAGTAATAGCCTAAGAAAACACATAAAACAACAACAAATTAAAGCTTTTAATGAAGATAAAGAACTTAAAGTTTAAACATAGGGAGACTCATTGACTTGGACAAGTTGATGTTCCTAACTAAGCTCTTAGAGCTTGTTGATGGGTTAATGGCTTTGAATGCAAGAAGATTCCTTCTTCTTCTCAAGGGAGTCAAGTCTTCTATGCTTCAAAGTCTCTTCCTTCTTCTTCTTCCTCCTTTCTTCTTTCCTTTTTGTCTTTCTTTTCTCTTTTTTCCAGATGTTTTTTTTCAAGTTGCCAACCCCTCTCTCTCATGCCCCTACATCCTTTTTTAAAGTCTCTCACCCTCTCCCCTTTTTTAATTTCATAAAAACTTATTCTCACCCTCTCCCCTTGCTTTTTTCATTCCTCAGGCTCTTTACCTTGCTTTTTCCTTTCTTTTTATGTCTAGAAATGACTAAATCTTTAGCAGGTGAGCCTCTAATGATTGCCATTAATGGCATTTAATATTGTAGAGGGTAAGTGTGAAGAGCCGATGCCTCTTTGATGAGGCGTTGCCTTACCAATGTCTAGGGTGAAGAGGCAATGCCTCTTCGTTGAGGCAATTACCTCTTTAATAGGGCTAGGTCAGGGTCTTTAGGCCAAAAGGTGATGGGCTTAGGCTTTAGCTCGATTTTGGGCTTAGATATGGTATTTTTGGGCTTGGCTTAGTGTTTTAGTCTTTCCAAGTCAATTTTAGAGAAGTCTCGGGCTCCCCTTGCATTCAAAACTCAAACTTTCTCATCATCGAGCTTTTATTGTGGGCTAATCAAACTGATGGTGTCCATAATTTGCCCCCTTGGTTTTTTGAAAACTTGAATTTTCTGAAAATAATTTTTTAAATAAGCAACATGCAATTTAAATAATAAAAGAGTAAGAGTGACATACCTAACCTATAAGCTTCATTTAAGTCGTTAGCCTCAGGAATTGAAACCCAAGAGGACAAACTTCATCTTCAAAATGTGACCATGTCCTCTAGTTTTCTTGGCCCGATCAGCCACTCATTAATAAATTTGTCGTGAATCTCAATCATGGCCTAATCTTTACTTAGTAGAGACAAAAGAGAAACATAGTTATGATCCTCGGGTTAAGCTAACTTGATCAGCTACTCAATATAAATTTGGCATGATTCCTAAGTTTTCCTGGCTTGAGAAGTCACTCAGCAGAAGAGATGAAACATAACCATAATCCTTGAGTTTTCCTGGCCTGATCAGTTACTCATTATAGTTTGGCATGAATCTTGAGCATGATCCAATCTTTACTTAGTAGAGACAGAAGATAAACTTAGTCATGATCCTCTGGTTAAGGTAACTTGATCAACTACTCATTATAAACTTAGCAAAAATCTTGAGCATGGCCCAATTTCCACTTAGTAAAAGGAGATGAAACGTAACCATGCTTCTCGGGTTTTCCTAGCCTGATTAGTTACTCATTATAGTTTGGCATAAAACTTGGGTTTTCTTGGCCCTAGAGTTACTCAGTAAAAGAAGAATGCACTTCGGGGATTTAAACCTGACTAGTCACCTTATGGGATGCATACTTCAGGGACTTAAACCTTACTGGATGCTTGTTCTTCTGTGCACTTCGGGAATTCAAACCCAACTAGACTCTTGTGCTTTCATGCACTTTGGGGATTCAAACTTGATCAAACACTTATTCTTCTACGCACTTTAGGGATTCAAACCCAACAAGATGCTTGTTCTTCCTGATGCTTCGATCATAGTATTCTTATCCAAAGATTGATTCTAGGATATACTTAAGTAGTGATGCAAAAATTCTCATTTGATTTTTTTCACCTTTTTTTATGGGCCATGGGCCATTTTGTGCTTTATTTCACTAAGTGGGCCTCACCCTCTACTCCTCATTTTCTTTTTTTTCAATCTTCGTCTCTCACCCTATTCATATAAATTCTATCTTTTCCTTTTAAAAGGTCACCTTCACTTCTTAAATTCCCTTTCTTTTTTCTCTTATTATTTTCTCTCTTTCTTTTTCACTCTCCATATTTTCTTAACATGGATGCTGCATGAACCCTAAATTTGCTGATGTGGGATCCAATGGCACTTACAGTACATCCCTCACAAAGTTTTGGGCTCAGTATCAGATAGTACCCAATTTCCTTAATTTTTCCTACAAATATCATTAAATAAGATCGAGTTACTATTCATAGATGCACATTTATCAATTTAATGAAAAGAAATTGGATTTTATAGATTGAAAATTAAAATTTTGAATTAGACTATCAGATTGTCGACATGAAGAGGTATCACCTCTTTGATGAGTTGATCACCTCTTCAATCAGGCGATCACTTCTTTATAAAGAGGCATTTGCCTCTTCAAGTCTCAATTAGGTGATTGACTTTATATCAGGAGGTGATGCCTCATCACTGAGGCGATCGCCTCTTTAATAGAGGCATTCACCTCAGCAATAAGATTCAGTAAAATTTTGAAGATTTATTGCCCAAAATGACAATTCTACTCCCTATTTTACTCCTTTAGCTCAATGCCCATTCCCTTAAGGGTGTTTGGAACTTTAGTGGTGTGCGCATTTGGTACGATGAGCTTACTAATGTAGTGTAGACTTGGATTCATGATACTGGGTTCTTTGACTTCATCCTGGCACTCCTAGCACAGTAGGGACGCATAGACTATCGGCTTCTACATGCCCTAGTGGAGAGGTGGTTTGAAACTACCTATACATTCCATCTTTCCTTCGGGGAGTTCACCCTTGATCTAGTGGCCTTTGATGCAATCACGGACGTTGTTTGTGTTGGGGATTCTATTCCTTTCGATGCCAATCTCCACCAGTTATCTCCTGACCATCTTGCTTTCATTGAGCATATGCTTAGTATAGTCCTAGATATAAAGTTGACCCATACAGTGAAGCTCAATTCAATTAGGAGCTTCTACACTCGTGCTAGAGTTGAGGTGGCCACTACACCCCTAAAGATTGATTACATGGTGCATGCTTTCCTTGTCTACCTATTGCGCACTATGCTTTTTGTAGATACGGCCAGCTCTATGGATTTGAGCTTCCTGATGCCTGTGAGGGACCTAGATTTGGTAGTGATCTATAACTGGGGCAACTATTCCTTAGCTTATCTTTATAGGAGTATGGATGAGCTGGTACACTGAGCTAGGTGACTATGTAGCTTTTGGCATGCCATATTGTTATTTTCATTTCTCTTCTACCTTTATATTCCATCACAACTGTTACTATCCAATTTTACTTACAACCCTTTGCTTCTTTTGCAGGACTGGGCTTTAAAGCTGGAGTTGATAGTAGGAATTGCTAGGGTCCATGATACCCCCTTCACTACGATGGTAAGGTGGGGTCCTAGTCGGGCTTGGAGGAGCTCTGTGGCTCATGTTCATGTCCATCGTGAGCGACTGAACACACTCACTTACGATGAGGTAGGTACCTGCAAACATAATTGGAATTACCAATAAATTTATAAATTAAATTCATCCACTTATTTGTTTATTCTTGTAGCTATGTCTGGACTTATAGGGCCTTTAGGTAAGGTGGATGTAGGCTATAGTTACTCTATCCCTTTATTTAGGAGAAGGGTTTTGATTAGAGGCCCTGACTGCAGGGTTTGGTTCCTTGGGGAGAGGATAGATCAGTGGCGGACAAGAGCCCGAGTGAGGCATCCACCTCTTGCTCCTCCCCGATACATCTTCTGGGCATATGAGTTAGAGGGAGATAAGCTCAATCATGCCCTATAGGGAGAGGATACTATAGACTATTGCGAGCAGAGGAAGTTCCACTACGTGGACGTTGCAAAAGCTCATCTTCTACAGTGGGTACCTCTTCTTGTACCTATACTTTAGATGAGCATGCAATGTTTCATTTCACTTGTTTTATATTTACTTATAGATGTTGTCCTCTAACTTATCTTTCATCTTTTAGGCATCTACTAGGGCACCTGATCCTTGCCCTAAGCCCTCTGCATAGGAGAGGCCTCATCAGCACCCCTGTATCATTCTTAGTGCCGAGGGTTCTTCTTCTAGGGCACCCTCCTATGTGGATCCTTTTAGTTCTTAATCCTAGGTAATGATCGAAAAACTACTACTCCTAATCTACTGACTCATTGTTGGGTGCCCTCTAGTGTGCTCTCTCATCAGTTTCTAATGTTGGACATGACCTTAGACCCAATATTCTTCTTAAAGGCTACTACTTATGTAAGTTTTCTTCTTTTGAAACTGTGTTCTAAAGTCTTACTTAACACATGGTTAGTTCTAATATTATTAATGGAATAAATATCTTGAAGATCAAGGGGAGTATATGTATCGGGTGATTAAGGCCCATAGCGACTTACTGATGCAGATGACTCAGTAATGGAAGGTAAACACAAAATGGGCTTTATTTTTACATGTATGCATGCTTTCATGGTTTCTTACCTTTTATAGTGCTTTGATAGGATCAAGATGAGACTAGTCAGGCTAGGATCAGTACCCTTGAGTGCCAGCTCACCGCTCTTTAAGTTAAGGGTAACAAGGAGGAGGAGGCAGCTGATAAGGAGTCTGAGGATAGTAGCAATGATGATGGGACTGACCTTATTGATGCTTTTGTAGATGAACCAACTAATGAGCCTATGAATGAGCCAGCTAATGAGGAGGCTAATGAGTCTAAGAGCGATAAGTAGAGAGGACCCTTTACAGATTTTTGCTAGTATACAGATGTTATGTTTAGAAACATTTGATACTTTATACTGTTACCCTTTTATTGTCTGAATTGGTTTCACTTTTATTTCTTTATATTTTGCACTGGATGGATGTGAATTATGACTTTTAAACTTAATTCTTAGTAGAATTTTGAATGAATGGAGGCATTTTTATTTCTAAAATGTTGTGCTCCTACTTTACATGTACAACCCGAATAATTTCCAATGATATAAAGATTTATTTTGCCTGTTGTAAGGGTGTCACCTCTTTGAAAAGGTGTCGCCTCAATGTGAAGAGGTGATAAATCATTCACCTATTCTTATAGAGACGCCGCTTGAGCATAGAGGTGACTGCCTCTACAAGTCCATTCTGTAGCTATAAAAACCCCTAAATCTTCTTCAAAATCCCTAATTTCTTTATCTCGCCACTTCCCTTTATTCTTCTAACCCCCAATCATGATTGAGAGAAGCTTAAAATAGCTAAAATTGATCCTAAAAAGTCTAGATGGAGGATCATGGGCTAGAATAAAATCATTTCACCTATTCGCCTTATGATCTTTGCATGCTAGGAAGATTAATTTCTCACTTCTCCATGTTCTTGCTCAGTTTTGGGATTCTCAAAGACACAAATTTTTGTTCAATATAGTGGAGATTTTCCCCCTGCCAAAGGAATTTGAAGTTATCTTGGTCTCCCAAATAGATTCTGCTTGATAGATTGTCATTCCTTCAGTCACAACCCTAGATTTGCACACCATTCAATATCAAATGGCAAGGTTATTCAACATGCCCCTTTAATCTTCTCTTTGCCACATTTTTGGCAATGAAATCCTAATGAGCCCTTTTATGGAAATTATTGCTACTAAAGATAATAATGAGGTTCTCTAGCCTTGAATGATAACACTTTGCATGTATGCTTAGTTCTTGTTAGTCTCCCCTTTTGTCGACTGTTACCCAAAGATCCTTCATGTTTTAGACCAAGTGGAGAGTGGACTAAATCCTTTCCCTCTTATTCTGGCTGAGCCTATTATCGGGCTTGACAACTTCTTTGAGACTAGGTGATTCTCTGGGAGTCCTTTTATGCTAGAGGTGAGTCTTTTCTTCCTCTTATCATCTTCTACTTTCCATCATTCTTACCCATTCATCATTTCTACAAGCTTAGTTGCAACAGAAGCTGAGGTTGCTTGAACCACCCAAAGACGTTGCTCACTGTAAGGCCAAACATTATTATACTAGTAGACTTCATGTTGTCCCATAAGATACTCACAACTGGTTGTCCACATTACCTGATGCTCTGATTCAGTGGATGTGCCCATGGTAGAGAATTTAGCATATGACCCTTTAGTCCTACACCTAATGTGTTCCCCTTATCGACCTTCATTTCTCTATCTTCGATAATCCAACTTGGCTTTGCAGGCAACATAGATAGAAACAACTAATTGTGGAACTAGTGCATAAGTTTGAACTAGGGTCTCTTTCTCAAAACTTTTTAGACAACCTGGTTGCTACTTGGATTTATAGAATCATCCAGAGGTTCATTGACTACAGTAGAGATTAGTCTACTGATGACTAGTACAAGGCATGGATTAAACTACAATAGATCTAAAAGAATGAATTTATCAGAAACTAAAGGATAATGGCATTACATGCATCGAGTGCCCATAGGAGTCAAAAGAGAAGCAAATGATATTATATTAGTTTATGAAATTTAGTCTTTTTATTTACTTTATTGCTGGATGGAATTTCCTTTTTAGTAAGCAATGTGTAATAAGCATTTAATGCAGCGTTTACAATAATAAAGGCAATCCATTCTATTTAATTTAAGCACAATGCGACTATAAAATTTTGCTTTTTATATATTTTATGTCGTTAATTGGCTTACCCTTGCAAGTTTTCCAACTAACTATTTTCTTTTTCTCTCTCTCTCCTTTTACATTTTTTTTACTTTTGCCTGGACCACCTTTTCAAGTTTTCAATCTAGCAGAACTTTTACTTTTTTCCTTCTTCTATGTCTAACTTTTGCCTAGGTAGCCTCTTTTGAGGTTTTCTCCCAAGCGAGACTTTACAAAAAATATTTCTTGGGCTTGTCTATGTTGATGGGCTCTCTGAATTCATTTCCCTCTAAGTCAGACATAATAGCAGCCCCTTTGGAAAATAACTTCTTTACTTGGAGGGACTTTCCCAGTTTGGCTTGAACTTCCCTCATGGATCAGTCATGATTGGCCTAATGTGCTTTAAGACCAAGTCACCCTCTTTGATCTTGCCTAGCTTAATCTTCTTGTTATAAGCCCAGGTTATCCTTTTCTAGTACAATTGAGAGTGATATATAGCCTTCATCCTCTTTTCATCCAACAATAACAGTTGTGCCAATTGACTTTCTACCCATCGATACTTAGGGACTTTAGACTCTAGGAGAACCCTTAATGACTAGAGTTTGACCTCAACTGTAACACAACTTCACACCCATATACCAGAGAATATGGAGTGGCTCCTATTGATGTTATGGCAGTGGTTCTGTATCCCTAAAATGCAAACTATAGGTAACTTGCCTAGTCTTTATAATTTTCTAGTATATTGGCCAAGATTCTTTTCACATTCTTATTTATTGCTTATATGGCTCAGTTTGTTTGTGGTCTATAAAGGGATGACCTATGATGCTCAATTTTGTATTCTTCCAATAGAGTGGTCATTTCCACCCTAAAATGAACACCATTATTAGTGATGGCATGTTGAGGCAACCCATACTAACAAATTATATTCTTCTTTATGAACCTGGCCATCTGTTTCACCCCTACAGTTGTAAATGATTTAGCTTCTACACATTTAGAGAAATAGTTGATTGCCACTATAATGTAATGATGATCGTTGGATGCTTTCAACCTTATCTTTTTGATAATGTCGATTCCCTAGACTGTAAATGGCCAAGGAGAGGCTAATCCTTATAGTTCCATAGAAGGCAGGTGGCACACATCACCATACACTTGGTAGTTATGGCATTTCTTTACATACTTCATGCAATCTGTCTCTATAGTTAGCCAGAAGTACCCTTGATGGGTTATCTTTTTAACAAGGACTGTCCTATTAATATGCAGCCCACATACACCCTCATGAACTACTTCCATGATTTTCTGCGCCTCACCCTTATCAACGCATCTCAAGTGCACTCTAGCTTTCATCCTTTTGTACAACATCCCATTATGGCTAATGAACTACTAAGATAACATCCTTAGTGACATTCTTTCTTTTCTATAAGCTTCCTCAGAGAATTGCCTTGTCTCAAGATACTGCCATAGATCCTAAAACTAGGGCTTCTCTATTGGGTCGATCAACATTATTATGATTTCCTCATAATAAGGAATCTGGGACCTTACTAGGATAAAAGGCTTCATTTTTGCTCATCCGCCTCCTTCCCATGTTGAAGCTAGAGTAGCCAAAGCATCTGCCATTTGATTCTCTTCCCAGGGTAAGTGTATGAATCTGTATTGCACAAAAGACAATAAGATCGTGGTTGAATAATCCCAATATAGCCTTAGCTTATCTTCCCTTACTTCCTACTCCTTAGAGATTTATATCACTACTAGCATCGAATCCCCTATACACTGTCATCTCTTCTACTCCCACATTCTTGAGTGCTTCTAGATAAAAAATGCAGGCTTCATATTCAACTTGATTATTAGTGACCTCAAATTCTAGCATCTTCACCATCAGAATTACTTCTCCTTTTGGCGAGACTAAAATCACACCAATGCCTGCCCCTCTGCTATTCACTGATTTTTTAAAGTACAATTTTCATGTTTGGATCTATATTGCTCCTAGATGTTCATTTAGGAATTCTAATTCCCATTCTTGTCCATCGTTTATCAGATTTTGGGCCAAGAAGTCTGCCATAACTCTTCCTTTTATCACCTTTTTAGCCAAATAATCTATTTAAAATTCAGTAAGTAGAACTAACCATCTAGCTAATTTCCTTATCAGTGATAGAGTCTGCTAAAGATATCTAAGAGGATCATGCTTAGAAACTTCCTAAATCCTATAGGACTAGAAGTAATGTCGTAGCTTCTTTGTTGCCCAGATTACAGCCAAGCAGGTTCTTTTTACTAGACTGTAATTAGCTTCATAGGATATAAGCTTCTTACTTAGATAATATACAACATGCTTGACTCTCCCTTCTCCTTCTTGAGCCAGCATTGCACCAATCGCATATTTCTCTATTGCTAAGTAAAGAATTAGGGGCTTCCCTATTCTTAGTGGTTGCAAAACTGAAGGATTCCTCAAATAATTCTTAATAGTTTCAAAGCCTTGTTGACATTTGCCATCCCAAATGATTGACTGATTCTTCTTTAAGAGCTTGAATATTGGCTCACAAATGGTAGTCAGCTTGGCTATAAACACTTTGACCTCTTTCTCATTCTTTGGTGTAGGCATCTCTTTGATCACTCTAACTTTGTCTGGATCCACCTCTATGCCTTTTTATCTCTTTATGGACCAGGTAATGTAACAGTGTAGTAGCCATTCTTTGGTAAGTAGCCCCTGCATTTTTCAACCCAATAACCATGTAATAATAAACACCCTACTCAATGGTGAAAGAAGTCTTCAACTTATCAATCATTGCCATCATGATATGATTGTATCTTGAGAAGCCGTCCATAAAGGAGTACATGGTGCTATAAGCTACACTATCGACTAAGGTGTCAATGTGTGGTAGAGGAAAATCATCCTTTGGACAAGCCTTGTTCAAGTCCCTATATTCCACACACATCCTGACTCTACCATCTTTATTGGGAACTGGGACTATGTTAGCAAGCCACTAGGTGTCATCTACCACTTCTAGAAACTTTGCTTTTAGCTATTTTCTACTTCTTCTTTAACTAAGACAGCCCATTCTGGCCTTAATCTTCTCTTCTTCCACTTTATTGGTGTGATGTGAGAATACATGGGAATCCTATGTTCTATGATGTGAGAATATATGGGAATCTTGTGTTCTGCAATCTCTCTATTGATCCCAGGCATATCCTTATAGCCCCAAGCAAATACTTTTTATCTTCTTTTTAGAGTTTCTTTCATTTTTTCTCTCTCATCAGTAGTTAAGTCAGAAGTAATAAGTATATTTCTAGGGTTATCACTTGTGCCTAGATTAAATGATTCAGTTTATGCTAAATTAATGTTAAACATATGCATGAAATGATCATCACACATAACATAACCATCAGGAAACACATCATACAAGCCTAATCAGACTTCATCACATTAACTTTAAATAAAAAATGCCATCAGTCTTAAAAAAATTAGAAAAAAAAAATTCAAGGTTACTATATAAAATATCCATAATAGAGTTAAAGACAAAGGCTTCGAAGTTGAATTCCTCTTCCTAGTTAGTAGTGTCCTTCAACTCCACTGCAGGAATGTCCCCCTCTGACTTTGAAGTCAGTACTAGCTCTTCTATTGTAGGCTCTTTAATAACATATCCTTTGATCCCATCCACATATTCAGTGAAGATTTCAAACCCGAGGACCAACTTCTCGATGATCATCAAAGGCTCAGGAGCTCCTTAGTATGGGTAATTGGCACCTTCCTCCATAAATGTTTCCTAGAGCATCTTGTCCTTTGGCTTAGCCCTAATCTTGTTCTTTCTACACTTACCCTCAGCTTCTTCCTTTTCATCAGACTCATCTTCCCTTGGATATCCTACCCTATGCTTTAAGATCAGTACCTTAGGTTTAATGAATTCTTGTGGGCCTTGCTAATTCTTCCCTAATCCTATCCCAAGCATGAATTGCATGCTCTTCATCATACTAACAATCTTTAGGTTTAGCTCATCTTTATAAATCATATAGACTTCAAAACTTAGGCTATTTGGGATCTTAGTGGGAGCTAATTTTAATGTGGCAACTGCAGCTTCTGTTTCAGCTATTATAATAACCACCCTTCCCTCATATGGAAATTTAATCTTTTAATGAATGGTAGATGGCATTCCCCCTAAGGATGGAGCCATGGCCTTCCTAGAAGAGTAAAAAAGGTGACTGGAATATCTATCATATGCAGATTAACCCAAAATTCAATGAGCTCAGTCTTGACTAAAGCCTAGAAAGTTTCCTTAATTGGCCTTTTCATATCATCATAAGCCTTGATGACCACATCAAATGGCTTCAAATCATCTATTGTTAGACCCAACTTTGGTAGGATCTTCAGAGGTCGTACATTAACGGCTAACCCATTATCAACCATAACACAACATGTTAATTTGCCTTTCACTTCAACCTTAATGAATAAGGCTTTAATGTGATCCCTTCCTTTGAAGGGTAGGTCATCATCTATGAAAGCCATTTCCCCCTGAGGGCTTTTAGTTAGTGATTCTACCATTTTCTTTGGAGTGTATGTCAGAGGTATCTTCTTGTGATCAAGAGCCATAACCAGTGCTTCTCGATGGGCTTAGGAGTTCATAAGTAGCTTCCACATACTAGCAAGAGTTTTCTTGTCTCTTTAAGCCTTAATAATCTCCTCAACCTTCTCATTTTTCTCTGATCCTTCTTTTGAACCATTTCCTTTTTTCTCTTCCTCAACATTTTTCACCTCTTCCTTCCCCTCCTCTAATTTCTTAATAGATTATGCTGATTTCCTCTCATTGTTCTTCCACAAATCAATTGCTCCTCTCTCTTTATTATTAAAACTCTAAATATCAAGCACATTTACATGAGACTCAATGGATTGCTGTCTTAGATTCAGGTCTTTTGATTGTGGTTTTGGTAGTGTAGGTACGATGTCAACAAAGGAATTAATGACTTGTTCCTTTGTTAGACCCATGTTGATCATCAGGGTATGGGGATTTGGTGGTGGTACATTTTGGTAGTTGGGTAAAGGGTTATTTTGGGTGTTCATTTTTTTGGTTTTTGGGTCGGTTATTTTACCTGAATCAATCAAATCTTGAATCTCGTGTTTCAGGCCTAATTTTTTGGTGGCACTTGCAATATAGCTTTAGGTCGACATTTAGGAAATGAGGTCATTTAGGTAAGGGTTGTAGAAGGTTATTCTTAATAAGATTTTTCAAGACTTTAGAGAGGGGTCTTCCTAAATTAGAAAATCTTAAGGATTGTCTGACTGTATTGATCTATATGTTATTGCTTGGCCTGACTCCATTGTCAGATCCAAACCCTTCTTTATTGGTAGATCTTCCACTGAAGAACTTCTTTTCTTATGTTAGGTCTAATTCTTTTTGTACTCCAAACCTATACAACTCCTTAAAGTTTCAAATCCCTAAATCCCTCAACTTCTTGGAAAGAGGGAGTACACACCTTCCATGCCTATTACTAGCTGATTAGATTTTATGGGTCATTGCTTCATCTGTTCTAATTTTTCTCTCCACTTGATCAAATAATCCGTAAAGGATTCATTGAGCTTCTACTTCAATTCTACAAGTATCTTAAAAAAGCCTCCATCTGAATGTTGAGACTGTATTGCTTGATAAATGCAACACATAATTCCTCCCAATCAACTTGAACATAGGATTCTAGAGCATAATACCATTTGATAGGTGCTCCTTCCAGAGATAGAGAGAATTGCTTCATAATCTATGCTTTAGTTAGTTTAGTTGTCTTTATTTGAGTCACATACTGCTTTAAATGGAGGTGGGGTTCCTCTGTGCTAGTGAACTTCTTTATGTCAGGGAATTTGAACTTCCACAGTAATGGATCATCATCCTTATCTAGGCTCAGCTTAGAATAGCTTATTGGGGGCATCAATCCCTTTTTCCTTCATCATCAACTGCATTTGAGTCATAGATTTGGCAAGGTCTTTTGCCTAGTAAGGCTTCTCTACATTTCCTAGGGCATCCTCTTTCTGACAGATAACAGGTTCTACCAATACTATCTACTGATCATTCTCTACCTCTTAGCTTTTAGGATCCTTGGCATCTAAATCAAATGGTTGAGGTTGAGGTGCCGGTGGTTACGGCGCTAGCGACTGAGGTGCTGGTGGTTCCCTTCTAGCTGTACCCATAATTTCCCCATAATTTCTCTCATAATTGTCTAGTTTGTTAAGCCATTTCAGCTTTTAACTATTCCTTGAAGGCTTCAACATTAAATTCTGCCATCTTGATCTCTCTAAGGATTCTAACCAGGAGCCCAGTGTCAGATTGCTTCCAACTAGCAGACTATTTTAGATCTATATTTGCAACCATTGAGGGTTAAAAACATGCATGACATGTATACATGAAATGCAAGCCTATTAGTAAAAAGGAAAAAACATATACGCACGTATCAAAGGATAAAAAGGCTCTCTAACAGTATCTCCACCCTTATTTATCCCACACATGTGTTTAATGGTGAGTTTATTATCCTAAGATTTTTATTCTGAGTTTTGATTATCAACAAGGAATAATAAAATCGATGGATACAAGACAAATCTCAAGATGATACAAACAAGTGGTAATTTCTCCAAATAATTCCAAAGTCCATTTTAATAGGCAAAGAATGATATCAAAGGCCCACCTTGTCAACATTCCTTTGAAATGGGCTAATAATAGGCATGAGAGGCCCATCTTGTCAAGTTTATTCATAATGAACTTGGGCCTTATTTAAAGGATTACCATATGGCATAAAACACATGCATTTGGAAAAAATTCTAGTGGAAATTGCTAAGTCATTACATGAGCTGAGTCTTAGGTAATAAGCTTTGGCTCCCACAACTATATACATCCATCATATCTCCCCACTCAAGGGTCTGTGCAATATAAATAGGTACGTGCTATGAGTGACAATAATCAAATACTTCACCACTAGGTTTGAGTGAAACACAAGTAGCAAAGTAGAGATTATTGTTGATTTATTTGGGACTTGGAGTGCATTGTGTGGAAATGTGTAGTGAATACAAAATTTGAGAAGGAAATAAAGAAATAATCAAAGATGATAAATTACAAAACACTTGGAATCAATTTCTCTATTCCCTAGTGGAGTCATCACTATAGGCAGCGGGGTTAATCATGCACCCAAGTGTTGGCGACCATGACATTATGTGAGCTCAGGGCTCACTAGGAAATACATAATGGGCTTAGGGCCCAAAATAGAGATGGAATCACTACCCAGATAAAAGTCGAGACACACTGTATAACAACTGGATTCCATGGGCTTTTAGAATGCCCACCCAACCTTGCGGTTGGCCTTCGTGTGTGTTTCATATTTTATTACCTTTGATTATTAAATTATTTCCCTATTAACATGCTAATGGCGATTGGTTTCCAATTTTAGATTTTATTATGAGTTTGCACATTAGTCTCATTTCATGCTTATGTCCTAACATTCAATCACAAATAAAATAAATAATATTAATTTACAACCATTCATTCCAAATAAAAAGGGAGAGGGATTAAGGATTACAACTTTTGGTGTAAATAAATATAAAAGATACTAAAAATAAACCATACATGAACAAAAAAAACAAACTAATTAATTATACAAATCAAAACTCTTAAGGACTGATTAATAAAGTAATCATCTAGTAATTAAAAATCACCAAATAATTCCTACAATAAATACAAGTTAGTTCTATCTCACAAACAACAACAATATCTACAAATCATTAACAAATAATATACATAAATAAAAAGGAATAAATTCAAAAAATAGTCTACCAACACACTATAATAATATCACATGGAAACAATAATGATTAATATGGTAATCATGAATAAAATTAAGAAATATAACAAATTAAATAAGGAAATCATACCAAATATACAAGATAAGAATTGAAAATTAAGGTAGAAATATGCAGAATTATGGTCAAGGGGCGATGCCTCTTTTCTGACCAAGAGGCGACATCTCATCTCCTCATCATGAAGAGGCGATGCCTCTATGAAGAGACATCGCCTCCTTAATAGAGGCAAGAATAATCTACATTTCTTAAATCCTAAGAAACTCAATGATCTTGCAAATAAATAAGAAACATACACAAATATCAATAATTAATATTCAATATCTCATGCAATCATGCTTCTTTATGGCATTAAACAAGTAATATAGCCTAAGAAAACAAACAAAATAGCAACAAATCAAAGATTTTAATGAAGAGAAAGAACTTAAAGCTTAAAAAAGGGAGACTCACTGACTTGGATGAGCTGATGCTCTTAACTAAGCCCTCAGAGCTTAGTTGGTGGGTTCGTGGCTTTGAATGCAAGAAGATTCCTTCCTCTTCTCAAGGTAGTCAAGTCTTCTAAGCTTCCAAGTCTCCTTCTTCTTCTTCCTTTCTTTTTTCCTTTTTTTCTTTCTTTTCTCTATGTCTTTTTTCTTTTTTTTCCAGATTTTTTTTCAAGTTTCCAACCCCTTTTTCTCTCATGCCCGCACATCCTTTTTTAAAGCCTCTCACCCTCTCCCCTTTCTTGATTTCATAAAAAATCATTCTCACTCTCTCCCCTTACTTTTTTCATTCCCTAGGCTCTTTCCCCTGCTTTTTCCTTTCTTTTTACATCCAAAAATGACCAAATCTTTAGCAGGTGAGCCTCTAACCATTGCCATTAATGGCATTTAATGATGTAGAGAGTGGGTGTGATGAGGCGTCGCCTCACCAATGTCTGGGGTGAAGAGGTGAAGCCTCTTCATTGAGGCGATCGCCTCTTCAATAGGTCTAGGTCAGGGCCTTTGGCCCAAGAGGCGATGAGCTTAGGCTTTAGCTCAATTTTAGGCTTGGATATGGTATTTTTGGGCTTGGCTTAGTGTTTTGGACTTTTTAAGTTAATTTTAGAGAAGTCTTGAGATCCCCTTGCATTTAAAACTCAAACTTTCTCATCATCAGGCTTTTATTGTAGGCTGATCAAAATAATGATGTCCATACCCACTTAGTGAACTAACTTTATAAAATGCATGTTAGTTTTAAAATAGTTATTTAAAACCTTTAAATACCTTAAATAGATAATTATTTCAAGAACTCTTATATTTTTACCAAAACTATTTTTATAAAATACCTTACAAGAAAGTATTAAAAAAAATCCCTTTAACTCATAATAAAGTAACTCATGCAAACATTTTATTTATGATAAAAAAACCTTTAATGGAAAATCATGGTAAAACCCTAAACCTTAGCTCTATTAGCCTTTCAGCTCCCTTAATCTAAATGACTTTCAGTCCTAAAGAGCACACTAAACCAGGGTCTAGCCATAATCGATCTCTTACACTAATTATTTATCAATTCCTAGAGAGCAAGCTCAACTAGGGTCCAACCAATAAGCATATACCTTCCTAGAGAGTCTTACTCAACTAGGCTTTAATTATAATCCTACCTAAAGAGTCTCACTCAACCAGGGCTCATAATCAACCATTGGCTAACTCATATATTCACATTGGTATGCACACAATCCAGGTAACACCTACCAAGTAGCAAGTTTTACCAATTTCTCCAAAATATACTTATCAAATACAAAATAATATAATATAAAATAAAAATACAACCACACTAAAGATTCTCTAAATGCTTAACAATATTACAATAAAGGGAAAATTACATTTTTGGTGTATGAACTTTTTTGTTTTTGTTATTTTGGTGTCTGAACATTTTTTTTTCTAATAAAGTTATTAAACTTTAAAATTTAGAGTCAATGTAGTGTTTTTGATGGTGACTAAGAAAAATTGAGACCTAGTTATAACCTAATCTCTTGCCATGTCAACAAAAAGAATTGAGATATCAAATTTAACCTTTATATTCTTCTTCTTTCTTTTTCTCCTATGACCTCCCTACACTTCCTGCTCCACCTCCCCTCTAAACACCATTTGGATCCAAGAAAAGTCTTCTTGGCACTTAAAACGGGATCATCTCTTGCTCTTATTTCTTTGGTTATTTTTTTGCACTCTCGATATAAAACCCATGCTCACCTTACTGAGCTGACTACTAGATTCTATAACACAATTAATAGAGATGGCTACGATGTAATTGTAGAGATGTTTACAAGGAATTCATGCAAAATGATCCTGCCAGGAATGGACCCATTGGATGAATATCAACTTGCACAAATTGCTTATTCAGTTATACCTCTTTGTTATATTTTGAATTAAAATTGCTCACATAAAGGTTGTCAGTTCAATCTTAGAAAGAGAAGCTTATTTAGTTGAGGGGTGTGGTAACTATCATTGTTATTTCATCTTCACACTGTTAGCCATTAGAATGTGATTGAAGTAGTCAAGTAGACATCCTTGGTGTACTAATTTTTTTCTATTAGCCTTTTATGGGATGTAGAATGTGATTTACTTATTCATGTTAAGTTAAAAAGAAAGAAAATTTGATGAATAAGGGAGGGAAAAAAGCTTTAATCCAAATCAAATTTTGCATACTGAAATTGTGAAATATTCCAAGGAAAAGGTAAAAAAAATAAAACCAAAATAGAGAGCATCAAGGGTCTATTACTATCATTAAGAAGATTAAAAAAATTCAATTTAATCAAGAATGTTCATTTTTCAAATATTCACAAATGTTAGAATGAAGTTGAACTGGTTCTACGAAGTTGGTATCCAAGTGTAGGAATTGGCTTTGAAGATAGGATCATCTCCTATTTCTACTTAAAATAATGAGATTAGATAGGTGAAAGAAGTGATTCAAATTATCAACCTTCTCCATTCTTTCTCTAAGCTCTATCAAATTAATTACCAAATAGTCAAATTGATAGATTTCTGTATTGCTTGCACAAATTAAGACATCTTACAGAAAGCATGGGGTGGAGGTGTTTAGGTAGAACTCACCAGTTTCAAATGCTCCCCATCATTTTATGTAGATAAGGAAAAATATATCAAGTGAGAATATGGTAGACTTGTTCACATATCAGAGAATGGGTGCTAAAATTTTCTCACTAGAGCATTTTCCTTCTTTTACTAGTTTTGTAAGAAGCTTGAACCAACTGGAGATGCATACAGATGATCTTCTTGAGGAAGAGATGTAAGTGAAAAAATACACAAGTTATTGAATCTCTCTAAACAAGTTCAAAATCAAGCATTCAAATGCAAACAACTTAGTAGCATGTGGCAGACATATATAAATATGGGATTGTTATGGCCATTAATCATTGTATAAGAAAGATTGTCTTAAGCAAATCATAAGAGAGTAATAGTTATAATTATGACATTTTTTCACTTACTAAGACTTCCCCTTTTGGCCTTTTATACCATTCTTTCATCTCATATCCAGTCATCTTTAATTAACATATTTTAAAAAAAGGATCATCACTGCAAGTTTTTTGTAGCAAAGTAGTCGATGGGATATATCAATTTTCTATTCCATATATATATAATCAATTTTTCATTCAAAGATAATTATCTCTCTATAAATCATTTGTGTGCTATCTCTGTACATTTCATTTTCATGAATGATCTTATTTCATCAGTAGGACCTTAATGTTTTGAACTTAGAACAAAGAAGAAGATGTTACATGCATTATAATGAAACTTGTTGGCATTGATGAGCACATGTTGGTCACTGGGTAGTTAGCTTTCATTAATTAAGGATGACTATTAGCATCACTAACTTGTAAAGCGTAACGCTTACTTTTAACCCCAGTGCAAACATCCATTTCAATGTTTAAGGTAATATTAGGTCCTATTAGTTATCAAGATATCTAAATCATACCAAGAAATAGCCAGTTGAGATTTTTTTCCATTAAATAATTCCTACGAGCATTTACAAAGAATTACAGATGCTTGGATTGAAAAATGTAGCTTAGCCAAGACTTTGTAATTAGCAAAATGAGATAAGGGAATCAACTACTCTGTACAGGAACAATTTTCATATTCACAAACTGAGGCCTTCTGTATTTTTAATCTCAATTACATGCACGTGTATGCACCCACAAGAGAACACAGTTGCACTACACGAAATTTCCTTTTCTTTTTTATTCACATTTCAATACAATGACATTTATACAAGTTATTAATTCACTATGAGAGACTCCAAACATATTCAATCACATATCATTATTCATAAGTAATCTTCGTGTCAAAGCTATTGAGGCAAATTGCAAATACTTGGAATGTAAAGATTGGATACCGTTAATCCATGGTCAGTAAATCCTTTCCTACTTTCCTAAATTGATGGATGATCTTCTCATGTTTTGGATTTTGGACCCACTAGTTCATTTTCTGGATAAGCGACTAGCTGAAAATTTTTCACTAAAGCAACTGTTGCTCATCCATGAAAGTTTAAACACCAACACTGAAACTTCTCATGCCATTTAACTATAGATGTGTGTTGTTGTACTATATATATGTTGTTTTAGTTTCTAATAATATTGAAAACGACATTGTGGTGGAGAGAGGAGAGGCAGGAGGTCATTGTAGTGGAAGTCGAGGAGAAAGTGGAGGAAGGACAAAGGAGAAAAAGAAAGAAGAAGAATAGGAGAGTTAAATTTGTCATTTTAATTCTTTTTGTTGACATAGCATGTGATTAGACTATAGGTGGTCCTAATTTTACTTAGTTACCATCAAAAGTACTACATTGATTTTAAATTTTAAAGTTCAACAACATGATTAAAAAAATGTTAAAACATCAAAATAATAAAATTTTAAAAGTTCAAACACTAAAAATGCAAATATCCCTAAAATAAATAAATTACATATGAGGTAAAATTCATAATCATAAATAAATTCATATATTCCCCTTTAACCTTATATTTATCATATAAAAACCTCATTTATAAATAATGTCAATAGACATTTTATAAAATTAACAAATAGGTGGAGTGTGCCGGCTGATGAGTCCTTGGTTGCCTAATTACGACGGCTCCTGCTCCGAAACTTTCTAAAATAAATAATATTTATTTAAAACATGCTTATGTATACAAATAAAATTCATAAAAATTTTGAAAAAAAATTATTAAAACCAAGGAATTTATAAAATTGACATAGAAATATCCTAATATGACTTTTGAGGCTAAAGGAATTTATCTTTGATGATTTAACTAAGATAAACAGACATTAATTAATTTCCACCGTAAACATTCATAGATTTATTTCTAAAAATCCATAAGGAATTAGACTAAACTTTATATGCAAAAATTGATCATCATAATTTATACTATTTATTAAAAATAGCTCACAATCATTTCTAGGTTGGTACTGTTCACTCACCAAAATTAGGGTGGAACCCACCAAATTCTCATCAAAAAGTACAATATTTGGACAAACAAATTATACAAAAAAGTTACTAATAATTAATAAAATACACTTAAAGCCTCAAAAAATCCAAAATCATTATTAAATAAGGAAATTGAGTAACAAATCTAAATTACATAAAAACATTCACAAAATATTCTATAGGTGTAGATCGGATAAGTGGTCAATGCCTATAGACTCCTAACGTCGAGACAAACACAATGAAACCAATCGTTGCATTTCAAGCCCACCGAAACAATGGAAAATGGAGGTAGAAGGCTGACTATTCTAACCTAAATCTGCACTATTTATAAATATTTCTTGTAAAGTGAACTTCATTAGAATGAAGAGGAGAATGAGATGGGTCTACAGCTCGAATTTGAGGTCGATCGGAGATCGTTTGGGTGTTGAACAGAGAGAAAGAAAAGTGTAAGGACCAAAAAGAAATTTATCACTCTTTTAGGTTATACCCTTTGTTCTCCACCCTCTGCAAAATGCACTTCCTTCCTCTTTTTAAAGAAAATAGACACTCACGTGTCCATTTGCCCATGACCCCCCTTAATAATAATAATAATAATAATAATAATAATAATAATAATAATAATAATAATAATAATAATAATAATAATAATAATAACAACAACAACAACAACAATAAAAAATTTAGGTTATTACAGAGGCTATGTGATTGTAAATAAGAAGCTTCCTGTAAAGATAATATAGCAAACTCATGAAGTCAGGCCGTTATAGAGGACAAGTCCAAAGCTATAATCACTTTCATGGTAAATACTATAACAACAACAACAACGAATTTGGGTTATTACAGAGGCTATGTGATTGTAAATAAGAAGTTTCCTGTAAAGATACTATAGCAACCTCATGAAATTAGGCCGTTATAAAGGACTAGTCCAAAGCTCTAATCACTTGCATGAATGAGTGCAAAGTAGTCCTTAAGATTTGGGAGTGGGACAAATTTGGGAATGTCAAAAATGAGTTGGACAAGTTGCATAGGGATATTGGCTAACTTCAACAACAAGAATAAAACTATGATACTATACAACATCAACATTTGATTAAGAGTAAAATTGATGTCTTATTAAAAAGGGAGGAAACGATGTGGTATTAGAGGTCTCGAGTATTGTGGCTTAGAGATGGAGACAAAAACACAAGTTATTTTCACAAAAAAAAAAGTAGAGGGAAGAAGGAGGCAAAATCACATTTCCAAAATTATCAATCCTGAAGGCAATCATATAAAGGATGAGAAGGGAATTGTTTAGATTTTCATCAACTACTTCATAAAGTTGTTCACCAGCATTGAAGGTTCTAAGATGGATAAAGCAATTGATGTTGTTGATAAAAAAATTAATGATCATATGAAAGAAGAACTAATGAGACCATACTCTAAGGAAGATGTTTTCTTTGCCTTATCTTAAATACACCCCTCAAAAGCCCCTAGACTAGACTGTATGCCTGCTTTATTTTTTCAAAAATTTTGGATTGTTATTAAAATAGATGTCTATCATTTTGCCCTTAATATTTTGAATAATGGTATGTCTCTTACTTGCATAAATGACACTTTTATAGTTTTGATACCAAAGAATAAAGACCCACAAACCCCAAAGGACTTTAGACTTATTAGCCTTTGCAATGTAATGTTCAAAATTATTACTAAAGCTAATATAATCAAATGAATTCTCCCTAATCTCATTCATGAAACAAAGTCTGCTTTATTCCTAGCAAACAAATCCTTGATAATTCATTATTAGCATTAGAAAATTTTCATTCCATGAAAAATAAGAAAAAAGGTTCCAAAGGTTATTTTCCTCTCAAATTGGATGTGAGTCAAGCCTATGATCGAGTCAAATGGTCTTTTCTAGATAAAATAATGCTTAAAATGGGGTTTCCAATGTCAGTTTAATCATGAGATGTATTACTACAATTTCATACACTATCTTTATTAATGGGGACCCGAGTCCTCCCTTTTGTCCTTCTAAGTGTTTAAGGAAAGGAGACCCTCTCTCCCTTTACCTGTTCTTAATTTGTGATGAAATTTTATCTAATCTCATTAGAAAGGTTGTCTCTTTAAAAAAAAAAGTGGCTTCAAAATTTATCGTAGAGGCCCTTTTGTCTCTTACCTCTTCTTTGCAGATGATAGTATTGTCTTTGGCAGAGCATCTAGGAGAGGGATCGAAACTATTAATGAAATTCTAGCATGTTATTAGAAAGCCTTAGGGCAAAAATTTAATTTAGATAAATCCAAAATTTCTTTTAGTCCTATGTCTCGACAGGTGCTTATGATGCAATGAAGTGAATTTCAGGTGTGTAAAGAGTCGATAAACATGCCAAATACTTAGGGCTTCCTATAATGAGATCAAAGAAGCTATTATTTTAAGACATCATTGATAGAGTAAAAAAAATATTAATTTGGGAGGAAAATACTTTGTCAATTGTAGGAAAGGAAGTTTTAATTAAGGCAGTTACATAAACTATTCTAGGCTACTTTTTTTTACATGAAAGGGAAGGTCTAAGCCAAAGGAGAACTAAGAAATAGACTCAAAAATTCCTAGTTTATCTTTAAGTAGCAAGGGAACCCTAAAGGTGGATTGTCAATTTTGGTGAAGCCAAGGGGATAAGACAAAGCATAGGTAGCCATGAAGTCTACGTAACTATTACCTTCTCTGAGAGTGTGAACCACATGTACTTCCCAATTCCTTTGAATTAACATCTTTAATTCTTTAAATAGAACCATATATCTTAGTGGAATGTTATAGCAATAATGGATGGATTCTATAACACATAGATTATCATATTCCAGTATGACGTGTTTATGCTCCATATCCCTGGTAGTATAAAGACCATAAATTATGCCCTAGAGTTTTGTTGCTAGGACATTACATTAACCAAGATTGGTAATGAAACCATAAAGCCAACCTCCCAAACTATTTATAAGAATGCCTTTAGTAAGAACATTATTAGAATTCTGTTTTAGACAACTATTCGTATTGACTTTTACCTAAGGGTTGTCTAGTGGTCTCTAAATAATATCATGTTTGTTGTCAATGACCTTTAGGAAGTTTTTAATTTGAGTTGATGCTACAACAAAGGTTTGAACCTTTGATTCAACCAAAGTTAAAAGATTAGTTGGAGCTTTATAAGTGGCCTCAAACAATTGCTTATTCATGTTCCTCAAAAGCATCCAACATGATGTTCCAAACGTAATTGTCCAGTCAATCTCTTGATTGATAGACAACTTGTTTTCTAAATTAAATAAAAACCAATAATCACTATTATGTGAATTAAATTGATTTAATTTACAAAAGGGAACTAAGTGGGTCTAAAGATAATCTGTAATTATGCAATCATCCACTATTGTGCAATCATGAAGGACACAATATTCTCTTAAGCTTGCCCATAGATATTGTAAAGAATATGGTCCGTTATATGTTGTCAGTGGTGCTCAGTAGTGGTAAGGAGTTTTCCATGAAGACAAATCCAAAGGAAAGTCTAGATTTGATCAAGGCCTCTTAATTTCCAAACTAGCTTGCATTTCAGATCCTGATATGTAAAAGAAGGCTTAGTGATCATCGGATAGGCTGAACTAATAATAAATTTCCAACCAGAATGGATACAAAATGGCATGTTTGATCCATCCATTGAACTTAAGGGCTTGATTGCTACAACTTGTAGTAAACTAGAGATGGGTAAGAAGTTCTAAAAGATATCCCAATGCTAATTTCCATTAGGATCCACAACTTAATGGATCGTTAGATAAGATAATCAGTAGGGATCTCCTTAATAGCAATCTTTATAAGACATTGATTGGATCCTATCCATTTATCGAACTAAAAGCTGATCGATTTACTATCTCTTAAGCACCAGCCCATACCATCTTTGGTCATTTGCTAAGCTTTGTTAATTCCTTACGAAATCACTAACTTACGTTGGTTAGCTGAAAGATGACCATGAATAGCCTCAGTGCTATATTTAAAGTTTAAAACATAAGACAATAAATCTTCCTTATTTGCCATCATACCCTGTAAGCACCTAATGTCGGGATGCAATTGTGCATAGTGCGATGAAAGCCCCTATGATGAAAAATTGATCGAAAAATTGATCTCTAATGTTGAAGTTTGAGATTTCAAGGACTAAATTATAGTTTTTTTGGACCTAATTGCAAAATCTTGATTCTAGAAATGTTTTTTTTTTAATTTTTAATTTTTTGGGATTGCTGAGCAAATTATGAGTCGGCATTTAGCTAATGTTGACCAAGCATTGGCCTAATGCCAATCGACATTAGCCAAATGTTGATCGCCCTAATGCCAATTAGCATTAGCCAAATGCCAATCAACATTAGCTAAATGCCAATCGACATTACGAGACATTCACATTTTTTTTTCAATATTTTCTATCATTTTTTAGTATTTTCCTATTTTATTATTGGTCTAAAATTAATTTATTTTAATAAAGAAATTATTTTTAATATTTTTTGTGTATAGTACATGTCCATTACATGTATTTTCTATTTTTAAAATCCTTTTATCTTGATTTTTAATTTTGAAAAAAATAAAACTCCTTTATCCTACCTCTCTTATGATAATGCAAGAGGTTAGCAGTGTTGTGATCACACGAGAGTTGTTAGCTAAGGATAAAGGAAAGGGAAGTGATAGAGAGAGCCCCTGCGGAGAGGCTAAGGTTTTAAAGAAAAGTTTGAGAGAAAAAGTAAAGAAAAATTAACACAGAAAAAAAAAAAACCTTTTTATTGTAGCTTTTAAAGAAACCTTTTCAAAAGGAAGAAAAATACGTTCTTTGTGTTTTTTAAGTCTAGGAAATCAAGAAGAAAAGCAATAGAGTTAATCTCAAAATAGTGATAATCCCAATCTAAGGGGCATTCAAATAGCATCTGCACAACATTCTTCATCTCTATTTCCTTATTTATTTCTTTATTTATTATTTTCTTTGATTTAATTCTTTCTTTTTTATTTTCTTATTTAATAGTACTAATCTATTTCTTTTATTTTTGCATTTTGTTTTTATTTTGATTTTTTCTTGAGATGGGTATAATTGGAATGACTATGTGAGGGCAAATGAATAGACCAAAGATCCATGGAATGCCATAGATTAGAAGCTATAACATTTTACGTAGGTTTTTAGGGTTCTAATTTTTATTTTATTTGTTTTTATTGGGTTTGTATATAATTTCTTATTTGTTTTGTTCACATACGAATTGTAATAACGCCAATAGTGAGAATAGTAATTATTTGTTTTTGTGTTCTTAAAATTAATTAGTAATTAGGGTTTCACTTGGTAAAACCTGATAAAAGCAATGATGGCAATAGATTAATTTTAGGTTGCATGTTAATTAAAATTATGGTTTTTCAGAAGAAATAATTTAATTGCTTGCTTAATCTTTTATTTGATCATTTTAATATTTTTTTAATGTTTTTGGACTTGTTTGTTTATTTTTGTATGCTTTGGGCCCTAAGCCCATATTAGGATCCAAACCCACTCAATAAAAATAGGCTTAAAAATGGTTTAGATTAACTAACTAAAATCAACTTAAGCCCATTAGGTTAATTTAGACTTAGGCCCATATTTTGGGTTGACTAAAATTAATTTAGACATAACTCAGCCCATTAATTTCATTTTTTAAAAAATAAATCGATTTAGGATCACATCACTTAAAATCAGGTTGGAATTAGGCCTACTAATTAATTCCTTTCTTTAAGAATTTGTAGACTATAAGCCCATTTTTAGTTGAAATTAAAATGAATAGACTTAGACTCACTTATTAACATGTATGTCCATCCCTAGTCCAATTCACTTGTAAATAAAATATGTAGAATTAGCTATTTTTATTTAATAAAATTAATCTAGTTTAGACTTAGGGACACTACTACCTTTTGTATGCATTTTTTACATGTAATTTTATAACTTGTTGCCTTTTTGGGTTAGATGGATGTTTAATTAGGGTTTAAATAAAATTGCATGTAATTAGAGAATAAAATATTAACTTATAAAATAATTCTAAATGAATACAAGACTAAGAGAAGTTAGTATTTCATTCCCAAAATTTCCTAATTATGGTGCTAGCTTTCTTTTAAAGAATCAAGTACTACCTTTCGATTTGTCTTAGTTATTACCCTGGATGGTGACTCCTCATCTCCACACCATGCCTTTATGACAATGGTTAATGTTGCTAAAATATTGGACACACGCTCGCCGTTTACAATGGTGACTCCACTGGGGATAAGAGATACTGATTCTACTTGTGTTTTTTAGAATTATTTTGTTAATTATCATTTTATTCTTGCATTCATTTTGCATGTTCCTATTAAATTGATGGCATTGGTTTATGACTTTGTGATTACACTAGCTTCATGGAGTTGTAAATTGGCTAACCATCACTCTTAGCCTTAACTCGGTCCAAGAGAGATCACTGGGCTCATCTGACTAGAGCCTGTAACCCAAGTCTTAAAGGGGGATAGTCTTCTCTTGAGTTTTCAAAGGATACTGGGCCCCTCTGACCTTGGCCTACAATTCAAGTCTTAAAGGAGAGCATCTTGCTAAGTGAACCTTGACTTTTTACCAGACCCTAACTACATATAATGACTTAGTTACTTCCCCTAGGATCTACTAAAAATTGATTGTATGATTTTTACCATGAGGTATTTCTATCTATAAATCCCATGCCCATACTTTTGAAGCCCCACGGGGTAATAAAGATTGGGCTAGACCTTTATACTTAGAAATGTTGTTTCTACGCTTATTGCCATAAGGTATTTCTATCTATAAAAGCCCAGGTCCATCCTTTTGAAGCTCGTTAGGGTAATAAAGATTGGGCTAGACCTTTATACTTAGAAATGATGTTTTTATGCTTATTATCATGAGGTATTTTTATCTATAAAAGCCTAGGCCCATACTTTTAAAGCCCCTTGGGGTAATAAAGATTAGGTTAGACCTTTATACTTAGAAATGTTATTTCCATGCTTTACTGCTTTAAGAGAGATCTGGCATGCATGTCAATCCTTAATATCCCTTATTAATATTAAGACCAAGACCAAAAAATCCTAGGACAAGAAATTCACCATTGAACACATGTGTGGGAGGAATAAGGTTAGAAGGATGTGTGTTGTATACTTGATTGATATTTGCTACTTGCTACTTATTACATAGCACATGCATCACGTATACATGCATATGTGCATCTCATTCATTATGCTAACACCTTGTTTTACAGCCATTATAGATACACCGGGGTCTTCTCGTATTTAAGGATGAAAAGATGGCAGATTAAAAAGAATTAGTTAGAGCTCTAAAACCTTAGCAAAGGAAATCCTGAACAGACTGGATAGACTGGAAAGAAGCCCAATCAACCCACTTTACTTAGAAGTTGAACCAACTTCACCCGAATCTGAACAAATGGAACAACAATAAGGGAGCTTTGATTGATGAAATGAGCGCAATGATGCAAGATAAGTTGAGACAACCACTAGCTAGACTAATGCATCCTATTACTGCCATACCATCACCTACAATTGAACAACCACCTACTGTGGATGCTCAACCTATTGCCAATAATGTTGGGGGGGCAACCTGTTGCTAAAAACCCACTTGCTATTGATGTGAAGCTTGAGGATGTTGATAACTACATCATAGAAAAGGCAAAGAGAGAATCACTTGAATTGGTACAAGATCATGAGTCCAAGCAGATACAAGTGTTGACCTAGAAGATGTCCAAGATGGAAGAACTAATTAGGGGACAAGGCATAAGGTATTCATTTGAATTCGATGACATACCACAAATAAAAGATAATAGGCTGCCTGACAAGTTCAAAATGCCACAGCTACCAAAATTTGATGGGAGAGGAAATCTGAGGATTCATCTTAGTCAGTACATAACAACCATGAGTACTACTAAAGCACCATTAGCAGTGATTACTAAGTTGTTTGTGTTATCTTTAGAGGGAATGGTTGTAAAATGGTATTATAGGCTAGAAAACTCTGTGAGAACTGACTAGAAAGAACTATGTACTGCTTTTTCAAAATAGTATGATTATAATACTGGATTGGAAATGTCCATCAGAGATTTAGAACTAACAAAGCAAAAACCCAATGAATCTTTCTCTGATTTCCTTAGTAGATTCATGAATAAAGCAAGGTTGATGAAGAATAAGCTAGTCGAGAAGGATTAGGTTAGGATGATAGTTCAAAATGTGTCACCCAATTTGGTTAAGAGGTTGCAGATATTGAATCCTAAAACTTTCATAGACCTACATAATGATGGTTTGCAAGCAGAAGAGATTAAGAATGATAAGAAAAGAAGCTTTAGAGGCATTGGAACCTAAAATTACCCAATCGGGGGCACACAATAGGGAAGTACTAGCCGAGCTGTGGAGGTGTGCGTAGTTCAGTAACCCCAAAGATTGTCTAACTTTAACCAACCACTCTTTAAAGTCTTTGAACGATTGGTCCAAAGAGGCTTACTTTGACCCTTAACCTTTTCCACACTACCTAACTTGAATGTCCTTGGCTATGACCCCAATAGCTATTGCAAGTTTCACCAAGTAGCTAGCCACTCCATAGACACCTATATCCACCTTAAACACGATATCTAAAACCTAATAGACTTTGAAAAATCACAAACTTTGAAAAATCCAACTCAACCTAAACCACTAGAAATAATCCTTTCCTTGACTACCGAAATGTCCTACCACTGGCCACTATAATGATTAACTCAAGAGTGAGTGAAGAAGAAGTGTTAAACTCCTTTGAAAACCTAAACCTTTTAGCTAATGGAGAATCTCCTGATGCTTCTAGAGGAGTTGAGGATTTGCTAAGGCAACCCTTAGGGAAATTTAACTCTAAGGTTTTCTATGCCAAACCACCCTCTACAGATATCCCAGTTGAATCAATTATGTCCTTAGGATGGGGTGATGAGTTTAATGATGAAAAAGAATCCAAAGCCCTAGAATAGCCAGGAGTTAAGGATTTATTAGGGCAGCCCTCAGGGAAATTTGATTATAGGGTGTTTTATTCAAAGCCTGCTTCCAGTGATATACCTCTTGAGGGGATTGTGCCCTCAGGATGTGGTGATGAATTTGGTAATGGGCCAACAAAAGAAAAGAAGGAGCCTCTAACTCCTGAATAGGGTATTGAGGAATTATTGAGAGCATATCTAGGAAAGCTTAGCATGGAGCGAAAGGAAATATGCACAGTAGAAGTATGGAAGGAAAAAAAAAGGGATAGAATCATCAAAGTTATAGACATCTGGTATGACTCTGATGAAGAGGGTCTCGTTGGTCTAGATGTGTGCAACAATGACCCTAAAGTGAATCATGTCACTAGAAGTATGAGGAATTATAAGGCAGCAGAGATAAAGATTGAGAGAGTTATAGAAAGAGAAGAGACAGATGATGTAGAAACAAAAGAAAGGGAAAAGGAAGATCTGATTCTGGAACAATTGAAGAAGGCTAAGGCAAATGCTAGTATCTAGGAACTATTGATGCACTCAAGTAGCCACAAAAGAGCTTTAGTGAAAGCTTTGTCAAACATGAATATTAAAACAGTAGCCACACCTGAGGCTATGGTATCAAATATTACAAAAAAGAAACACAAGCTGATAACCTTCTCAAATGATATTCTGCCTTTAGAAGGAAGAAATTATAACAAGGCATTGTTTATCCCAGCTGAAGTAAAAGGGAAAAGAACAAACTTTGAAATGGTTGATGATGGTTCTGCCAGTAATGTATTTCCATTGAAGATATTATTTAACTTAGTTTTGAAATCTAAAGACTTAACAAATTCAAACCTTATAATTATAGCTTATGATGACAACAATAGGAATGTGGAGGGAACATTCCAAGCTCTGGTTAAAATAGGATCGATGGAATTAACCATTGAGTTCACTATGTTGGATATACCAGTTACTTATGCTTTATTGTTAAGAAGGCCATGGTTCCATGCTCTGGAAGGGGTACCCTCAATTGTGCACCAAAAGATAAAATTCCCTCATGAAGAAGATGTAGTGATAATCGAAGCAGGAACCAATTTAGTTATGGCTGCCATGCTGGAAAAATAGAACCAAGTGTGTGTTCCTCTCGATTTTCAAATTACTAGGATATTTAATGGGATTGAGATGGACCCAAGGATTGCAAAAATGATGGAGAGCATGAATTACCAACATGGATAGGGGCTAGGCAAGAATGAGCAAGGAAGTCCTAAGATACCGAAATTTAAGAGTCAAAATGACACTAAAGGATTAGGGTGTGCTAAGACAGGATCTACCAGCAGAAGGGTAAGAAAGAAGGAGAAGGCTAAGAGAAATAAGCCCCTAGGGAGAGTTGAGTCATTAGGTAAGAATTTCATCAAGCCAGGAGAGGGAAAATACTATATAGGTGCTAAGGAGTTCGTTAATGTTGTTGGCAAAAATGTTCCTGGGTTTGAGATTTTTAAGGACCAAATAATGGAAAACTTAGCCAAGAATAACAAAGAAGAAGTGATGAAGCAACTAGCTAAAAGAATGGGGGATGCTGCTATGTCTGCCACCTAAAGAGGAGCCACCCTAGGATTCAGCTACTCTTATTAGTGATAGCTTTACTAATTTTTTTTTATAAAGAAATTGATGTAATAACCTCCAGTCTCTATGAGGATGAAATCTTTATTTTTCCTTTGGTCAATGATATGAACGTTGGTTTTCTTTACTTGTATGATGTGCATCCTGATAGTTCTGTGCATTATAATTTTGATCATTCATGCATGTTTGACATTAATTCAATTCAATTTGATTCATTTAACATGGGCATGAATGATAATCCAAAAGAAATTGCTATATCACATGATGTAACTCCTGAAGAGAGGGAAAATTTTAAAAGAATATTAACAAAGAGAAAGGTAGTATTTACTTGGACCTATGAAGACATGCTAGGTTTAGACAGGGACATTATAGAGCATCACATTCCAACTCATCTTAGAATAAAACCAATTAAACAAAAATTGCACAGGCTGAGACTAAAATAGACTGAAAAGATAAGAGAAGAAATTACTAAACAAATTCAGGCCAACTTTTTAGAGGTAGTAGATTATCCCCAATGGCTAGTAAATATAGTCTCGGTACCCAAGAAAGATAGTAAAGTGTGAATGTGTGTTGATTTCAGGGATTTAAATAAAGCATGTCTGAAGGATGACTTCCATTTACCTCACATCAATGTGATTGTGGATAGTGTGGCGTCAAGTGTGATGTACTCCTTCATGGATGGGTTCTCTGGGTATAATCAGATACTGATGGTAATTATGGATAAGATCAATACAACTTTCATCTTGGAATAGGGAATGTATTGCTACAAGGTTATGCCTTTTAGGTTGAAAAATGCAGGTGCAACATATCAAAGGACAACCATCGCTCTTTTCCACGACATGATGGATAAGGAAGTGGAAGTATATGTAGATGATATGATAGTCAAGTTAGAAATAAGAGAGGAGCATTTTAAAGCACTGGACAAATTCTTGGCACACATTGAGAAATATAATTTAAGACTTAACTCGAAGAAATGTGTTTTCGGAGTTACTTCAGGGAAGTTGTTGGGGCATATAGTCAGCAGTAGAGGAATTGATGTGGATCCAAATAAAGTGAAAGCTATTTAGGAAATGCCAGCACCAAGAATAGAGAAAGATGTGTAAGGGTTCATAGGTAGGTTACAATATATTAGTAGGTTTATTGTAAGGCTTACTAATATTTGTAACCCAATCTTCAAGCTTCTGAGAAAAGATCAACCTGTAGAGTGGAATGATGACTATCAAAGTTCCTTTGATAAGATAAAAAGTATCTCACTAATCCATTTTTACTTAAACCATCGAGGCTAGGTAAACCCTTGATCCTATATCTAGCTCTAGAAGAAAAGGCAATGGGGGTAATGTTAGCATAAGAAGGATTAGATGGGATAGAACATGCAATGTATTACCTCAGTAAGAAGTTATTGTCATATGAAGAAAAGTATAATTTGGTGGAGAACACATGTTTGATAATAATCCGGGCAATAAGGAAATTAAGGCATTACTTTCAGTCTCATAGGGTTCAGGCCATTTCAAAAATAGACCCCTTAAGATACTTAGTGCATGCACCTGCTCTAACTGAAAGGATGTCTTGATGGCTCATTCTCCTAACTGAATTTGATATAGAGTACATTGTCAAAAAGGTTATTAAGGGAAGGGCAGTAGTGGAATTCCTAGCTCAAAATGTAGTAAAGGGTAATGAACAGTGGAGCCTAGAATTCCCAAATGAGAATCTAGCAGTTGTAGAGCATTGAGAATGGAAGCTTTATTTTGATGGTGTAGTAAACAACAAAGGATTCTGGTTAGGAGTGATCCTCGTCACGCTAGAGGGAGAAACCATACCAATGGCCAAGAAGCTCAATTTCAAAGTAACCAATAAAATGGCGGAGTATAAAGCATGCATTCATGGAGTAGAAGTGTTGATGGCAGCTGGAGCAAAGGAGTTATTAGTATATGGGGATTTTATATTGGCTATTAGTTAGGCTAATGAGGAATGGGAAGTGAAAAAGGAAAAGTTAAAACCCTACATCTGCTATTTGAAAGCTTTAACAAAGAATTTCACCAAGTGTCTCTTTATCTATCTATAAAGAGATGACAATCAGATGGTATGACAACACTCTCTTCAATGTGGGATAGTATGACTGGGTTGATTATGAGGTTGTAAGTGATCATGAAATCAAAGTCTCCATGTTATGGGGGTGAGCAGATTATGGGGATTCAGATAGGGCCTCAAGAGAAGCCACAGTTTTATGATGTTCAAAAGTTCATTGAGGAAGGAAAATTTCCAAATAAGGCCACTTCAAAAGAAAGATATGCCTTGTGTGTTCTTGCACATAATTTTGCAAGTCACGATAGAGTGTTGTATAAGAGAATGCCGAATGGAATACAACTCAGTTGTCTCAAGAAAGATGAAGCTGAAGAGGTGATGAAAGAGGTTTATACATGAGCTTGTGGTTCTTACATGAATGGATAATCCTAGCAAAGAAGATAATCAAATAGGGGTACTACTAGATGAGCATGGAAAATGATTATATTAGAACAATGAGACAATTCCATTAGTGTCAGTTCTATGGGAATCTCAACCACCTTCCTCAAACGGTGCTAAATAGTTTATCATCTCCTTGACCTTTTATGGCTTGGGGGATTGATATCATAGAAGAAATAAGGCCAACAACATCAAATGGGCATAAGTACGTAGTCGTGGCAATTAATTACTTCTCTAGATGGGTAGAGACTGAATCTTTTAATGCTCTAAAGGAAAAATAGATGGCTTGATTTATCAAGAAGAATCTCATTTGCAAATATATGGTTCCGCATCATATTATGATAGATAATAGGTTTAGTTTCAAGCAGAAACAACAGAGTTGTTACATAAGTATGGGATTGAGCACCATAAATCTTTGCCCTATTATCCTTAGGCTAACGGAGCAGTGGAAGCAGTTAATAAAAATGTCAAGAAGATCCTCTCTAAAATGGTTAAGACTTATAAGGATTGGTATGAATTTCTTCCTTTCGCCTTGTGGGGATATAAGACTACAACTAGAACTACCATAGGCCAGACACCGTTCTCGCTAGTGTATAACTATGAAGTAGTTTTACTAATAGAAATTGAGATTAAGTCTCTAAGAGTAGTTATGGAGGCCAAAATGCCCGAGAATGAATGGGTATAAAAAAGATATAATCATCTAGTGTCTCTTGATGAAAGAGATGAATGCTTCGTTTCATACACAGATATACCAGAAGAGGATAGTAAGGGCATTTAATAAGAAGTTAAAGCTGGGTGAGATAAAAGTTAGGGATATGGTACTAAAACAATCCAGAGCAGTGGTGTTCAATCCAAGAGGAAAGTTCAGACCAAATTAGGAAGGACCATACTTAGTCAAGTCATTCTGCCAGAGGGAGCCACCAAGATATATGATCTTAAAGAGAATGAGTTCATGGAGCCTATTAACTTAGATTGCCTCAATAAATACTATCTATAAAAATAAATAAAAGTAGTATAAATAAAATAAAAGTCCACTGACTAGAAAACCGAAAAAGGCTAGTCAGGCAAAAATTAGGACATTCTTGCTGTTCAGAAACCCGTAAAGGGCTAGCAGAAAAAAATTAGGGAATAAAATAAAAGAGGTCCCACTGATTAGAAAACCCACAAAGGGTTAGTCAGGCAAAAGTTAAGGAAACAAATGTGAGCGAAAAATTTTCAATTAGAAAATTCAAAAGGACTAGATGATAATATAAGTTATATCATGTGATGTAGAAAATGTACTCATTTTTGCCCTAATTAATGAATTTTATTGAAATTGAAATTTTGTTATGACATTGCATGTTCTATCAAATTTATAATACATAAGCACTAGGAAGGAAAATAAAACATAAAAGATTAAGACTAGCTTTATGAGATCATTTTGTTCTAGTGGTGCCTATGTTTCTTCTTCTAAGACTCATTATGTAAAGCTTGAATCCTCTTGTCTCTAGAAATTTTGGGTGGCTGTGTAGCCTATATCATAACCCAAATATGGAAAAGAAAAAAAAATAAGCCCGCTAAGTTGAAAACCCAAAAGGGCAGCTTAAGCAAAAGTTAGGGCATACCTGCTAAGTTGAAAACCTAAAAGGGTAGCTTAGGCAAAAGTTAAGGCACAAAAAAAACCTTTACTCTACTTAAGTCCATCTATCCAAGTTTGAGATCAGTTCAACATAGTGCATACAAATAGTATAGGATTCATAACACAACAGTATGATGAAACCAGTGTGATACAAATAAAAGTTATAAACTAAGACAGACCATATCAGTCATCTTGAGCTTCAGAATCAGGCCATCTAGTAGAATCATTAAGATAAAAGGTATCTTGAGTCTGATGGATGATGTCCCAGCACTGTAAGGGTCAATTCCCAAACCTGCAAGTTGTCGCCGAAGCATCTTGTTCTCCTGCTCTAAATTGCTAAAATAGCCTTGCACATATAGGAAATAACATGTCATATGCATTACATGCATAAATTCTACATTTTCTTATTGTATATACTTACTTATCAACTGTCTGTGACCTGTATGGTAAATAACCTCTGAGACGAGGTGAGTTCATGCAAATACTCTGCCTGTGTCTGAGGGACCTATTTTGTAAAGGTATGCTAACATTAATACCAAGTGTACAAGTAATACAAAAAATAAGTCAAATAAACTCATATGAGAAGTATCTGCTAGAGAAAATATGGGGAGCTGAACATTACCAAAATGTATTTAGTGCTCAACTGGAGCTTGAACAATAGGAGCCCAATAGAGAATGGATCTATTAGGAAGAGGAACATTGCCAAAAATAGTGCCACCAGAAGCTCCCTCATGGCTGGTCCCAACATGCTAAATGCACCGTGCAAGGCCAGGATTGGACCCGGGGACCTCAGGTGCAATCTCAGGCCCAGGAGCAACCTCATTCTCCTACATAGTCTTAAACCCCTTATCAACCCCAGCCACTTCCTCCATCACTTCAATAATAGGGGAGCGAACCTCCTCAATTTATGAACAACAAATTGTGAGAAAAGAATAAGTGAATGGAGAGTTCCATGAAAGAAATGATAAGAAGTTACCTCAGCTGATCAATAGGAACCTGCTCTAAGGGGGTCTCACTGATGAACTACCAATAATAGCGAGATCGCTCAAGCAAAATAGTGGCATCATATCCCTGTAATGCCTCTCTCAACTTTGGGCCCATCATATAAGAACTTTAAAGTATCGATGGGGGACAACAACATGAATATAATGTCAGGAAGGTCCAGAGCGCCACTAGTATACCCGTTCTCCCAAATACCACATTCAACAGCCATAACCAAAAAGCAGAACTTGCATCTCCTCAAGTCATACCACGACATTTATGAAATCATATCGTTGGACGTCATCAGCTCCCTCTAACCAATCAGAATAAATCTACAAAATTAGGATTAAGTAAGTTTAACTTGTATTAAGTCATGAAGTACAAATGATTTAATTTTCTTACTAGGTCCTACTCGATGGTGTTTAGCTGGTCGCGATAGGTTTGTAGAGTATTCCTGACACTTATTAGATGGGAGGAGCCCTATCTCTGCATCAGGGGAAGACTCTTGTCAGAGCTGATAGCCTCAAAGCCATGAATCAGCCCAATCTCTATGCTCCATATATGAAAGAGAGAATAAGTCAATAAAAAGAAAGAAAAGGAAGAGAGAAGAAGAGAAATGAAAAGGGGACAGACTCATATGCAGGGCATGCTAGAAGCCGTACATGGTGACAATGCATCTACATACAATGTCCAATCTATAATGCAAATAAACCAACGCCACAGATCCCTAGTCGAGGGTGATAACTCAATCTAAGTCTCAAAGAGGGCCAAGAAGGGTAATGCTGACCTCGTGACCAATCTTGCAAAAAATGGTCATGCCAATCAAGATAAGGAGGAAACACCTTGCCTTATGAGCAATCTGACGAGGTGTGGTGGTGGAAAGATGTCTAAATCCCTCAACCAATGATGAAAGAACAATGTTTTTCGGGTTCTTCCATGCCGAGATAAGTCTAGTCAAATCTCGCATATACTGACTCCGCACATGCTCAAGAAGATTGCAGTAATTGATATCGAAAGAAATGGGTGTCCCTCTGAGGGCAATCCTAATGATCGTAGAAAAACTCATAAGCGAAATAGTCAACTCGCCTACACGAGTATGGAACGTATGGGTGGTGTCCATCCATCGCTCAATCAGTGCGAATAAAGAATGGCAATCAGTCCTCCCTCAAGAAGTAGGAGGCGCAGTGACAAATCGTTTGAACCCGGAGTCCTAAACCAGCTGTGTAACATCCCTCGATAGCTCGTGTAATAATTCATGAGTTATGAAAAAATAGCCCATAAACTTCATCGATCACTGGGGAGTATTTCGAGGATAAATGGCATAATAATAAATAAATATTCCTTAAAAAATTAAAAATGAACCGAACCAACTAGTTCAATTTTGAACCAAACTGTCAGCTCAATTTGAACTAGACCGATCGACATTGTAAAATGCCGATCGATATTCTAGTAATGCCAGTCGGTGGTTGTTCAATGCATATTGGCATTTCTCAATTTGATTGACAATCCAGACTCCTAACTAAACACTTGATCAACTATTCACCTAAAACTCAATCCTTTCAGGTTTAATTTTTAAATTTTCATGCATTTCTAAGTGATTTTTATTCTAATTTCAGTAATATATACACTAATTTACATTATAAAATTAATTCTGATTACTAACTATATGAATAAATTTTTGCAAGAATAAATAGAAGTGGGAAATGTTACCTCATTGCTCACATCTACGCACCTATGAAGGTGAAGGCGAGTCAAAGGAAGCACAGTAGAACCTTCTCGAAGTCCAAGTTTTTTCTGAGGAAAACGGAGAGGCACAATGGCTAGATCAACTAGAATCTCTACTCTTCTGTGTAGCTTATGTTGTGGGTCAGTCATAGGATCCGACAGATCGTGAATCAAACTTCATATGAGCAAGAAATCAAAAGAAGAAAATCAAAGAAAAAAAGGGAAAGAAATGGAGAGGGAAATGAAAGAATTGTATCGAAAATAAGGAGGGAAGCTTCTTATAAATGGAAAATATCCATTTTGGTCCCTTGACTATGCATGCATTGAAAATTAAGTTTTTCTTTGCTATTTCATCCATTATTGCATTTTAGTTAGGATTTAATTCCTAAATAATTCATTCAACTGACATCATCAATCAATTAATTGTCTTTATATTTATTCTGAATTATCTGTTAAGTACATAATACAATATATTATAGAATTTAACTTTGTATTTTTACATGCATCATTCCAATGTCAAAATTCGTTTCATGTTACACAGTAGCTGAAACATAAATTTTCAAATTATCATGTTATGTGCTGCACAATAGTCATAACATGATTTTCAAATTCCACATGTTATATGCTTCAATAGCGGTTATAACATGACCTTTTTTAGACTTTTTACCACAAGACACTACACAGTAGCCATGGTGATGTCATTAGACATCCCTGTCTATATCACATTTTTCAAATCATGAATCGCTAAATGTCCCATAGGGACTATAACTAGAGTAATTTCAATCATTTCGTTAAAATGTCCTATGGGGAATATAACGAAATCCATTATCACTAGACGTTCTAAAGGAAATATAGTATAGTCCACCAGACACTACACAGTAGTTATGGTATTATTGCTAGACGTTCCATAGGAACTTTAGCATGTTTTCATATCACGAGTCGCTAAACATCCCAAGGGGAATATAGCAAAATGCATAAGTTTCACTAGACGTTCCATAGGAAATATAGTGAAACATATTAAACATAGCATCTTACTTAAAATTGCTCAACAATTTAAGCATCAATAGGTTAATTAGGATACAAAGAAGTACCCTAATTCTTTCTTTCAAAATTGTGTGCTACTATTGCTTTGCTGTAATTTGTCAAGCAAACAATGATAAAGGGGGGCAACTGTAAGCACCCAATTTTAGGATGCAATTATGCACAGTGCGACAAAAGCCCCTATGATGAAAAATTAATTGAGAAATTTGAGATTTCAAGGATCAAATTGTAGTATTTTTGGACCTAATTGCAAAATCTTAATTCTAGAAATGTTTTTTTTTTGGGACTGCTAAATAAATTTCCAGTCGGCATTTAGCTAATGCTGACCAACATTAGCCTAATACTAATCAACATTTGCCTAATGCAACCAATCAGCATTAGCCAAATGCTAATCGACATTACGGGACATTTGCATTTTTTTAGTATTTTCCTATTTTTTGATTGGTCCAAAATTGATTTATTTTAATAAATAAATTATTTTTAATATTTTCCATGTACAGTATGTGTCTATTACGTATGTTTTCTCTTTTTGAAATCCTTTTATCCTGATTTTTTATTTTGAAAAAAACAGAACTCCTTTATCCTACCTCTCCTATAATCACAAAAGAGGTTAGCAATATTGTGATCATGTGAGAGTTGTTAGTTAAGGATAAAAGGAAAGGAAAATGACAGAGAGAGCCCTTGGGGAGAGGCTAAGGTTTTGAAGAAAAGTTTGAGAGAAAAAGCAAAGAAACATTAACATATAAAAAAAAAACCTTTTTATTGCATATTTTAAAGAAACCTTTTGAAAAGGAAGAAAAAAATATTCTTTATGTTTTTTAAGTCTAGGAAATCAAGAAGAAAAGCAATATAGTCAATTTCAAAATGGTGACAATCTCAATCTGAGGCGCATTCAAATAACATCTACACATCATTTTTTATCTTTATTCCCTTATTTCTTTCTTTCTTTATTTTTTTCTTTGATTTAATTCTTTCTTTTTTATTTTCTCATATAATCAATACTAATATGTTTCTTTTGTTTTTGCATTTTGTTTTTATTTTGATTTTGTCTTGAGATGGGTATAACTAGAATGACTACGTGAAGCCAATTGAACAAACAGAAGATCCAGGAATGCCATGGATTAGAACCTGTAACATTTTAACATAGGTTTTTAGGGTTCTACTTTTTATTTTATTTTATTGGGTTTGTATATAATTTCCTATTTGTTTTATTCATGTATGAATTGTAATAACCCCAATAGTAAGAATAGTAATGATTTATTTTTGTGTTCTTAAAATTAATTAGTAATTAAGGTTTCACTTGGTAAAACTTGATAAAAGCAATGATGGCAGTAGATTAATTTTAGGTTGTATGTTAATTAAAATTATGTTTTTTAAAAGAAATAATTTAATTGCTTGTTTGATCTTTTATTTGATTGTTTTGATATTTTTTATGTTTTTTGACTTGTTTGTTTATTTTTGTATGATTTGGGCCCCAAGCCCATGTTAGGATCCAAAACCCCTAAATAAAAATAGGCTTAAAAATGGTTTAGATTAACTAACTAAAATAAACTTAGGCCTATTAGGTTAATTTAGACTTAGGCCCATATTTTGGGTTGACTAAAATTAATTTAGACATAACTCAGCCCATTAATTTCATTTTTTAAAAATAAATAGATTTAGGATCACATCACTTAAAATTAGGTTGGAATTAGGCCTACTAATTAATTCCTTTCTTTAAGAATTTATAGATTATAGGCCCATTTTTAGTTGAAATTAAAATGAATAGACTTAGGCTCACTTATTAACATGTAAGCCCATCCTTAGTCCAATTCACTTGTAAATAAAATATGTAGAATTAGCTAATATTAATTAATAAAATTAACCTAGTTTAGACTTAGGGACGGTGCTGCCTTTTGTATGCATTTTTTACATGTAATTTTATAACTTGTTGCCTTTTTGGGTTAGATGGATATTTAATTAGGGTTTAAATAAAACTGCATGTAATTAGAGAATAAAATAGTAATTTATGAAATAAATCTAAATGAACACATGACTGAAAGAAGTTAGTATTCCATTCCCAGAATTTCCTAGTTGTGGTTCTAGCTTTCTTTTAGAGAATCAAGTACCGCCTTTTGATTTGTCCTAGTTATTACCTTGGGTGGCAACTCCTCATCTCCACACCATGTCTTTGTGACAATTGTTAGTGTGTTCTCTAGGGCCCTGAGCCTAAACAGTGTCGCGGTTGCTGAAATCGTGGACGCATGTTAAACCCCAGCATCTACACACCCCAAGCAAGTCTCATAAAAAATGCCAAATTATTTTGTCTAGTTTCTCTTATTCCCAAACCACCGTAATCCCTATATGGATAGATTTGTTTCCAGCACACTAAACTAGTTTTCCTTTCATTATTTCTATTGCCCCAAATAAACTTGCGAGTCATGCCATCTATCTTTTTACATATGTTAATCAAAAGCATATGAGCTTGCATAATATAACTCAGAATTATTAAGAGGACTACTTTAGTTAAAGTGATCATTCCCACTAAAGATAGCTTAGCAGCCTCCCAACTATACAATTTTCTAGCCATCTTATTAATAATGTGATTGTAAGTGCTTTGCATCGTTTTGCCATTAATGTTGGGAGTTCTAAGATACTTCCCCATATTTTTCATTATAGAGAATTGGAGAATATCTTACACTTCCTTTATGATCTATTTATCTCTACTCTTAGAGAAGAATAACAAAGATTTATCTTTATTCACCAAGTGTCTCGAAGATTCACAAAAATTGTTTATAACTCTTTTTAAGGTTCTAGAATTCTTCATGGTGGCTTTAGTGAAAAAGGAGCAAATTTTCATAAAAAAAAAGAGGTAACTAATAGAAGGGCCTTTTCTGGTGATCTTGAATGGTTTCCAATTTTCATTCTTGACTTTAATATTAATGGAATGAGCAAGTCTCTCCTTGCATAACACTTATAAGTAAGGAGATATAGGGTCTCCTTGCCTCGTGCCTCTGAAGGGAGCAAAACTATCAAAGAGACAACCATTCCATGAAACCTGCATAAAAGAAGTAGTTAGACATTTGTAATCACCCTTAATTTTAAATTATTAAATTATATTTTGAGATTTGCAATGTTAATAATATTTTAAACATTATTTATATATTATTATTATTTGTGAATAATATTCATTATTTTACATTAAATATAATTTTTGTTGAATTTTTGGGTTTGAATTTTCGATGAGTCACTGTTTCGGTGACCCTCGCCAGAAAATTCTTTTATTTTTAATAAATTTTTTTTATTTATTTAGAATATAGTTTGTGAAGGAATTATATTGAAATTCTATCTTGATTATTTACTATGAATTTTTGAAAGTTTATGTGAAAATTTAATTTTTGGGAAAAATTAATATAAATTGGTGAATTTTGTGTTTTAATTGATATTATTGTTAATTAGTATGTCTCAAGTAATTTTAGAAGAATAATTAGTATTAAAATGATTTTTAGTAATTTTGATTAATTTTTTTACTAATATTTAGTATTATGTGAATTTTGAAATTATAGGTAAATTATGTGTTTTTATTGAAATTATAGTTAAATAATATGTTTTAAATAATTTTGGAATAATAAATGGTATTAAAATAATTTTTATGAATTATTTACTATATTTAACTAATTAATACTAATTTTTGAAAATATATTCAAATAATAATTTTATATATTATTTTTGTGATTAAATAATTTTTTAACTATTTTTAATATATATTTGGACTATTTAAGTAATCAATTGTAATTTTACTATTTTATATTAAATAATTGAAAAATCAGATTTTTATTAATATTATATTATTTATTTGACATTTTATTTAATTAATGTGAAAATAATTATATTAAATATTTTTTTATGTTTAAATATATTATATTTTGGTATTTTATGGATATTTATGAAATTTAATGATTTTTATTATATTTATTATTTAATTTTGATTTATGGTGAATTGTGAACCTCGGTTGGAAATTTATTATTTAATGAACCTCGGTTGGAAATTTGAGTAGTTTGGGATCCTAACCCAAGACGTTGAGTTTTGTGTTATTTAGAAGTGTGTTTTCTTATAGAATCGGCTCAACTTTTTCAGTAGAAAGATGTATGTTTTATAGAGGAGACTCTATCGAATTTTTGGTAGATTTCTCATAAAACGTGACATTGGGTCGATCCTGAGTTTTTGTGTTTAACTAAGTTTTGATTCTTAGATCGAGTCTTCCTTTAGAATTCTTAGAAGTATAAGTTAAAAATTTATTCTAATTTTATTATTATTTATTTTTTTAGATGCGTTGAGATTGAAACCTATCAGACCAACCCCGTCGAGTCAGTCTCAAGGAGCACAAACTTGTGAGTTATTATTTTATATATGCATTACATATAGGATGCATGAAAGTAAGCTTGCATATTTTCACTATATGTTTAAACATGAATTATTTCATTAATTGAGTTAGTATATTTTTGGTATATTTGTTATATATGAGACGTATATGCTTGACATATTTTTAATATATACTTAGTATATTTTTGGTATATTCATGGTTTCTTTTGGTATATATGTGGCATATATATTTGGAATGTTGTTAGTATTTATTTGGTATATTTTATGTATATAATTGGTATATTTCTCTATAAATGGATGCTATCATGTTTACATTATGCATTTTCATTATTTTAATAAATATAAGATTGATTTGAAGGATAATAGTAGAACGTATTACCTAGTGGGCTACACTATGACTATTGCGCAACAATACAATAGAATTAGGTTGAATCTGATAATTATTATTGAGATGTTGGTTATTGGAAAGGCTGACTGTGGATTCTCGGTTGACCTAGAGTACTCAGGGCCTGTCAAGCCAGTAGTGAGATTGCGGAACTCGGTTGACCTAGTGTACTCGAGGCTAGTCTACTACCTTAAGTGGGATAAATAAATACTTAGAGTTTCGGATAAGCCTGTTGACTATTGATTATTATGATCGAGGTTGCGAACTATTAGGGTTTTGCTCCGATCCTTAAATTAAAATAATTTTATGCATCTATTATATATATATATACACTGATGCTTGAATGTATATGAATTTAGGTTACATGTATATATATTATAATACTTCACTCAATGAGGTTTGATCCCCCTCAATATATATATATTTTAGGAGATTCTTCTTCAAATCTCACCAGTAGTGTTTTAAGCTGGTTTTCTTCAATCCTGGTTAGATTATATAAATTTGTTATCTAAACTTCTGTTGTATTCTAGAAACTGCAGTAGTAGTGTATTGCCTATCAACATTATATTATTTTGATTTAGAGACCTGTATCTGAATATTGTATGAATATTTTTATTATGACATGATATATATTTGAGTTTTTTTATATTGATTAAAGTTTTAATTATGGTGTATTTTTATTTATTTATTGTATGTATTTTTATTTTAAAGTTTGTTACGGGTTCTAAATTCGAAAAATTATCGTTCCCTAATGCTGGTCATGACTTCCGGTTTAGGTCGTGACAACATTTCATAATAAGGTTAATGCAGTAATGGGGGATGCCAATATCAAAAAGGGTGTCAATAATAAAACTCCAGCTAAATCTATCATAAGCCTTAGCTAGATCAATTTTAGCAACAATGTAACCCGTCTTCCCTTTCTTTGATTCCATCGAATGAATGATTTCCTGCGCAATGATCACATTATCTGTTATGTGACGGCCTTTAATGAAGCTAGCTTGAAGAGGATTCACCAGCATCTGCATTAGAGGCTTTAAGCGATTAGCAATGACCTTCGTGAGCAACTTATAGGTGACATTACATAAACCAATTGGGCTAAAGTTGCTCCAAGATTCAGGTTGGCTTATCTTTGGGATTAACATAATATTAGTCTGGTTTATAGTTGAGTCCAAAATGCCGTTTTCAAAAAAGTTCTTGACCATATTGAGAAGAGAATCTCCCATTAAATTCCACTGCTTTTGATAGAAAAAAGCTTGGAATCCATCAATCCCTGGGGCTTTGGAAGTGTCCATATCGAATAAAGCAGCATGAATCTCTTCCTTACTGACTTTTTTGATAAGAAAAAAATAGTCCTCTTCCTCAAGCCTAGGAAAGTAACCCTTGGTCAGATGGTGGTTATCTTCAGTGTAGAGCTTACTGAAGAACCGCATGGCATCTTGCTTTAAAATGTTATGGCCACTATACCATTCGCCTGAAGTAAGCTTGAGAACAAGGTTTTGATTATTGTAATTCTGGTATTAAATTTTGCATGGAAATAGCTTGTGTTCCGATCCCCTAAATTAATCCAATCACTTGAGGATTTTTGCCTCAAATATATCTCTTCCTGAAGAAGAATTCTATTGAATTCCTCCACAAGTTTGGATTCAAGCCGTCTGAGATTGTCTGAATCTTTCTCCTCTCTTGCTACTTGGGTACCCTCTATGAGTGCAAGAACTCTTCTCTTTTTATTAAAGATGTTACCAAAAACTCTCCTGTTCCAGTCACCAAGATCCTCTTTCAATATGGCCAAGTTATCTTGAACTGAAATATCTTGCCTCCAATGATGAGATATCCGTTGCTTCCGTTCCGGGTGGGTAACCCAAGGAACTAGAAAGTGAAACTGATTTCTAACAAAGTCTGCACTTTTCTTATTAAGACTTAAAAGCAAGGGCCGATGGTCAGAGTTCACCTTCGCAAGGTGCTTGACAACCGAACTTGCATAAACTTCATCCCATAACTCATTGCATAAAAAAATGGTCCAGACGTTCTTGAACTAATCCTCACCCCCAGGTGAATTTTAGACCTATGTAGCTCATATCACGGAATTAATAATTCTCCACTAATGATTTGAATTTGTTACAGCCCCCAATACTGTTAGAAGCTGAAGGATTTAATACAACGTTGAAATCACCACCAATTATCCATGGCATCTGAATTGTTTTAGCAATTGTTGAAAGATGATTCCACAGGAGATTTATGAGCGTGCTGTTTGGACTTGCATACGCTGCTGTGAAGAGGAAATCCTTGTCACTTATGCCTGCGACCTGCATATCGAAATATTGTTTGTTACTTACTAAAATTTGTATATCAGTTTTATTATTCCATAAAACCCAAATACCACCGGGAAAACCCGTGGCCTCCACTCGAAAGAGTGATTATATTTTGTTGAACGAATCACGTTATCTTTGATTCCACTTATCCTTGGTTCCAGAAGAACAAGAATTTTTGGATTATACAGATTAATATCGGAAAGCAAAGTTTGCTTGAATTCTAAGCTTCCTGCACCTTGACAATTCCAGATGATAATATTATTCATAATTAACATAATAATAATGAGAAACAAAAGAACAGAAAAGCTTATCAGGCATCTAGACTAGTGTTTGGATTGGCATCTTCATCAGGATCCGTAATGTTCACCAATTGAGTTTCATTGAGCAGGTCATCAATGTCAATATTGTTGATTCCTTTCCTGCCTCCTTTCAGTGAAGATTTTTTCATCCTTGTCTTCCCTCTTAAATGAAAAACCTGTTTAAGATCAATTCCTTTGTCGGTATTGGTAGTTAATTTGTTTTTCCTACCCTTTTTAAAATTTTTAGTTTCAGTACAAGAAGGAACACAAGAAACAACTGAATGATTCATAGGGTTGAGGGATGTTTCAGAAACGATGGTTTCTGAAGGAGGTAGTTCCACTTGGTCTGTGGGCTCCTAGGTGCGATTTTCCAAGTCGACTGTCTGAATATCTTGCATGGGAGTAACTCTTCCCTCGTCAGTTGAAGAATATATTTTATTGGTCTCTTTGTTTGGATCAGAGTTTAGGAGCCCATAGTTCTCATCTGAATTGGACTTTGGGTTTAACTCTTGGCCCATAGTTCCTTTAGCCTTCCTCTCACTTATCTCATAGTAATATTTATTATTTTCAGGGAACCAATTTGTCAATGCGTGATCTCTGTAAATCCTGGCCATTCCCTCCTTCATCAGCGTCATTACTCAGATTAGACAGAATCGAGAATCCTTGACCCTTATTTTTTGTTGATTGGCCTGATTTCCCTAAGTTTTGTTCCTTCTGATTAGTTGCCTTATTTGTCATTCGCCAGTGTCTAGTTGTAGTATGCATCCAAGGCCCTAGCCCGGTGTCGTCATAGGAATCTTCCTGAGAAGCATGTTGCAGATCTCGATCCTGTTCTTGCGAGGCGGATTATTGTTGGACGTTGTTCTCATCATCTTTTGCTGGAACCTCCTTACGCCGGAATGAACATAGCTCTGAATTGTGTCCATACCTTCCACACAGCCATAGCAAATAATAGGAAGACTTTCATATTCTACATCTTGTTTTTTCCCATCGATTTTGATATATGACGCAAGTGGTTTCCTCAGGTCCAGTTCAACTGCTATTCTTGCGAACTGACCTCTTAATCCCTCTTTGGTATTGTAATCAATTTTCAGAGGTCTTCCAATAGAACTAGCAATGGATCGAAGAACGCTCTTGTGGTAGTATTGTAAGGGAAGTCATTCCGGGCTACTTTTTGAGTGTATTTAATTTTCCTATGCAGGTGTGCCAAACTATCAATTCCTTAATTGCAAAGTTTTGGTGGGGTCAGAAAAAGGAAAAAAGGAAAATACATTGGTGTTTGTGGCAACAAATGTGTAAACCTAAGAATGCAGGTGGCCTTGGATTTCGGGACTTACAAAGCCTTGACATGGCAATGTTGGGGAAGCAATGCTGGAGGACCATGTCTAATCCGGAAACAATTCTTGCTAGATCTTTGAAGGCCAAATGCTATCCTAGGCAAAGCTTTATGCAGGCAAACAGGGACTTCAACCCAAGTTATGCTGGAGCAGTCTTATGGAGGCAAAATTTCTTATTGAGCAAGGGTCCAATTGGCGGGTAGGAGATGGAAGAAATATCAGGGTGTGGAAAGACAGATGGATCCCGGGACCATCATTCAAGGTCCCTATTAGATTAGGTGAACCTGATGAGGACTTAAGAGTTTGCTGTCTTATGAACGATGATGGTGTGTCATGGACCCATGTCAAGATCAGGTCCATCTTTAATAACTCAGACTCGGGGCAGATACTATCCATTCCTTTGAGTTCGCGTAAACCGGGATGATAAGCTGATATGGCATCTCTCCAGAACAGGCCACTACCCCGTGAAATCTGCATATAATCTTGCTCAGGAAATAAACCATAATTCCTCAAACTCTATCGCATCATCTTCATCCCAGGCAAACTGGAAATGGCTATGGAAACTCTCTATTCCGAAAAAGATCAAGATCTTCGGCTGCCGAATGCTCAAGAATCTACTTCCAGTTGGAGCTGAACTTATAAAGATATAGGTGGACTTCAACCCTATGTGTAAGAAATGTGGAGAGTCAGTCGAAACCTTAGAGCATGCTATCAGAGATTGCGCATAGAGTCAAAATTTCTGTTATTTCAATTGTTTAAGAATTTATGTCTCATATCAAGAATTCGAAGCCTCGCTTGCGATTGGTTTTTTAAACATAAATCTCAGTTTCCTCCTGAAGCGATTTCTGTTTTTCTGACATTAGCGTGGTTCCTTTGGTATGCAAGAAATTGTACAATTATTAAGGAAGAATTTTTGGATATAGTTGACTGTCATAATCAAGCTTTGAAGTTGTTGTCTGAAAATCAAGCAGGGAGCCTCAGGTCGAAATAGATGGACGTATATCCCGTTGAACAGATATCTCGGGTAGCCACACGATATCTTCAGACGCTGCGATTAAAGACTCAAGAGGTTGTGGGTTGGGAGCTGTGATCAGAGACAGCCCAGGTCAAATCATTGCTGCTAAAGTGGAGAGGGTTGCGATGATCTGTTCACCGGAAATCGCTGAAGCTTTGGCCTGCCGTTTGGGTATTCAACTAGCTCTATCTTTGAACATTTCCTCAGTTTGCATCGAATCAGATTGTTTGTCACGGATTCAGAAGCTTAAGGCGCAATGGTTGGAGAGTACGGAGCTTGGCGAGATCATATAAGATATCAAGTTTCTTTGTGCTTCTTTTAATTTGTCTAGTTTTTTTTTTTTTTTCCATATTCCTAGAGCAGATTATAAGTTAGCTCATTTTGCTTTTACTATTCCTGAGTCAGAATATTGTTGCTTTAATTCTGTTCCAAGGCAAGTGCTTCAGGACAGGATGTTTTATCCGTTTAGTCTTCTTTCTTAATGAAGGTTTTATTCTGAAAAAAAAAAAGCCCTAACTTGGCAACTCCTCCTTTTTTAAAAAAAAAAAAATTAATAAATAATAATAATAATAATAATAATAATAATAATAATAATAATAATTGGAACCATGAAATAATATATGAATCACTCGTTTCATCCCAAAAAAAAAAAAAAGAGGAAGGATGGTCGCAATTTAACTCTAGTAAAAAAGTTTAAAGACCAGCATAATGGAAGCGCTAAAGTGTTAGCCTACCTCTTGAACTTGGATGCAATACGAAATTAGCATATAAATTAATTTTATTATTAATTTTTCCGTTAACTTGACAAATTCAGTTAATTAGTCCATATTAACTTTACAACAAAGTTTAATTCAATTCAAAACAATTTTTTAAAACTAATTCATCCTAAAATTTTTTATATATTAACTAATTATGTTCAATTTATCAAATTTTAAAGTCTGCAAGACATAAATTAGTAATAAATAAATGTAAAATTTTTATTTTTTTAGGAATTAATATTTAATTTAAAAATTAAATTAAAATTTTTAATCAAAATATGGCAAATATAATTAAATTTTAAATTTTTTTATTAAAAAATTAAATCAAATTGATCAATTATTTTTAAAATTTCAAAATTAAAAAAAATTAAGTTTTATGTATTTAAACTTTCTATTGTAACTTAACAGTATTCATGTATAGAATTAAAATATTTATAAATGTAGTTTTAAAAAATTAATAAACTTAATTTCTTACTTTTAATATTTCAATTTCATACATAGATATTATGAGCTATAAGAAGTATATGAGGAAAAGTAAAAGATTGAGAACATAAAAAATTTAGCTATACATAAATCTTGAAATATTATTTTTGACATTTTAATTCTTAAATTTTTTAATTAAATTTAAATTTAATAATATATTCATTTAAAAAACAGGAAAAAATTAAAAAAAATAAAAATTTTAATTTTTACTAAAAATAAAATAAAAATGGAATAAAGTTTAATTTAGCCCTTGAATTTTTTGTAAAAGTTTAGTTTGGCCCTTGAACTTTTTAAAAAGTTCAATTTGGCCCAAAATGACTTTTTTTTTAACATTCAGCCCAATACTTGCCCAAAATGAATCATTTAAATCCACTTTCTGTCTATTGATGGAGTGTCCAATATCCACAAATTAAAAGTGCATGAACTAAATAAAAAATTTAACTAAATAATAGCCAATATATCAATTTCAGTATCAAATCCTAAATAATAGCCAATAGCCAATAGGGTACCAAAATTAGCAAAATTTAACTAAAAAATAGCCAATAGATCAATTTCAAAGTCCAACCCATAAAAAGAGCCTAAGGAGCTTAGGAAGAAGTGACATGTAAGTAACAAGATTAATGATAAGAAACTGAAGATTAATGATTAGCTGACATTTATTAATGAAAAATGATGGATTCGGTCTACAAAAGCAAGAATAATTAGCAGGATCACAACACATACAACTCAACAGACAATCATTGACACAACCGAATATCAATACTTCAATCTTTTTATTTTCTTTAGCAATTTCTCGTTAATGCTCTTATTTTACCTTAAATTTTTAGATTCTCCCAGTTTATGTTATTGAATTAAGCAAAATAAGAATTCCCTTTGAAACTAATGTTAATTGCACTGTTATTTATCCCTTAGCTAATTTAAAGTTAAACAAATTTGTAAATCTTATTAAAATTCAAGCAAATTATGGTAAATGAGCTTAAAAACTCACAAAACTTTTATTGGAAATCAGATTATTCTTGGGAAAGTAATTTCTTTAACATGGTCGCACTAAATTAAACCTAATTTTTCAAAAATAACAGCAACTATCTTTTGGCATGCCTAATAAGACACATTCTAATGATATGTCAAAATTGAAACTTGAAAAAGATATATATTGAGGTTGGTGATCTGACCGAAATACCTGTAGAAATAGGTGAATACTCTTATAAGCAAATTGAAGAAGGCATGGTGACTCAAGATTAAACTAAAAATGAGGCATTTCTTGGCTCAACATGCCAAAATTTTGAAGTCATCAATGCTGCTAGTAGTGAAGGCACCAAGGCTTAAGTTATTTTTTCAGAAGAAATCAAACAAATATAGAATTCAGTGCTACAATTGAGTAATTCTTTTTCAGAATTCTATGTAGCAAATTCAAATTGTTTTTTAGGATACTTTACAAGAAATGCTAAACTTGTCATGCCCGTGTCCGAGACCAATATTAGCTTGTAAAAAAGAATTTATTACTGTTAGGTGTGTGTACGGGTAATTTGAATAGATCACTAAACTTTATTGGTGATTTTAATTTGGTTATAAAATTTCAATTTGTAATTTTTTGATAACTAAATTTTAATTTTTATTTCGAACGTAGTCTCTATTTAAGATTTTAAGCTGTAAAATTATATAATATTAACATTTTACTCTAAAAGATTATTTCCTTATAACTAAGTTCATAGATTCTAAAAATAATAAATAAAATAAAAAAATATATTTTTATTTTCTTGATGCCTTCCATTGTATAAAGTTTTCTCTATTATTTGTATTTATTTGACTGGTCTAATCTATTGGTTTGAGAATTTTAAGACAATAATTATTCAATGCAAGATAAGAAAAGGTTAATATTCATCAAGACTATCATTATTAATATATTATGACTTTGTTGAATACAATAAATTAAAATATTTTATATGAACTAAAATATATGAATACTCATAATATTAATTTACATGCAATGTATACATATGATAATAATTCACTGTTCTATCACGCTCATCTACTCTAGCTCGGCTGGTTCAGTCTGATAGGCCTAGCACACTGAGCAACTAAGGAAATTAATAAAATAATAATAATATATTAGAATCAAAATCCTAATTTATACTGTTAGAAATTCTAAAGAATGACTCAATCTATGACATGACTCAACAACAAATTCAAAACTCATGACCGACCCGATATCACATTTTACAAGAATTCTACCAAAAATTCGGTAGAGTCTCATTTGTAAAACGGACATTTTTCTACTAAAAGTATAGCCAATCCTGCACACAAACACACTTCAATATTCACCCCGAACTACAAAAACTGCCCAACCAAGCACTAATATATACAAAATCAATAATGTAATAATAAACATTAAAAATCACTAAAATTAATAAAAATCAATAAAATACCACAATTCAAATTTATTTAAATAATAAAAACATCAAAGATATTTATTTTCAAAATAATTAATAAAATCTCAATATAATTAAATAATATAAATTTAAAAAATCCATTTTTCAAATATTCAAAATTAAATAGTATAAATTATCAATAATTATTAAAATTGTTGTAAGTACCCAATTTTAGGATAATGAAGTGTAGATGTGACAAAAGACTCAAATAATGAAAATGTTATAAATAGGTTTTCAACACTTGAAGTTTGAAACCTCAAAAGTCTGAATGCATTTTCAAAAAAAGTTTAATTGGTGTTTTAAGGACTTAATTGTAATGTTTGTTTTAGGACCCAATTGAAAAATTTAAATTCTTTCAGGGGGTCCTTTTGTAATTAAAAGTTTAAAAAATCACTGTTGAAGTAAGAAAATAAGAAAAGAAAATCATCGTTGTAAGGTCTTTTTTGTAATTGAAACTCCGACTAAACTAACTAGCCTATTCCTACACGACAGGAATACCTCTAGGCCAGTCCTACTACCAGAGTACGGACTAGACAAGGCAAGCTTCATACTTCCTCCAGTACTTAAGCTCAAGCCAAAGCATGTCAAAGGAGCTTCTTACTTTCCAAACGGATCCTCCTACATCTATATATAAATGTTGTTTTATCAAGAATACGCAAGAAAAGCACTTCGAATTGTTGATTCATTGCCAGAGATGGCTTAGAACCAATAATTCAATATCTAATTTTCCATTCTAATACTCTATCCAAGAGTTATCAGTATTTATCAAATCTGTTCCTATCTAACGGAACGCTATTGGATCAAATGACAGAGGCATTATTGAGAAAAAGATGGCTTTTCCCCATTAAGACCACACTAGTGCTCAAGTTTTCCCTAAAAAAATCCTTTAACTCTTTGTGTGTAAACCAAGCAAAACCGAAATGAAAAAAAAAAAAGAAAATAAGAAAAGAGATGATGATTATCGACGACATATTAGTTGGCTCCTCAGACTAGTAAAAAATCATTGTTGCTTATTAAATAGATTTTCAAAAACTTGTTATTCTTCTTCTCAAAAATCTATTGCTCCTTGCTCAAAAACAAATAAATAACATAGAAATATTTTTATGTACTACCTAGAGACAAAAAATAAAAGCCTTTGAAAAAAAGGGCAGCAAATTAAACTAAGAGAAAGCCATCCAAAAAGTCTAAGAAGTGAGCTCCCAAAAAGTGAGGTCCCCCCCCCCCTGCCCCCCATCAGGAGAGCTCAAGTCAGGCTTTTATAGGAAAAAACCCTAACTAAAAACGTGCCATATTGTGACTTGCCTTTCTTAGAGTTTTGATTTTAAAAGGACTTTAATTTCCTAAAAATTCAGATAAATATTATTTGACCAATCAAAATTTAGGAAACCAAATTTTATTTACTGTAAAAAATAAAAAAATTATAAAAGGATGGAAAATATTTAATTTTGATCAAAATTACATAATTTTTATAGGAATTACAAAATTCTAATCATAATTATAGAATTCCAATTGGAATTATAGAATTCTCATCTTTTTTTAACTTTTAATTACAAAAAGACCTTTGAAAGAATTTAAAAATTTCAATTAGGACCTAAAATAAACATTATAATTAAGTCCTTAAAAAACCAATTATACTCTTTTTGAAATACATTCAGACTTTTGAGGTTTCAAACTTTAAGTGTTGAAGACCTATTTATAATATTTTCATCATTGGAGTCCTTTGTCATATCCACACTTAATTATCTCAAAATTGGATGCTTACAGTTGCCCCCTTTTGTTGCTGTTTACTTGACAAATTGTGGCGAAGCAAATAAGCACATAATTTCTTAAAAATAAAAGTTTGGATACTTACTTGTGCTCCTTGAGGCTTTTACTTATAAGTAATTGTTAGTTCACAATGAATGCTTGTGTTGCCATGCAACACTAGGAAAAATCTTAAAACACCTGAGGAAACACTATACTCGGACATATAGTGTTGATTTGAAAGGACATATTATACTCAGTCATATAATGTTAACTATACTTGGTTGTATAGTACTGATTGAAAGTATACATTGTACTCAATTGTACAATGTTGACTATACTTAGTCATATAGTATTGATAGAAAGGGTACATCATACTCGGCCATATGATGCTTGCTATACTTGGTCATATAGTACTGATTAAAAAGGTACATTGTACTCAGTTGTACAATGTTGACTATACTTGGACGTATAGTGCTAATTGAAAGGGATACATTATACTCAGTCATACAATGTTGACTATACTTGAACGTATAGTGCTGATTGAAAGGTACATCATACTTGATCGTATGATGTTGACTATACTCAGATGTATAGTGTTAATTGAAAAGGTGCATTGTACTCGGTCGTACAATGTTGACTATACTTAGACATATAGTGCTAATTGAAAAGGTACATTGTACTCGGTCATATAATGTTGGCTATACTCATTCGTATAGTACAGATAGAGGATACATCATACTCGGTTGTATGATGCCGACTATACTCGGTCATATAGTGCTTATTGAAAGAATATATCATACTCGATCATATGAAGCTGACTATACACAGACGTATAGTACAAATTAAAAAAGTACATTATACTTGGTCGTACAATGTTGACTATACTCGGTCGTATAACACAAGTTGAAAGATACATTGTACTCAGTCATACAATGTTGACTATACTCTGATGTATAGTATGGATTGAAGGGATGCATTGTACTTAGTCATATGATATTGGCTATACTCAGACATATAGTGTTGATTGAAAAGGTATATTGTACTCGGTTGTACAATATTGACTATACTTGTACTTATAGTGCTAATAGGAACACACTACACTTGGTCATGTAGCGTTGATTTCTTTTATAATGACACTTCAATAATCCAATGAATTATCAAATAATATAACATTGCAATTTAGGACTAAATTGCAAGAGAAATGTTGGACTTAAATGCAAACAAAGTTAAGGGACTAAAGTGGACGTTTGCCACTTTAATATAAACTTTGCATTTTGTCGATCCATTTCTTTATTTCCTATCCCTTTCATTTCTTTTTTTTTTTTCATTTCTCCTGATTTAGAAATCTTATTTCTTCAATTATTTTTTCATATGATCTTCAATTTGGAATTCATCTAATCCTATGGCTCATTCACAATGTAGACTACGTGGAAGCAGCTCCGGACAATCAAATTTGGTCATATCTCAACTACATTTTCCTCAAAATAATCTAGGGCTCAATGAAGGGGAAAAGGTGCTCCCTTTAACTTGCTTGCACCTCTACAGATGCTCTCAGGCTGGAGATGAGGTAAATTTTTTTCTTTTGTCTTTGATTCTGTAAAAAATATGCTCTTATTAATATATAAGTTAACATATTCATGCATGAAATTATAGAATATCTGCTATACAAATTAAATAAAATTGCATGAAATTGTAAATTTGGAAACAAAATTTTACAAAAATGGCATTTGCATGTTACAGAAGACTGACATAATTGCAATCAAATTTTTGGATTTCCAATCAAAAATCTAAAATTCAGATCGAAATTTTAGATTTTCAATTGGAAATTTGGAAATCTAAAAATCCGATCGAAATTTTAGGTTTTCGAACAGAAATCCAATCTTTGAATCCTCTTTTTTTTTTAAAGATAAAAAAAAAAGATAAAAATCAAGAGTTTATGAAGAAAGTAATCCTATTGTTTTATGAATTTTGTTTAAAAACCACTAAAGTTCTTGGGTTGCTTTCACTTGGATCAGGAACTCTTTCATGATTTATCTAGAGAGGTAGTATAGCATATTTGGGCATTTGGCTTCCAATGCTTCATTGCTGCTCTACTGACTGCTTGAGGTAGGTTAGACTGCTATTCACTTTTCGCTCTTATCAAGAGGTGGATGGATACCACTCACACTTTTCACACCTGAGTGGATGAGCTAACTATTTCCCTCAAGAGATTCTCTACTATTACTGAGATGACTTTCAGAGTTGCCTCGGTCCCCTTTTGATATGCATTACTGCACTATTTCAAAGGATGCTAAGAGTCACTATGTTCATGACTTTCTCAGGTTCATTCCGACATGGAAGAATTAGAAGAACGTGCTTATTTCTTCTTTTATTTAGGGTTTTAAGACACTATCCACCACCACACCTCATTAGATCCTTCAGAAGGCGAGATGTTTTTTTATTGATATTGTTAGGCACTACCCTCTTCAATGAGATTGGTAATGAGGTTCGCATTGCTCTTTTTGGTCCCCCTTAGGATCTTGCTAGAGTCACTACTTTCAATTAGGGATCTGTAGCTCTTACTTATCTCTACTATAGACTAGATATTATCTATAAAGGTGCTATGACAATGTGCAGCTTTTGGCATGTCTTGCATGTACGTCTTCCATGTGTCTTCTACATCTTTTTGTTCTTTTACAAACCTTTCTTTTCATTTCAATTATTTTTTCTTTTTTCAGATTTAGGGCATTGAGATCAGGGTGATCTAAGGCTTCAATGCTATTAGTTTTGACAGGGATCTTCCTTTAATATAGATATTGGGTTCTTCTCATCTGATTAGCATCAAGTATGATCTACAGACTTATTGGGATCAGCTGAACTCCTTAAAGTAGGACTTGGTAAAATAAGTTTAATTTTTAGTATTTAACCAATCGTGAATGTTAAATAAAATTTATCTAAATGAATTTGCAAGTCAGATTAGATTAGCTAGTCAGTGCCAAGGACATGCAACAATATGATTTCATGAATGCAGCTATGAGGCTTGAGACTATAAGGATTTTGCTTCCTGGTTATAGATTCCATATTAGTATCTTATTTAGTGTGTTTATCATTGGCATATGGGACCTTTCAACAGGCGTGTTCCTTCTTTTGTTCCCTTTTTAATGTTGAGGAGCTGAAACATAACTAGTCCTGAGCTTAGAGTAACTATTGAGGAATATGTTGATTTGACTCTACTTGAGCATTCTCATCACTATCAAGAGTATATTTGAGAGAATCTCCTAGAGCAGGTTCCTATAGACCGAGCTAACATATGCTTTTTGTCATTATTCCTCACTATCACCATTTTGCCTCTTTCTTTGCCTCTTTCTTCACTACAGATGATATCTGCCTTTTTTGTACAGGTTGAAGAAGCTAATGATGTTGCTATGAAGGAGGAGACTAGGGGTAATGCCAAGAGGAATGAGTAGAAGGTTAAGTATACTCAGCATAGTAAAGTTACTAGAGGTGATACTTCCTCGAGTACCATTCTGGGCGATGTTCCCCCACTTGATACGTCTATATACTATTGAGCTCCTACGGTGCAGACAACCATTGAGCAGCACATGTATTTTGATGTAGCTTAGATTCTTAGCTTTTCTTCTCCTAATGCTTCATATGTAAATGCATTTTACATTTGCAATCCTACACAAACTAACACTTGTTGCTAAATTAGTATATATTATTTTATAGATCCCTCGGACATAGGCAGAGTATCTATATAGACTTACCTCATCCTAAGATTATTTATTATGCAGATCACAAATAGCTGGAGGGTTAGTATTTACAATAAGTACGCAAATGTATGCATGTTATGTATGATATGCATGAATCTAAATGTTCTTAATGAAATAGAGTTATGTTGGAGATCTAAAGCATGAGAATGAGAGGCTTCGTCAACAGCTTGCTGGTCTCAGCTTTGATGATCATGACACTGGGACTTTTATGCCCCCATATTAGAGTGACGATCTCACTAGAGGGTGGAGTCCTTAGCTAGACACTAGAGCTCAGGATGACTGATCTTCTTATTTTGTATTTACATGATCGTACTTTGAATGTTTCAAATTGTTTCACCTTTTATGAATGGATTATCGAATTTTTTTTGGATCAAACTCTGAAGTCTTTTTTCTAAAATAAAAAATCTAGGAAATTTAATTAGAATTATAGATTTTCGATCGGATTTCTAGAATTCTGATTGAAATTCTAGATTTTTTTTGGATTTCTAGAATTCCGATAGGAATTCTAAATTTTTTATTGGAAATTTGGCTCCTGTTCTTCGCTCTTTTCCTTTGTGATTCCTGACTTGAATTCAATTTGAAAACATAAAATCCTATTGTCATCCATATTAGCCTTTATGTCTATATAAGGAGCTTGCCAAAAGGATTGTCTCTTATTCCTCTTTTTATTGGCTTTCATCATGACACAATCCACCCTTAATTTGATGAAGAAATTCCTTAAAGGCTTTAGTGGAGACGATTGGAATAGACTGCTACCCTTTCATGTCAAATCCTTGAAGTCTCTTCAATATTTAAAAATAGACCTCAATTTTCTTAATGATGCTACCACCTTCTAGGATGTCAAGGACTATGTATTTAGATTTAATGGACAAGAACTATGTCCATTAATCAAAAAGTTTGCTACTATTCTTGGTTGTTCTTTGGACTCAACTACTATGATTGCTCTTCTCAATCTTAAGATGCAGTTCCCTGATAGACTAATGGCATTCTTTGATATACCCCTAGGCAATATCTACATGTATGTGCATAACTGTAGGACTATCGGTCTTTATTCTTTGATTACTTCTTATGAGACTAGGGATAAGAACAATGCTGCCTGGATTAGGACTATCTCATTTTACTTCTATGCCCAATTCCTATTAGTGGCTTCTCATTGAGATGCTGATAGAAGGATTGTCAGTATCTTAGAATAAGTGGAAGATGGAGCTAACCTTATGCATGTCATACTTACTGAAACTATCATTGGATTAGATAATTTCAAGATTTAGAATTGACTCTCAGGCAGTTTGCTTCTCCTTCAATTATGTAACCTTTTTTTTTTTTTGCCTAAGCTACCCTTTCAAGTTTTCAACTTAGCATTTTTTTTAAAAAAGGATTTAGTTACATGAGAAATTAAGTATGCTTCATGCCCCCACCAATGCTTTGATTTATGAACCTCATCGTCTATAGTCTTGCCCATTGAAGATGAAGGACAAGTGCACTATAGATTAATGGATTGATTGGATGAAAGGCATTGCTGATACTGAGATTACATGGGTTTGTCCTAGGTGAAAGTTGAAGTTTGTAACCATTAACCTACATGACCACTATTTTCTTGTTCTTAGGTTGCTCTTTTCAACCTTCTTCTCTCCTTCATGCCTTTATCGTCAGTATGGTCACTCATAATTCATTGTGGCTGTTATACCTAACTTTGAGGGCTTCCCACTAATATAAGATTTCTTGGACAAAGTGAAGAACCTGTGCCCTTATAGAGAATTAGAGTGAAACATGCACTTATATGCTAATATGACTGTTAATGATAACTATAAGGCCTGGGTTACTATACAAGCTTTAGAACCACTAGGATCTGCTAAGTACAAAAGGACTTAAGTATTACTAAATGAGTCATAAAAGAAGAAAAAAAAATAAAAATAGTGATCTCATAAGTTTGGTTTTTTAAACTCTCATGTTTTATTTTTTTCTTTAAGTTTTTATGCTTTGTAATAAAGATAGAATATGTAATATCCAACAACATTCTATTTCAATTTGATTCATTAATTAGGGCCAAAATAAGTACATATATTACATCACATAACATAACTCCTATTATCAGTTAGTCCTTTTAGATTTTCTAACTGAACATTTTTCTCTCACTTTTATTTCCCTAATTTCTACCTGACTAGCCCCTTGCAAGTTTTCTGATCAGCAAGATCTCCTCTTTTATTTTATCCCCTAATTTTTTCCTGTCAGCCCTTTACGAGTTTCTAAATAACGAGAATGTCCTTATTTTTGCCTGACTAGCCTTTTTAGGTTTTTTAGCCAGCATAACTTTTTTTAAAGGCAGTATTTCTTAAGGTAATCCATGTTAATTGGCTTAGTGAAGTCATTCCCTTTGAGATCTGATATCTTTGCAGCTCCTTTGGGTAGAATCATATTAACTAAGTACGGTCCTTCACAATTTGATATGAATTTTCCTTTTGGATCAAACATCATTGCCCTTGACTACTTTAGCATTATATCCCTAGCCTTTATCTTTCCAGGTTTGACTTTCTTGTTAAAGGTTCTTATTATTCTTCTCTAATAAATCTATGTGTGAAATAAAGCACCCATCATTTTCTCATCTAGAGAGTCATATCTCTTTTGCATCCATTTAGCTAGTCCTTTCGGATTTTCTAACTAAACATTTTTCTCTCACTTTTATTTCCCTAATTTCTACCTGACCAGCCCCCTTGCAAGTTTTCTGATCAGCAAGATCTCCTCTTTTATCTTATCCCCTAAGTTTTCCCTACCAGCCCTTTGCGGGTTTTCTGAATAGCGAGAATGTCCTCATTTTTGCTTAACTAACTTTTTTAGGTTTTCTAGCCAATAGAAATTTTTTTTAGAGGTAGTATTTCTTAAGGTAATCTAGGTTAATTGGCTCAATGAACTCATTCCCTTCAAGATCTGATATCTTTACAGCTCCTTTAGGTAGAATCGTCTTGACTAAGTGCGGTCCTTCCCAATTTGGTCTGAATTTTCCTCTTGGATCAAAAATCATTGCCCTTGACTACTTTAGCATTATATCCCTAGCCTTTATCTGTTCGAGTTTGACTTTCTTGTTAAAGGCTCTTGTTATTCTTCTCTAATAAATCTAAGTGTGAAATAAAGCATCCATCCTTTTCTCATCTAGAGATATAAAGTGGTCATATCTCTTTTGCATCCATTCACTCCCGGATGTTTGCTTCCATAACAACCCTCAAAGATTTGATTTCTATCTCTATAGGTAAAACTAATTCACAACCGTATACTAATGAGAATGGTGTCTGTCCAGTAGTAGTGCATATTATAGTTCTATATCCCCACAAGGTAAAAGGAAGATACTCATACCAATCTTTATGCATTTTCACCATCTTAGAGAGGATTCTCTTTATATTCTTATTAGATGCTTCAACTACACCATTAGCCTAAGGTCAATAGGGTGAGGATTTATGATGCTCAATTTTGTATCTCTACAATAACTCATTCGTCTCTGCTTAAAACTGAACACCATTGTTCGTCATAACATGATGTAGGATCCCATATCTATAAATGAGATTCTTCTCTATGAAAATTGCCATATGTTAAGCCTTTAAAGTACCAAAGGATTATGCTTCTAACCATCTAGAGAAATAGTCAATTGCCACCATTATGTATTTATGCCCGTTTGAGGCAATTGGTCTTATCTCCCCTATTATATCTATCCCTCATACTGAAAAGGGCCATGGAGATGTTAAATTATTTAACACTGTAGGGCAAAGATGATTGAGATTCCCATGTATCTGGCAACGATGACATTGTCTCACTATCTCGATATAGTCTCTTCCCATGCTCATCCAATAGTACCCTTATCGAATGATCTTCTTTGCCAGAATCATCCTATTCATATGAGATCCACAAACCCCTACATGAATCTCTCTTATCACTTGCTATACTTCATCCTTCTTGAGACATCTTAACTGAGTTCCATTTAGCATTCTTCTGTATAATACACCATCATGACTTGCATAATGACATGCAAGAACATGAAGTGCATATTGTAAGCACCCAATTTCGGGATGATAAAGTGTGGATGCGATAGAGGACTCTAAAGATGAAAATATTATAAATAGGTCTTCAATACTTGAATTTTGAAACCTCAAAGGTCTAAATGCATTTTTCAAAAAAAGGGTTTAATGTTTTCAAGGACTAAATTATAATACTTTTTAAGGACCTAATTAAAAATTTTAAATCCTTTTAGGGGTCTTTTTATAATTAAATGTTAAAAAAATTATTACGGATCAGAAATCTACAATTCCAATTAGGTCCCACACTATTTTTTCAAATTTTTTTAATTTTTGAAAATATTTTTCCTAAATTTTGATTAGCTAAAAATTTTCTAAAATTTATTTTTTTTTAGATTTTTAGGAAATAAAGTTTAAAATTGGAACTCTTAAGTACATAGGATTAGGGTTTTTGGCTCTTTTCCTATATAAGGATAGTTTAGGCTCTTGAAAAGGGGGGCTCTCTTTGGACTATCTCTCTCTTTTTGCTTAAAAAAAAAGTTCTCTCCATATTTTTCTTTAAAGCAATACGTAAAATATTTTTTTTAGATTTTATTTGTTTTTGGAGCAAGAGCAATAGACTTTTGAAGAGGAGGACATCAAGTTTTGAAGATCTATTAAAAGCAATGGTGATTGATAACACTCTAAGGACCTAATCAATACTACATCCATTTAATCATCCCTTCTTCTACCCTTTTCTCTTATTTTTATTTTATTATTTAGTTTGATTTTAATTTTATTTAATTTTTATTTTTATTTTATTTAAGCTCTAATCATTATTTATTTTGCTTTTGCGTTTACAATTATGATGGGAGTAACCTAAGCTATGGAGTAGCATGTGATTGAATAAGAACAAAACTCATGAAGATCCATGGAATGTCATGGATTAAATTTTGTATTTGAATGTAGTTTTTTAAAGTTTTTTTATTTTGTGTTTTTTTATTGTATTAGTTTTATTCCTATTTACAGTAGATCAAATAATGGGAATAATGGAATTTGAGGTGTGTGTGTGTGTGTGTGTGTGTTTTTTTTTTTGTCTTAATTTAATCAATTAGTAAAATTAGGATTTTCATTGGGTAATTAATTAAAATTAATTGTTATAGAAATCCTTAGGTTTTTTAATTAAATTAGAGTTAAGTTTGTAAAATTGGTTTTGCTTGATTGATTATTTTATTTTATTGTTTATGGTCACTTTAATTAAATTAGGGTTTTAGCATAAGTTAAATTAATTGTATGATCTTTTTATTTGTTTAGCTTGATATTTATTAATATTTTTGGGCTCATTTATTTGTTTTTATATGTTTTGGGCCATAGGCCCACATTAGGCTTTAACCCATTTAAATTTGGGTTTTTTTAGGTTTAATTAATTAAAATACATTTTAGGCCCATAATTAATTAGATTTAGGGTAGAGATAACTTAAGCCAATTTAATGAATTAGACATAGGCCCACCTAATTTAATTTAATTAATTTAGACTTAGCCACTTAATTTAAGCCTTTTTCATACTTTGTAGATTTAAGATCATTTCATTATTAAAACATTTAGAATTAGACCCGTTAATTTAAATACTTTATAATTTGTAAATTTAAGCTCATTTTAGAATCAAAATAAATAGACTTAGGTTCACTCAATTAAAATTAAATTGGAATTAAGCCCATTAGTCTTTAGCTCACTTGTAAATTAAAACATGTAGATTTAGCCCATTTAATTAAAATCAATGTAGATTAGACTAACTTAGGGGTTATGATGAATGCATTGTTTACTTGTATATTTCATTACTAGTTTTCCTTGGAGTTATTTGCTAAATAAAGGTTTATATGAAATTGCATATAAATAGAGGATAAAATAATAATTCATAAAGTAATTCTAAATGAATACAAGACTGAAAGAAGTTGGTATTCTGTATCCATAATCTCTTAGTTGCGGTGCTAGCTTTCTTTTAAGGAATTGAGTATCACCTTTTCGATTTGTCCCAGTTATTACCCTAGGTGGCAACTTCTCATCTTTGTGCTATGTTTTTATGGCAGTGGTTAGTATGTTCTCTAGAGCCCTAAGCTCAAACAATGTTACGGTTACTAAAATCTTGGATGCGCACTAAACCTTGCCGTCTACACATATCTTTCTTTGGAGGTCGCTTCATCCAGGTATTTCCTTTCCTAGATGAATATCTAAATGTCATAAAACCATAGCTTTTCTTTTGGCCCTATCTGAATACTTATAACTGATTCTTCACTATAACATGAAGCTTTCATTTTCATTATCACCAAAGGCTTCATCATCGACCCCGTCATTTTATCCCACATTAAAGAAAGAGTTGCCAAGTCATCTGCCATTTGGTTCTCATCTCTTGGGAAATGCATAAAGAGACATTTAGTAAAATTTCTCATTAACTTCTTCAAATAGCAGATGTAAAGTTTTAGCCTCTCTTTTTTCACTTCCCATTCCTCATTAGCCTGACTAATGACTAATAAGGAATCTCTATAAACCAATAGGTCTTTAGCTCTAACTGTTAGTGCTGCTTCTAGCCCATAAGTGCATGCCTCGTACTCAGCCATGTTATTATAACTTTGAAGTCCAATTTCTTAGCCATTGGGATGGTTTCTCCTCATGGCATGACAAGAATCACTCATAGACCTATTGCTCTATTATTCACAGCTCCATCGACATAAAGCTTCCATTCATGTGGTTCTATAACTATTAAGTTCTTATCTAGAAACTCTAAATTCCACTGCTTATTTCCTTCAACTGCATTTTATGCTTGGAATTCTACTATTAGTCTTCCTTTGATGACCTTGGTAGTGATGTATTCAATTTCAACTCAATCAAAAGTACCAACCATCAAGAAATATTTCCAATTAAAGCTGGTGCTTAAAATAGATACTTTAAAGGATCTATCTTTGAAATGGCTTGTAACTTGTAAGACTGTAGATAATGCCTGAACTTCTTTATAGCCCATATCATAATCAAACATGTCTTCTCCACAAGGTCATATTTTCCTTCATATGGTAGGAACTTTTTACTAAGATAGTATACTGCATACTCTACCCCTTTCAGTCCTTCTTGCAATAACATTGCCACCATTGCCTTTTCCTCTAAAGCCAAATATAAGATTAAGGGTTTACCTTGTCTTAGTGGTCTTAACATAGCCGGATTAGTAAGGTATTCTCTAATCTTATCAAAGGCTTTTTGGCATTCTTTATCCCATTCTATTGGTTGATTCTTCCTTAAGAGCTTGAGGGTTGGATCATAAACCATCGTAAGTTTTGTAATGAACCTACTAATGTACTGTGGCTTTCCAATAAATCCTCATATGTCCTTCTTTATTCTTAGTGTTGGCATCTCCTGAATGGCTTTGATCTTGTCTAGATTGACTTTTATTCCCCTGCTGTTGACTATATGCCTTAACAATTTTCCAGAAGTGAACCCAAAGATACATTTCTTTGAATTAAACCTTAGATTTTATCTTTCTATTATTGTTAGAAACTTATCTAAAGCATCAAAATGTCCTTCCTTTATTTCTGACTTGACCATCATGTCATCAAAGTACACTTTCACTTCTTTGTGCATCATATAATGGAATAGAATGATTGCTGCCCTCTGATAGGTTTCTCCTACATTCTTCAATCCAAATGGCATCACTTTGTAGCAATACATCCCTTGTTCCATGATAAAGGCAATTTTGATCTTGTCCATAACTACCATCATTATCTGATTGTAACTTGAGAACCCATCCATGAAAGAGTACATTACACTAGATGCTATGCTATCAAAAATCACATCAATATAGGGTAAAGAAAAGTCATCCTTTGGGCATGCTTAATTCAAATCCCTGAAATCTACACACATCTGAACTTTTTCATCTTTCTTAGGAATTGGTACTATGTTTGCTAACCATTGAGGATATTCTACCACTTTTAGAAAATTAACCTGGATTTGCATAGTAATTTCTTCACTTGTCTTTTTATCCACTCTGGCCTTAACCTACGAAGTTTTTGCTTAATAGGTTTAGCTTCTAGATATATTGGAATGTGATGCTCTTTAATTTCTCTATCTAGACCTAGCATGTCCTTATAGGACCAAGCAAATATTACCTTTCCTTTTGTTAGAGTTCTCTTTAATTTTTCCCTCTCTTGAGGAGTTAAATCATAAGATATAGAAATATGCTTTGGTTATTTATTTATGCCCATGTTTAATGAATCTAATTGAATAGAATTATGTCAAACATACATGAACGATCATTATTAAAATGCACAAGACTGTCAGAATCAACATCACCAAAGTTCATATCATTCATTACAGGAAAAACAAAGTTTTTTTCCTCAAACAGACCAGACGTTATTACATCAATTTCTTCATAAAAAGCATAAAAAAACTATTATTAATAATGCTAGCTAAATCTTATGGTGGTTCTTCGTTAGGTGGTAGACAAAACAGTTCTTCAATGGCCTTAGTCCCCATCTTCTCAACAACTTTCTTCATTACATTGTCTTTGTTATCTTGCACCAAACTCTCAATTATCTGCTTCTTGAAGATCTTAAACCTAGGAATATTCATACCAACTACTTGGATAGGCTCTTTCTCACCCAGGTAGAGTTTTTCTTTCCTTTCTTTAATAAAGCTATCCTTCAACAATCCCACATTCTTTAAGAAGTTATTCTTTTCAAAAAACCTTCTTCTAACTCCTTTACTACTAAGCCCAACTCATGTATAGCCCAATCCTCTGGTAATATTTTATCCTTTGAAATTTGGGTGCTTTGGGCTTCCTTTTTCATTATTTCCCAGTCCTTATCCGGGTCAATAATTCATCTTCTTAATTATGCTCATAACCCTTAGATCCATCTCAATTCCATAAGAGATCATAGCTATTTGGAAACCAGGAGGGGTAACTACCTACTTCTGAATATCCATAATTATGGACATAATCTTGCCCATACTAGCATTTAAAGTCACAACCTCTCCATCTAATAGGAATTTCACCTTTTGATGCATAGTTAAAGACACTCCTCCTAGAGTATAATACTAAGGCCTACCCAAAAGCAAGGCATAAGTGATAATGATATCCAGCACAATGAATTCCACCATTGCTTTTATTGGTATGGTCTTTACAGGAGCCATATATGTTCCCTCTACATTCCTTGTGCTATCATCATAAGCTCTTATTACAAGGTCAAATTTTGTTAAATTCTCTACCTTCACTCTTAGATTAGGCAGGATCTATAGCAGGAAAACATTAATTATGGACCCATCATCCACCATCATATAATTGGTCCTTTTCCCTCTTACTTCAGCTGGGATGAACAAGGCTTTATTATGATTCCTCCTTTCCACAGGTAAATCCTTGTCAGAGAAGGTAATAACACCATGCTTTTTCTCAATAACCTTGGCCACCATTGCCTTAGGGGGTGTAGTAGTTTCAAAGTTCATCTTTGTTATAGCATTGACTGTAACCTTTATGAGGCTACTTGAGTGCATCAAGAGTTCCCAAACTCTTACATTTGCTTTTGCCTTTTTAAGTTATTCAAGGATCAAGTATCACCATATTCTTCTAAGTCTTCTCTTTCAATATTTTCTTCTCTCTCTATAGTCTTCTCCATTAGTTTATAACCCCTTAACACTTTTAGTAACATAACTAACTTATGAATTATCAACCCATACATTGTAGCCTTCAATGCCTTCTTTATTAGAATTGTACCAAATGTCAATAACCCTAATAGTTCGATCCTTCTTTCCACTTTTCCACACCTTAACCATGCATTTTTATTTTTTATCTAGCATCTTCCCATCATCAAATTCATTACCCCATACTATAGGCATGATTGACTCAATGGATATATTAAACAAAGGTGGTTTGGAATAAAACACTTTGTAGTTGAACTTGCCTAAAGGTTGTCCTAATAAGTCTTTTACTCTTTCTCCATCTTTAGGGGCATTAGAAGATTTATCATTAGTTTTAAGGTTTAGGTCCTCAAAGGAGTTCATCACTTCTTCCTCACTTACTATTGAGTTGATCATCATGGTGGTTGGGGGTGGCATGTTTTTGTAATTTTGGAAAGGGTTATTTTTGGTGTTTGGGTTTCGATTTGATTTCTTAGGGGTCAATGATTTTTATATAGTCTATGAGGTTTTGAATTTTATATTTAAGGCACATGCAATAGTTAGTGGAGTAGCTAGCAACTTAGTGAAATTTGCAATAACTATTTGGGTCAAAACTAGGGAGATTTTGGGTTGGCAATCTAAAGGGGGTTTAGGATTTAAGAAGGCCTTTTTGGATCAAACGATCCAGGAATTTAGATAAGGGTTGGTTAAAATTTGAGAATCTCCTAGGTTGTTGAATAATATGGACTCCCACAACCTGACTAGCATTTCCTTACTATGTGTCCCTAGTTGGATAGTTTCTTACTCTGGTGCTTCTAGTAATCTTCTTTTTCTCGCTTTTAATCTCCTCAGCTTGTAAACCATTATCATAAAGGTCTACAAATGTCTTGGGGTTCATCATCTATAACCTCTCAACCAAATTAGGTGACACATTTTGAACAATCATCCTAACCTAATCTTTTTCAACCAGCTTATTTTTCTTTAATCCTGCCTTATTCATGAATCTAGTTTAAAAAAATTAAAAATGACTCATTAGGCTTCTACTTGGTCAATTCTAAATCCCTGATGGACATTTCAAGCCTAGTATTGTAGTCATGTTACTTTAAAAAAGCAGTACACAATTGTCTCTAGTCCGCTTAGATAGACTTCTATAACCTATGATACCAATTAATAGCCATACCCTCTAAGGATAGTACAAATAACTTGGTAACTACATACAAAGGAGCCTTTGTGGTGCTGATTGTAGTTGTATATTGACTAAAGTGGATCCTTGGGTCTCTAATACCATCAAACTTCTACAACTGTGGCATCTTAAACTTATCTAGCAGTTTATCCTCCTTAAATTGCATCACATCCTCAAAGTTAAATGAATATTTGATGCCCTGTCCTCTCATCAATTCCTCCATTTTGGATATCTTCTGAGTCAGTGCTTTCATCTGCTTGGATTCCAACTATTAAACTTGCTCAAGTGATTCACTTTTGATTTTTCAACCATATAGCTCTCAACATCCTTCAATTTCATTTCCATAATAGGTATATTCCTAGCAACATTGTCATTTTTAGCAGGTGGTGCACCCACAATAGGTGGATTGGCCACAACGGGAGGTGTAGTAGCAATATGTGGTGGTATTAATCCAACTGAAGCTTGTCTTATTTCATATTGCATCATTGCTCTCATGTCATCCATCAATGCTCCTTTAACGTCCTCTAGGGTCCAGTTTCATCCCTCTTGTTATTTCACTTCTTTTGGTTATTTAGCTTGTGCAGCTTCGAGGTAGAGTGGATTAATGAGACTCCTTACTAGTCTACTAAGGATCTCTTTTATAATTAATTACGGGCTTAAATCAGTTGTCACTAGTTTGCTACCTTTCTGACTCTAAACATAAGAAGACCCGGATGAATCTATGATGGCTACAAAATAAAGTGTTAGTATGATACATGTGCCATGCAACAAGTAGCAAGTCAAGTAACCAATCAAGTGTATATACATCCTTCAAACCTTATTCCTCCCACACATGTATTCAATGGCAAGTCTCTTTTCCTAGGATTTTTTGTCTTGGACTTAATATCAATAGGGGATATCAAGAATCGATGCGCATGCCAAATCTCTCAAAGCAATAAAACATAGAAATAATATTTCTAGGTATAAAAGATTAGCATAACCTTTATTAGTCCTGATGGGCTTCTAAAGTATGGGCTTGGGCCTTTATAAATAGAAATACCTTATGGCAACATTCATAAGCAATTTGAGTAAATCCTAGGGGAAGTTACTAAGCTACTACATGAGCTGAGTCCAGTGAAAAAGGTCAAGGTTCCCTTAGCAAGATGCCTTCCATTAAGACTTGAGTCACAGGCTAAGGTCATAGGGGCCCGACATCCTTTGCAAACTCGAGAAAAGACTACTACCCTTTAGGACTTGGGTTACAGACTCTGGTCAGATGAGCCTAGTAATCTCTCTTAAACCGAGTTAAGGCTAAAAGTGATGGTTAGGTAATTTATAACCCCATGACGCTAGTGGAATCATGGAACCGTAAACCATTGCCATTAGTTAATAGGGACATGCAGGAGGAATGAAAGAATAAAATAATAATTAATAAATAATTCTAAAGAACACAAGTAGAATCAGTATCTCTTATCCCTAGTGGAGTTGTCATCTTTACTTCAAGCCTAGTATTTAATAAGCAACAATGATTTTTTACTAGTCTGAGGAGCCAACAAATACTTTATCCATAATCATCATCTCTTTTCTTATTTTTTTATTTCGTTATTTTATTTTTATTAAATTTTAGCTTCACTTAATTCTTATTATTATTTTGTTCGCTAATCATTATTTATTCTTTTATGTTGGTGATTATGGAGAGGATTACATGATGATCTCACTTAAAGAGCAAAATCCATGAAGATCCATGGAATTTCATGGATTAAATTCTATAGTTAGATATAGTTTCTAGTTTTTTTTTATTTGTTTATTATTGTTTTGATTATTTCATTTTGCATTTAGTTTTTTGTGATTGTATTAATTTTTCTTTTCTTATTGTTTTTAGTAGATTGTTGTAATAGCCCCAATAATGGGAATAATGAAATCATGTGTGTGCGATTGTGAGTTTTATTTTGATAAATCAGTTAGTAAAAGTAGGGTTTTAATTGGGTAATTAATTAAAATTAATGGCTATAGAGATCATTAGTATTTTTAATTAAAATTGAATTAGATTTAAGTGGATAGAGTTAGGGTTGCTTGATATAGTCACTTTAATTAAATTAGGGTTTTTTAGAAGAACTAAATTAATTGTTTGATATTTTATTTGATTGTTTTTTATAATTTTTTATTGTTTTTAGGCTTGTTTGTTTATGTTTATGTGTTTTGGGTCTTGAACCTATATTAGTCTATAACTCATTTAAATAAATTTAGGTTTTTTTAGGTTTAATTTATAAAAATGCATCTTTAGGCCTATAATTAATTAGATTTAGCTTAGAGATAACTTATGATCATTTAGTTAATTTAGACATAGGCCCACCTAGTTTAATTTAATTTAATAAATTTAAGTCTTTTCCATAACTTGTAGATTTAAGATCACCTTAGAAATTAAATCATGTATAATTATGTCCATTAATTTAAATACTTCATAATTTGTAGATTTAGGCCCATTTTAGAATTAAAATAAATAGACTTAGGTTCACTTAATTAAAATTGAATAGGAATTAAGCCCATTAGTCTTTAGGCTCACTTGTAAATTAAAACATGTAGATTTAGCCCATTTAATTAAAATCAATGTAGATTATATTAAATCAGATCTTATGAATTTAAATGAATGCATTGTTTACATGTATTTTTCATGACTAGTTTGCCTTAAGTTGATTGTTTTTAATAAGGGTTTATATGAAATTGCATATAAATAGAGGGTAAGATAGTAATTCATAAAGTAATCCTAAAAGAACACAAGACTGAAAGAAGTATGTATTCCGTATCTAGAATTTCTTGGTTACAGTGTTGGCTTTTTTAAGGGAATCGAGTACCATCAATTTTGATTTATCCTAGTTATTATCCTGAGTGGTGATTCCTCATCTCCACATCATATTTTTGTGATAGTGTTTAGTGTGTTCTCTAGAACTCTGAGCTCAAATAATGTTATGGTTGCTAAAATCTTGAGTGCGCGCTAAACCCCACCGTCTATAATTGCCCAATTATATAATAAAATAGCTAAAAATCCATTAATCATAAAAATAATTGATAAAACTATTATTTGAATATATTTCCAAAAATTATTATTAATTAGCTAAAAATAGTAAATAATTCATAAAATTATTTTAATACTATTTATTACTAAAAAATTATCCAAAACATAATAATTAACAATAATTTCAATTAAAATACAAAATCCATTAATTTATAATAATTTTTCCAAAAATCAAATTTTTACGTAAACATTCAAAAATTTATGATAAATAATAAGAACATAATTTCAATAAACTTCCTTAACAAAGCATGCTTAAAATAACTAGTAAAATTTATTAAAAATAAAACACCATTTCCGAGTTGAGATAGTCCTATGAATAGTAACCAAGTTCGGAATGGTACTCAAAATTCAACTATCTCCAAAATCAAATTTAAACACATATTTGGAAAGCTTACAACTTCAATTTAACTAATCTAAAGTCAATTTCACAAAAATCAATCCAATTGAATACAAAATTAACAAATTAAATTATTAACCCTATAATGAAATTGACAAAATTGAAGTTCAATTCAATGGTAATCAGTTGAATTACCTTGGGGGAAATGAAGCCCAAGGAACAAGCTTTCAAATGAGACCAAACTCAGCCCTAGAGGTCGCCAGAATTGATGCCGGTGGCTCCTAAAAGTCGTCAGTGCCAAAGGAAGAAGAAGACGGAAGAGGAAGGGAATGGTGGCAATGAAAGGAAGATGAAGGGAGGAGGAGAAGGTGGCACTATTGAGCAAAGGTGAACGGTGAATGGTGATGGTGTGGGTGTTGGCAGTGGTGCGCACTGCTTTTGCAAAACGTAGAAAAAAAGAGAGAATGAAAGGAAAGGAGAAGGGAAGGAAAGAGAAGGAGGGAAGAGTGTGTGTGTGTCTGTATATATATATATATATATATATATATATATATATATATATATATATATATATATATATATATATATATTAAAATTGAGAAAAAGACAAAATAACATAAAAATAATATTTTTAATTTAAATAAATACTTTTCTAATTAAATTCACCACATAATATTGAAATATATTAAATACATTAAATTAATATAATTCACAAATAATAAAATTATTATTATTAAAAAATATATAACCAAATTTAAGTTTTAAATTTCAATTTAATAGTAATACCATAATATAATAAAATAATTAATAAAACTTGAATTTAATTTAATTTCACAAATTAATAATAATATAACAATTTAATAAAATATTTATTAACATTGAAAATCCTAAAATTAATTTAATTTGGCAAAATAAACTCTAGAAACGCATCCAAAAGGCCCAAAAACCTTAGGAACCAACCCTGGAATAGTACGTGTGAAACCTGTGAAGAGTGCGTAGAGCATCAAAGTGCGCATGTAAACACACACGTGAGCATAGAGCCATTCACTAAATGCATGACCATGCACAAAAATCCCCTTCTACGTGTGTGATCATGCCTATACCACCCCATTCTACACATTTTTTCTATAAATAGACCCCCTATACACCCCATTTTGAGGGGGGGGGGGGAGTAAGCGAAGGCACACACACACTCAAAAGTCAGTCCGATTGAAGGTATAGAAGACCCTTTCCCATATAGTTTTGCTCTCTCGTACCCTTTTCCTTAAGTTGTTAGATCCCTTTATCCACTAAACCAAGCCTCATATGTCAAAGCACATTTCAAAGGTATACGATCTAGCATCATTCTACTCTCATTTTGAACCTTTCGACAAGGAAAGCTTGATAATCTCTCAAAGCTAAAGCTTCAAAGCTCACACAAGCTGAGTTGAGTTTGAGGACCATACAATCATTTTAGCACATTTATTTTATCATATTGCATTTTATTTTATTATTGCCAACATTTAGGAATAATGTTGTGCTTGTGTGATGAGACTGGAAATCTTGCATGCTATGTGAATAATATGTGTTTTATCATGCTCATTTTATATTGTCATTCTACATTCTTTATTTCCTAAATCATGAAATCACATCGTAAATATCAATAATGTGAACAGTTCATATCCCCGAATAGAGTCATCATGCTCTTGGTCCAATGATGACCCTATGCATCCTTTATATTATTGTCATACATCACTATAGCTTAAATAATCATTGCGAGCATGATCATCCTATCATTCATTGAGCGAACTATGTAAATGGTTGTGTTAGTCTTGTAAGATATCTCATATTAGATTTACTTTTCCACAATACTTTCCTTTTCAAATGAATTTTATAAGGAAAGTGATGTAATAAATAAATCTTCATCTTTATTATCATATTTTATCTTATGTATTGTGTGAATGATATATAAACTATCATTACTAAAACTAAGGTGTTACGGTAGCTATTCATCGAATATCGTATAATGAAAAATAGTCAAAAAGTATATGCAATCTCCTGAACCCAAAAATCTCTTTTAGGGACTATAGATATCTAATTTCTGGATGATGAGTTATGGATGCAACAGAAGACTCTAATGATGAAAATGTCATGAATAGGTCTTCAACATTTGAACTTTGAAACTTCAAGGATCTAATTACATTTTTCAAATAAAGGATTTAATGGTTTCATGGACTAAATTGCAATGCTTTTTAGGGATCTAATTGCAAAACTTAAATTCTTTCAAGGACCTTTCTGTAATTAAAAGTGAAAAAAGGTAATCGAAATTACCCTAATTCCAATTGGAATTATGCTAATTCCTATTGGAATTATGTAATTCCGATCAAAATTAGACAATTTCAATCGGAATTAGACTCTTTCTGCTAATTCTTGAATTTTCCAAATAAATCTTAAATTTTCCAAATAAATTGAGTCCTAATTGGTCTGAAATTCTCCTAAAATTATTTTGATAATATTTTTAAGCAAATAGAAGTCTTTTAGTAATCAATTTATAACTAGGGTTTCAAGACGTCTCCTTATATAAGGAGGGTTTTGGCTCTGAAAAGGAGGGGGGTATGAAAAACAAAGAAGACAAAAAAAAAATGGAAGAAAGGGAGAAGAAAAAAGGAACAAAGCAAAAGAAAAAGAAAAAAAAACGAGAAAGAAAAAAGAAAAAACAGAAAATCTTATTCTCTACGAATTCTTTTTGCTTTGTCTTTGAAGAATAATATTCGAAGTCCTATCAAGAACAATGATTCTACAAAATCTGAGAAGCACTTCATTAAAATCATCCATCAACATCATCTTCTCCTTATTTTATTTTATTTTATTTTATTTTATTGATTTTTTATTTTGTTTTATTATTGTTATAATTTATTTACTAATCATAATTTTTATTCTTTTTTTATGGTGATTATGGAGAAAAACACATGATGATCATACTTGGAGAATCAAATCCATAAGAGGTCCATGGTATGCCATGGATAAGACCTTGTAGAGATATAGTTTCTAGAGTTTTTTATTTTTATTTTATTTTATTGCTTTATTTTATTTATCTATTTTTGAGGTTGTATTAATTATTTTTATTATTATTTTCAATAGATTATTGTAATAGCCCCAATAGTGGGAATAGTGGAATTATATGTGATTGCATGTTTATGTTAATTAATTGGTTAGTAAAATTAGGGTTTTAATTGGGTAATTAATTAAAATTAATGGAGGAAGTAGATTAACTTAGGTTTCATTTTAATGAAAATTAGGGTTTTAAAAGGAATTAATTTAATTAGTTGTTTGATCTTTAATTTAATTGTTTTAATATATTTTATTTGTTTTTGGGCTTGTTTATTTTATTTGTTTTTGGGATTGTTTATTTTTATGTGTTTTGTGCTTGTTTATTTATTATTATGTGTTTTGGGCCTTAAACCCATAGTAGATTTTAATTCATTCATATAAATTTAGGTTTTCAGGTTTAATTAATTAAAAATGCATTTTAGGCCCATAATTAATTAAATTTTTAGGTTAGAGATAATTTAGGCCCATCTAGTAAATTAGACATAGGCCCACTTAATTTAATTTAATTTATTAGACTTAACCCACTTAATTTAAGCTTTTTTCATAATTTATAGATTTAAGATCACATTATAATTAAAATATATAGAATTAGACCCACTTATTTAAATACCTCCATAATTTGTAGATTTAGGCCCATTTTTAAAATTAAAATAAATAAGACTTAGGTCCATTTAATTAAAAAAGGAATTAGTCTTTAGATCACTTGAAAATTAAAAATACATATTTAGCTCATTTAATTAAAATCCATGTATATTAGACTAACTTAGGGATTATATGTTTGATTGAATGCATTATTTACTTATATTTTCATGACTAGTTTGCCTTGGAGTTTATTACTAGAATAAGGGTTTACATGAAATTGCATGTAAATAGAGGATAATTTAGTAATTTATAAAATAATTCTAAATGAACACGAGACTGAAAGAAATTAGTATTCCGTATCCAGAATCTTCTGGTTATGGTGCTAGTTTTCTTTTAGGGAATCGAGTACCACTTTTTCTATTTGTCCCAGTTATTTCCCTGGGTGGCGACTCCTCATCTCCATGCCATGTTTTTATGATAGTGGTTAGTGTGTTCTCTAGAGCCATGAGCTCAAACGGTGTCGTAGTTGATAAAATCTTGGACGCACGCTAAACCTCATCGTCTACAGTGATGACTCCACTGGGGATAAGAGATACTGATTCTACTTGTGTTCTTTAGAATTATTTTATTAATTATTATTTTATTCTTGCATTCATTCTACATGTCCCTATTAACCGATGGCGTTGGTTTATGGTTCCATGATTCTACTAGCTTTATGGGATTGTAAATTAGCTAACCATCACTCTTAGCCTTAACTAGGTTTAAAAGAGATTGTTGGGCTATCTGACCAGAGTCTGTGACCCAAGTCCTTAAGGAGGGCAGTCTTCTCTCGAGTTTGCAAAGGATGTCAGGCCCCTCTGACCTTGGCCTGTGACCCAAGTCTTAAAGGAGGGCATCTTGCTAAAGGAACCTTGACCTTTTTACCAGACCCTAAACACATATAATGGCTTAGTTACTTCCCCTAGGATCTATCCAAATTGCTTGTGAATGTTGCCATGAGATATTTCTATCTATAAAAGCCCAAGCCCATACTTTAGAAGCCCTTTAGGATTAATAAAGATTGGGTTATGCTTTTATACCTAGAAATATTGTTTCTATGTTTTACTACTTTAAGAGAGATTTGGTATGCACGTCGGTCCCTGATATCCCCTGTTGATATTAAGACTAAGACCAAAAATCCTAGGAAAAGAGACTTGCCATTGAATACGTGTGTGGGAGGAATAAGGTTGGAAGGATGTATGTATACCTAACTTGTTACTTGCCAAATGTTGCATAGCACGTGCATCATGCATACATGCATCTCATGCATCATACTAACATTTATCTTTCAGCCATTATAGATTCATCTAGGTCTTCATGTTTTTGGAGTCAAAAGGGTGGTAGACTAGTGAGAACTAATTCAAGTCCGCAATCAATTGTGAAAGAGATCCTCAGTAGACTGGAAAGGAGTCCCATCAACCCACACTACTTAAAAGCTGAACAACCGAAATAAGATGACGAAATGGAACAATAAGAAGGAGGAAACTAGACCCTAGAGGATGTCAAAGGAGAATTAATGGTTGACATGAGAGCGATGATGTAAGATGAGTTAAGACAAGCTTTGGCCGGACTGATGCCACCACCTGTTGCTGCTGCACCTCCTGTTGCGGCCAATCCACATGTTGTGACCAATCCACCTACTGTGGGTACACCACCTAATGACAATGACAATGCTAAGGAAATGAAACTCAAGGATATTGAGAGTTATATGGTTGAAAAGGTGAAAAAGGAATCACTAGAGCAAGTTCAAGAGCTAGAATCTAAGCATATGAAAGCAGTGACTCTGAAAATGTCCAAAATGGAGGAATTGATTAGAGGATAGGGCATCAGATACTCATTTTATTTTGATAATATACTACAATTCGGGGAGGACAAATTGCCTGATAAATTTAAGATGCCACAACTACAAAAGTTTGATGGTACTAGGGAAGCGAGAATTCACCTTAGTCAATACACAACTACCATGAGCACCGCTAAGGCTCCTTTGTCTATGGTTACCAAGCTATTTGTACTGCCATTGGATGGCATGGCTATCAATTGGTATCAGGGGTTGGATAAGTCTATCCATGCAAAATGGAGAGAGTTGTGCACTGCTTTTCTAAAGCAATATGACTACAACACTAGACTCAAAGTGTCTATCAGGGATCTAGAACTGACCAAGCATAAGCCCAATGAGTCATTCTCAGATTTTCTAACTACGTTCATGAATAAGGTGGGACTAATAAAGAACAAGCTGGCTGAGAAGGATCAAGTTAGGATGATAGTCCGAAATGTGCTACCTTATCTAGTTGAGAGGTTGCAGATGATGAATCCCAAGACATTTGTAGATCATTACGATGATAGGTTGCAAGCTGAAGAGATTGAAAATGAGAAAAAGAAGGTCACTAGGAGCACTGGAGTGAGAAATTACCCAACTGGGGGCATATAGCAAGGAAATACTAGCTGGGTTATAGGAGTTCATGCTATCCAACAACCTAGGAGATTCTCAAACTTCAACCAACCCTTATCCAAAGTCCTAGACCGTCTCACCCAAAAGGCCTCCTTAGACCTTGAACCCCCACTAGACCACCAAACCCAAATCTCCCTAGCTTTAACCCAAATAGTTACCGCAAGTTTCACCAAATTGCTGGTCACCTAACTGATTCTTGCATGTGCCTTAAACATGAAATCCAAAACCTCATAGATTTTATAAGAACCACAAACCCTGAGAAATCAATCCAAACCCAAATACCTGAAATAATCCTTTCCCAAATTACCAAAACATGCCACCTCCAATAACCATGATGATCAACTTAGGAGTAAGTGAGGAAGAAGTGCCAAACTCTTTTGAGGAGCTAAACCTTAAAGCTAATAAGAAATCTCCTAGTGCCCCTAAAGATGTGGAAAGAGAAGACTTGTTGGGTCAGCCCTCAGGCAAGTTTCAAGCAAGTTTAATTATAAAGTGTTTTATTCTAAACCACCTTCTTTTGGCATATCCATTGATACAGTTGAGCCTATAGGATGGGGTGATGAGTTCGATGATGAAAAGTTGCTAGTCAAAAAGGAGAAATGCATGGTTGAAGTATGGAAAGATGGAAAGAAGGACTGAACTATTGGGGTTATTGATATTTGGTACAATTCTGATGAGGAAGGCATTGAAAGATATAATGTAATGCTTGATAATCCTGAAGTGAGTCATGTTACCAGAAGTGGAAAGGGTTATAAACTAGTAGAGAAAACTACAGAGAGAGAGGAAGTTATTGAAGGAGAAGACTCATATGGACATGGCAATGACTTGATTCTTGAACAGCTCAAGAAAGCAAAAGCAAGTGTAAGCATTTGGGAGCTCTTGATGCACTCAAGTAGCCACAGGAAAGCTCTAGTTAAGGCTCTAGCTAAGATAAACATTAAAACTACTGCTACCCTTGAAGTAATGATGGCTAAGGCTATAGAGAAAAAGCACGGGGTTATTACTTTCTCTGATGAGGATTTACCTGTATAAGGAAGGAATCATAATAAAGCCCTGTTCATTCCAGTTGAAGTGAGAGGGAAAAGGACCAATTATGTGATGGTGGATGATGGGTCCGAAATTAATGTTTGCCCACTACAAATTCTACCCAATCTACGAGTGAAGGTGAGGATTTGGCAAAGTCATACCTGGTAATCAGGGCTTATGATGATAGCATGAGGAATGTAAAGGGAACATTTGTGGCTCCTGTAAAGACTAGGCCTATACAAGCAATGGTTGAATTCACTATGCTAGACATTCCTATCACCTATGCCTTATTATTGGGTAGGCCTTGGTATCATGTTTTGGGAGGAGTGCCTTCCATTGTGCATCAAAAGGTGAAATTCCTATATTAAGGGGAGGTTGTAACTTTAGATGCAATTATGGGCAAGACTGTGTCCACAGTTATGGATAGTTAAAAGCAGGTAGTTACTCCTCCTGGTTTCTAAATAGCCATGATCTCAGGGGAAATTATGATGGATCCAAGGGTTATGAGCATGATTGAGAAGATGAATTATCGACCTGGACAAGGACTGGGAAAAGATGAGCAAGGTATCCTAGAATTACGAGACTTTAAAACCTAAGATGATACAAGAGGATTGGGCTATATTGGAATTGGGTTTGGCAACAAAATGGCAAGAAGAAGGTTTTTCAATGCGAATAACCTCCTAAGGAATGTGGGACCTCTAAAGGATAACTTTGTCAAACAAAAGAAGGAGAAGTTCTATCTGGGTGAAAAGGAGCCTGTTCAAGTAGCTGGTGTGAATATTCTTAGGTTCGAGATCTTCAAAAAGAAAATAGTTGAGAAGCTGGTAAAAGACAACAAAGACAAGGTGATAAAGACAGTTGTTGAAAAGATGAAAGTTGAGGACATTGAGGAATTGCTTTATCTGCCACTTAATAAAGAACCACCATAGGATTTAGCTAGCATTATTGATAATAATTTTAGTAATGTTTTTTATAAAGAAACTGATGTAATAACATCCGATTTGTTTGAGGATGAAAACTCTATTTTTCCTATGGTTAATGATATGAATTCTGGTTTGGCTTACTTATGTGATGTTGATTCTGATGGTCTTATGCATTTTAATAATGATCATTCATTCATGTTTGACATTAATTCTATTCAATTAGATTCATTAAACATAGGCAAAAATGAACAACCAAAACACATTTCTATATCAGACGATTTAACTCCTGAAGAGAGAAAAAAATTTAAGAGAATATTAACAAAAAGAAAGGTAGTATTTTCATGGTCCTACGAGGATATGCCAGGGTTAGATAGAGAAATTGCAGAGCATCACATTCTAGTATATCCAAAAGCTAAACCTGTTAAGAAAAAACTTCATAGGTTAAGGCCAGAGTGGATAGAAAAGATAAAGGAGGAAATTGCTAAGCAAATCCAGGCTAACTTTTTAGAAGTAGTGGAATACCCTCAATGGTTGGTAAACATAGTACCAGTTCCTAAGAAAGATGAAAAATTCTGAATTTGTGTAGACTTCAGAGATCTGAAGAAGGCATGTCCAAAAGATGACTTTCCTTTACCTTATATTGATGTGATTATCGATAGTGCAACATCTAGTGCAATGTACTCCTTCATGGATGGGTTCTCAGGTTATAAATAGAAAATGATGGCGGTTATGAACAAGATCAAAACCGCTTTTATCATGAAGTGGGGGACATATTACTACAAGGTGATGCCCCTTTTGTTTGAAGAATGCAAATGCAACTTATCAAAGAGTAGCCACTACATTATTTCATGATATTATGCATAAGGAAGTGGAAGTGTACGTCGATAATATGATGCATAAGGAAGTGGAAATGTACGTCGACAATATGATGCATAAGGAAGTGGAAGTGTACATCGATGATATGATGGTTAAGTCAGAAATGAAAGAATGACACTTTGAGGCTTTGGATAAGTTCCTAGCAAGAATAGAAAGATATAACCTAAGGCTTAATCCAAAGAAATGCATCTTTGGGGTAACTTCTGGAAAGTTATTGGGGCACATAGTCAGCAACAAAGGAATATAAATCGATCTAGACAAGATCAAAGCCATCTAAGAGATGCCAACACCAAGAATGGAAAAGGAAGTATGAGGGTTTATTAGAAAACTATAGTACATCAGTAGTTTTGTTGCAAGACTTACCATGGTCTGTGATTGGATCTTCAAGCTCTTGAGGAAGAATCAGCCAGTAGAATGGAATGAAGAATGTCAAAAGCCTTTGATAAAATTATGGAATACCTTATTAACTTGCATGTGTTAAGACCATCGAGGTAAGGTTAACCTTTAATCTTATATTTGGCTTTAGAATAAAAGGCAATGGGGGCAATGCTAGCGCAAGAAGGACCAGAAGGGGTGGAGTACACAGTGTATTATCTCAGTAAAAAGTTCTTACCATATGAAGAAAGGTACAATATGGTGGAGAAGACATGTTTGATAATGATCTGGGTTACAAAGAAGCTAAGGCATTATTTATAGTCTTACGATGTACAAGTTATCTCAAAAATAGATCCTTTGAGGTACTTGTTTTAAGCACCAGCTTTGATTGGAAAGATGTCTCAATGGCTGGTATTTTTAATTGAGTTTGATAAAGAGTACATCACTACAAAGGTCATCAAAGGAAGAGCAGTAGCATAATTTCTTGCCCAGAATGCAATCGAAGGAAATGGGCAGTGGAATCTAGAGTTTCCATATGAGAACTTAGCAGTAATAGAATAATGTGAATGGAAGCTTTATTTTAATGGAGTTGTGAATAATAAGGGAGTAGGGCTAGGAGTAATTCTTGTTACACTAGGAGGAGAAACCATCCCAATGGCTAAGAAATTAGACTTCAGGGTTACAAACAATATGGCTAAGTACGAGGCATGCATCTACGGTATAAAAGCAGCGTTAGCAGTTGGAGCTAAAGACCTACTAGTTTATGGAGATTCCATGTTAGTCATTAGTTAGGCTAATGAGGAGTGGGAAGTGAAAGAAGAGAGGTTAAAACCTTACATCTGCTATTTGAAAAAGCTAATGAGGAATTTCACTAAATGTCTCTTTATGCATTTACCAAAAGATGAGAATCAAATGGTAGATGCCTCGACAACACTTTCTTTAATATAGGACAAACTGACGAGATCAATGATGAAGCCTTTGGTGATAATAAAAATGAAAGCTCCATGTTATGGTGAGGAACAAGTCAGGAATATCTAGATAAGGCCAGAAGAAAAGCCATGGTTTTACAACATCCAAAGATTTATTGAGGAAAGGAAATACCCAGATGAAGCAAATTTCAAAGAAAGATATGCTCTTCATGTTCTTATATGCCATTATGAAAGTCATGATGGGATATTATACAGAAGGATGTTGAATGGAATACAGTTGAGATGTCTCAAAAAGGATAAAGCATAACAGGCAATGAGAGAGATTCTTACAGGAGTTTATAGACCTTACATGAACGGGATGATTCTGGCAAAGAAAATGATTCGACAAGGGTATTACTAGATAAGCATGGAAAAAGACTGCATCCGAGTAGTAAAAGACTGTCATCAGTGTTAAATACATGGGAACCTCAATCATCTTTCCTCTACAGTGCTAAATAGTTTAACATCTTCGTGTCCCTTTGCAGCCTGGGGAATAGATATAATAGGGGAAGTAAAACCAACTGCTTCAAATGGGCACAGGTATATAGTAGTTGCAATTGACTACTTCTCTAAATGGATAGAGTCCTTTGGTACCTTGAAGGCTAAACAGATGGCAAGGTTTATCAAAAATAATCTTATTTATAGATATAGGGTCATGCATCATGTTGTGACAAACAATGGTGTTCAGTTCCAAGTAGAAATGGCTGAATTATTGTAGAGATACAAGATTGAGCATCATAAGTCCACACCTTATCGACCTCAAACTAATGGTGCAGTTGAAGCAGCTAATGAGAATATAAAGAAGATTCTCTATAAGATGATGAAAACACATAAAGATTGGTATGAATATCTCCCTTTTGCTTTATGGGGATACAAATCTACAACACGCACTGCTACGAGACAAACTCTATTCTCGTTAGTATATAATTATGAAGTGGTTTTACCCAGAGAGATGGAAATTAAATCCTTGAGAGTTGTTATGGAAGCAAAAATTCCTAAGAGTGAATGGATATAAAAGAGATTCGATTACCTCGTTTTTATAGATGAGAAAAGGATGGATGCTCTATTTCACACTCAGATTTATCAAAAGAGAATAGCGAGAGCTTTCAACAAAAGGGTTAAGCCGAGAAAGATAAAAGTTAGAGATATGGTATTAAAGCAGACAAGGGTGATGGTATTTGATCCGAGAGGAAAATTCATACCAAATTGAGAAGGACCACATTTAGTCAAGATGATTCTGCCTAAAGGAGCTACAAAGATAATCGATCTAGAAGGGAATGAGTTCATTGAGCCAATCAATCTAGATCGTCTTAAGAAATACTACCTTTAAAAAAAAGTTCGCTAGCTAGAAAACCTAAAAAGGCTAGTCAGGCAAAAGTTAGGACATTCCCGTTGTTTAAAAAACCCACAAAGGGCTGGTAAAAAAAATAAGGGAATAAAATAAAAGAAATGATCATGTTGATAAGAAAACTCATAAAGGGCTGATTAGGAAGAAATCAGGGAAACAAAAGTGAGGAAAAATGTTCAGTTAGAAAATCTAAAAGGACTAGCTAATAATAGGAGTTATGTCATATGATGTATTAAATGTAATCATTTTTGCCCTAATTAATGAAATAAATTGAAATGATATTTCTATCAAATATTGCATATTCTACCTTTATTACAAAGCATAAATACTTGAAGGAAAAATAAAACATAAGAACTCAAACTTATAAGACCACTATTTTTGTTTCTGTATTTTTCTTTTGTGACTCATCTAATAACACTTGAGTCCTTTTGTAGCTAGTAAATTATGGTGGTTCTGTAAATGGTATGACAACCCAAGCTTTATAGTCGTCATCAGTAGTCATGTCAATATTCAGGAGCATATGCCACTCTACAGGGCCATAAATTCTTCACTTTGTCTAGAAAGTCTTGTCTCAGAGGGAAGCTTTCAAAGTTAGTTATAATGGCCATAATGAATTAGGGGCGACCATACTAACGGCAAAGGCATGAGGGAGAAAGAAAGGTCGAAAAGTGTAACCCAGCAATAGGAACACAGTAGTCATACAGGTTGATGGTAATGGATTTCAATCTCCATCAAGGACAAATCCAAGTAATCTCAGTATTGGCAAGGCCTTTCATCCAATTATCCATTGATTTATAGTGTGCTTGTCCCTTATCTTTAAAGGATGAGATTGTAATGATGATTTTGATAAACCAAAGCATTAGGGGGAGTATTAAGTAGACTCAACTTCTCCTATAACCAAATCTAAAAAAATGCTAAGTTGAAAATTTGAGAAGGCAGATTAGAAAAAAAAAGGGTTACATACTTGAAGGAGAAGCAAACTACCTGAGAGCCGGTTCTAAACCTTGAAATTATCTAACCCAATGATAATTTCAGTAAGGATGACAGGCATAGCATTAGCTCCCATTCTACTTGTTCCAAGATACTGATAATTCTTACATCAACATCTCCATGAGAAGACACTAGTAGAAACTGAGCATATAAGCAGAAAGTGACAGTTTTAATCCAAGCAGCATTATCCTTATCCCTAGCTTCGTAAGAGGTAATTCAAAAAGGAAGACTAATAGTATTAGTACTACTTGCATGCATATGGATGACATTCGAGGCATATCAAAAAATGCTACTAGTCTATTGGGAAATTCCATTGCAAGATCAAGGAGAGTAATTGCAACGGTTGAATCTAATGAACATCCAAGAATAGCAGAAAATTCCTCAATTAATGGACATAACTCTTGTCCATTAAATCTAAATACATTATCCTTAGCATCCCAGAATGTAATAGTAACATGTAATAAATTGCTATCTATTTTCAAGTGTTAAAGGGACTTCAAGGATTTGGCATGGAAAGGTAGCACTCTATTCCAATCATCTCTGTTCATGGTCTTGAGAAATTTATTCATCAAACTAAGAGTAGCTTGTGTCATGATAAAGAGAAATAAAGAGAAGGATGCACAATAGACTCATTTGCTATTCTTAAATAGCTTCAAAAGATTATGCTAATGGGATTAGGATTGTCCTGGTTGTGTTTTTAGAAGACAAATAGGATTAAGATTTGTTTTAGTTATTTTTGGACCAAACTCGTGTCGGAATAGGAAAATACACAGAATAGGGATGAATTCCTGATCGAAACTCTAGAAATTCGATTGGAAATAGGAAATGTTGATAAAAAATTTAGGATGTCGGTTAGATTTCCAGCATTTTCAGCATGAAAAAAAGGGCTTGGTCCAATATAAAAGTCTAAAATTTGCTCATAAAAGGAAATAATTCTAAAGCATCAAAAGCACAGTCATGCTAATATAAGTCCTAAAGAAAATCAGTCATCCTAAGCTCAAGTATCTAGACAAGGGCTCCATCCTCTACCTGGATCATCACTCTAATCTGGGGGCATAGAAGTCCCAATATTATGATTGTCAAAATCAAGACCAGTAAGCTGTCATCGAAGCCTCTTGTTCTTACGCTCAAGATCCCCTGCATAACTCTATTTCATTTAGAATAGTCAGAATCATGCATATAATACATAACATGCATACATTTGCATATTTTTTGAAAATACTAACCCTTCAAGTATCTATAATCTGCATAGTAAATAATCTCTGGGAATCGACAAGACCGTACAGATACTCTGCCTGTGTCCTAGGGACCTGTAAAATGAAGTTTACTAATTCAATAACAAGTGCTAGTTTTTGCAGGGTTGGAAATACAAATCAAGCTCACATATGAAGCATTAGGAGAAGAGAAACTAGGAATCTGAGCTGCATCAAAGTACATATGTTGCTTGATAGGATTCTGCACCATGGGAGCCCAATAATACATGGACCTATCAAAAGGTGGAACATTGCCCAAAATAGTACCCATGGAAGTATCACCATGAGCAGCCTCACTATGATGAGCAAGCTCAACTTCTTACTCAGTCTCCTCGGTATCATCCTCAGTCTCCTCCATAGCAGTATCAGGGACTCCTTCAATTTGTGAAAGAATTGAATGTCATATGAAGGGATGAAAGAGATGATATAAAGTAGTGACAAAAAGCACACCTTAGCTGGGTCTCTAGGAACCTGCTCTAGGAGATTCTCTCAATGTACTCCTAATAATAATATGAACGCTCAAGCAGAGTCGAAGCCTCATATCCCTCAAGAGCTGCTCTGAGCTCAGGACCAGTCATGCTGCTACTCCGCAACATCGAGGAGGGAATAGAAGAAGGATCATGCTTCCTGGAAGGTCCCATATGCTAATGATAAACATACTCACCAAGATACCATATCTAGCAGCCATAACCAAGGAGCAGAACTCTCATAGTCTCAAGTCTCACAGCTGTTGTCATAAAATCATATCGCTAAATGTCTTCAACACCAACCAACTAATATAATCTGGCTTGCAAACTTATTTATTTAAGTTTATTGAACTTTTAAAATTAATGAAATACTAAAGATCAAATTTGTCTTACCAGGTCCCACTTTAAGGAGTCCAGCTGATCTCGATAAGTCTGCAAGTCATGCCTAATGCTAGCAAGATGAGAGGAACCCCACCTTTGCATCCGAGGAAGACTCCTATCAAAGCTAATAGCACTAAAGCCTCGGATCACTCCTATCTCAATGCCCCAAATATGAAAGAGAGGATATGAAAGAAATAAGGAGGAAAATGTGAAAATAAGCAAAGTTGAAAAGGATAGGAGACATATGTGCAAGATGTGCCAGAAACCACACATCTTCACAGTGCCTCTACAAATATTATCCAATCTGTAGTAAAGATAAGAAAGCATCACATATCCCTTATCTAAAGTAGCAACCATACCAAGATCCAGAAGGGGACCAAGAAGAGCGATGCTAACCTCATGACCAATCTCGCAAAAGAGAGTAGTGTCAAGTAATATCAATAAAAAGCATCTCACCTTCTCAAGAATCTGGCAAGGTGTAGTGGTAGGTAGTCTCCTAAAACCCTGACGAGACATGCAGTATTAATAATTTTTATATATATTTTGATTATTTAATTAGTTTATTATCTATTAAAGTCATTTTAATTATTTTTAAGTCCTTTACATAAAAAATTTTTGGGGATTTTATATTCGGGAAAATTAAAACGTAAATAATTAAATATTAATTATTTTAAGCAATTTAATGAATTTGCATGAGTTCATGCATGATTTTAAAGTGTCAAATAAAATATATATACGTACATGCATTTAGATTAAATTGGGGTTATTTTAATTAAATTAAATTATATTATATAGTTTTAATATTAATTAAATGTGTATATATGTATATGTGTGTATATATATTATTAAAATAAGTGTGTGGTGCATATTTATTGTGTATATTATATTATATATTAGAATTATATAAGATAAGATATATATATACATATAATATATAAACCAAAAACAAAAGTTCATTAAAATTACCGAAATGCCATCATCTTCTTCCTCATGCTGCCTGACGCCATTCTTCCTCCCTCACCGCTGCAAATCTTGATTTCACACTAGCAGAGTGCCTCCCATCCAACCACCACCTTCCCAAGCTTCCTCCGCCACCCTCTCTTCTCTTTTCTGGTGAGTTTTGGCCGTGAAAAGCCAAGGAGACCGAAACTTGAAGCTAGCTCCGATCAAGCATATTCTGGCCACTATTTTTTATGGTTCTAGTGTGGTTTTGCTCCTAGAACTCCATAGAAGTCGATTCTAAGCTCCTTGTAGCTTGAAAACTCGATTTGGTAAGGATTTAATCTTGATCTTCATTTCGGCCACTTTGAATTTTTGATTTTTTTGAGCTTCAATTTCAATGATTCATGCAATCTTCCTTCACAAACATTGATCCTAGTAGCTTAATCTAGCTCTGTGAATTTTTAGGAATTTTTTTGATTTTTGTGAATTTTTGATTATTTTATTCATATTTTCTAATGTTTGAAAATTAATTAATTAAATTATAAAATTGTGATTTATGGTGTATATAGGTGTTAAAATGAATTTTAGAAATTTTTTTGTAATTTTTGTGATTTTTATATAATTATTTTGAATTTATTTAGTTTATGTAATTTTTGGAAAATTAGGTTAATTATGTGTTTTATTGAAATTAATTCGTTAATTGAGTATATTTATTGATATTATTGAATTATATGTTGAGAAATTAATTTTTGAGTAATAATATTATTTTTAATGAATTTTTGAATAATTATAGTGAATTTATATATAGTAGGGGTATTTTGGTAATTTGACACTAAATTGGCTAAAAATATAATTAAATTGGTTTTAATAGTTATTTGAGGTATAAAAATGATTTTTACAAATTATTAAGTATTTTTTTAACTAATTAAAACTATTTTTCGTAAATTATTTTCAAATTATATATAATATACTATTTTTCTAAATAAATGAGTTTTTTTCGGTTTTTAATATGTTTTAGGGTTAATTGTGTAATTTCGATTTATAAAATGTATTTTGGTTAATATTTATGAATTTATAAAGAATTATAGATTTTTAATAATATGTTATTTAAAATTAAGGTTTTTATGTATTTATTGGTAAAATAGTTATTTTTAGTGTTTTAAATACCTGATTTGCTATGTTTTTATTACTTAAGGGTATTTTTGGCATTATAATGTATTTTGTAATTATCTCGTGAATTGTGAACCTCGGTCAGTGAAATTGTAGTTTGGGAGTCCGACCGAGGGGTTGTGGTTGTGTATTTTCGAAGTGTGTTTTCTGTGCAGGATCGACCCTACTTTTGTAAGGAGATATCCGTTTTACAGAGGAGACTCTATCAAAATTTTGGTAGATTTCTAATAAAACGTGACAACTGGTCATAGTCTAATTCTGAATTCTTGATTGAATATGTCTATAGTAATCTTAAAAGTATAGAGTTAGAAGTTTATTCTGACGATTATTATTATTTTATTTTTCTAGTTACACCGAGATCGAGGCCTAACGAACTAGGCTCACCGAGTCTGTCTCGAGGAGCGCACACCAGTGAGTTATTATACTGTATATATATGTATTGCATATAGGATGCATCACTTAGGGTTTTTCATTTTCATTATATGTTTTTAAAGTGATTTTAAAATATAATATTTTTGGTATACCTAGGGTTGTATTTTGGTATATATGCATATTAAATAATTATGCATGTTATTATGATATATGCACATTAAACAATTAGGTTTAGGTTTAATACATTTTAGTAATATATACATGTTTTAAATGTACATTTAGTTATACTTATTTTATTAAATGATTAGAATACTTTAGGTATAGTTTCAGTATATTTTAGGTTTATTCTTAAATAATTGCATGCTATATTATGAATCTACACTTAAATTGTTTTTAAGTTTATTTTTGGTATATTTTTAATATATTTCCAAGTAAATACGTGTTTATTATTAAATTAAACCTAAAACATTAGTGGTATACTTAGGGTTTAATTAGAATATATGCATGCTAGAAAATTAGGTCATTTTGGTATATTGTGAATATATGTTAAACCTAGACATATATTTAAATGAATAATTATGCATAATTGTTTTATTAAGTAATTTGTGTACTTAGGATATATTCTTTGTATATTTAGGTACATTTTAAAGTAAATGCATATTGTATTATTGATACACACTTAATTGTTTTTAACTATATTAATGGTTTACCTTTAGTATATTTCATATTTTATTTGATATATATATATATACCCAAAATATACTAGGTATATTTTAGGTATATTTTTGGTATATATATATATATGGTTGATTTTATTATTATGAATATTGTTCTACATTAATTACTTTCTGAATGAGTATTTATTTTAAACGAAGGATATCAATAGAACGTGCTTCCTAATGGGCAGCACTATGACCGTGTATGTACTGGTGTGATATATAAGGGTTGAGTGAGAATTAATTTTGGGTGATTACCATTGATTAGATTGATTTGACTAAGATTAATGGTATGATAGATAGTGTGATTGTGGGGCCAATCACACTAACAGTCAGACTGTTGGAACTCGATTGACTTAGTGTCTTAGGGCCAGTCTATTGTCCATAGTGGAATAAATGATCTATTGGGTTGATTGAGATGTAAGGTAATAGATAGTGTGATTGCTGGAGCTCAGTTGACCAAGCGTCTTGGGGCCAATCACATTGACAGCTAGACTGCTAGAGCTCGATCGACTTAGTGTCTCGGGGCTAGTCTGCTGTCCAAATTGGAATAAGTGTTCTATTTGGAATCAAGTGAGTTCGTATGGTTAGAGCGATGTTAGGGTTGATTGAGGTTGCTATTATTAGGGTTCTATGGATCCTTCATGAATTAAATTAAATGTTTTCTACATTTAGTATATTTATACAAGCAGAATCGACATATGTGTGGAATGCGTGAATATATATACATATATGTGAATGCATGATTGGATATATTTTAGATTGAATGTATATATAGTATAATAATTCACTCAGTGAGGTCTGACCCCCCTCAATTATTTTTTTCAGGAGATCCCATATCGTTAGACCTTAGTTGTAGAGTTCCTCGCTGGTGTTCTGAAAAGAGTCCTAGAGGGGGGGGGTGAATAGGACTATGAAATAAAAATGAGAAATTAAAAGAATTCTTTGTAAGAATTAAATAGAAGTTGAGAAGGAAGAATGAAGAACACAAAGATTTAAGGAGTTCGGATTCAATAACAATCCTACGTCTCCACCTAACTTATCCCCAAGTTAGGATTTTTAATCACCCACAATCTTATTCACAGGATTAAGATTATACAAGAGTTTTATGGCTCACTCTTATAACCTTACAACATGAGTTTTCAAGGCTCACTCAAAAAACCAAAACCCAAGTGTTTCAGTGGACAACACTTAAACCAATTCCTTTAGAAATAAATCTCACTTCCCTTCTAATCTAACCCAAGATTTAAGATGAAGAGAAATTCTATTTCTAACACACACCCAACTCTCACAAGAGTTATACAAACAAAGAATTATTTAAGAGAATTTGAGAGCTCAATGAAAGCTTAAGAGATAATAAAATGATAAAACAAGTTGCATCACTTCCATTCAGCTCTAGAGGTATTTATACTAAAAAAAATATAGTTGTTGGAGGTGCAAATGATGTGTCCAACGTCTATATTTTGAATTATTGAGACTGATGCTGTCAGACAGCTATTCATGGATTGAAACCGTAATTGGCTCCTCATGACGTTTGAATTTGCCCACACTTTCTTCATAAAAGTTGTAGATATTTGAATTATCTTTCCATATCAACTTTAATCACCAAAATGGAACTTCTGTAGCTTAATATATGTCTAAAATACTAAGGATTGTGCAATCTGTAATGCAGACTACGGTCAGACAGCTATACCCAAATTGAAGCCGTGATTTGCTCATGAAGAAATTTGAATTTGCTCATACTTTCTTCATGAAATCTGTAGATATTTGAATTATCTTTCCATAAAATTTTTAATCACTTAAATTTGACTTCTTTAGCTTGGGATATGTCCAAATTACTGAGGATTGCGCAATCTGAAATGCAGAATACTGTCAGACAGCTATACACAAGTTGAAGCCGTGATCTGCTCCTGAATAAATTTGAATTTGTCCATCTTTTCTTCATAAAATTTGTAGATATTTGACTTATATTTTCATATCATTTTTAATCACATTAATTGGACTTCTGTAACTCAAGATATGTCCAAAATACTAAGAGATGTGCAGTCTGAGATGGCAGACGTATACGTGAATTTCAACTCAAAATTTACATAACCAAATGAACTTGGATTTTCACAAAAAAGCCCAATTCAGAAAGCTCAAGATGTCTGCTTCAAATGTTAAGAAGCCCATTTTATCATTTAAGAGCTCTAAATATGTCAAAAACCTTCTTCAATCTCAGAGGTTCAATCAGCCCGAAAAGTCACTATACATCCAAAAGTGTATATGCTTGGTATATGTTTGGTATATAATTCCCTACACACTTAATTGAAATTATTAGTATAAAATTTGTTTGTCAAAGTCCAAAATTAGGAGTTTGATCATGCAAATGGTCAACAATCTCCCCCTTTTTGGCTTTGACAACCAATTTGAAAAGATGATAAATAATATGTGTGTATGTGTAAAAAATAAATAACATATATAAGCATATTAAATAAAAATAGCTCCCCCTTACAAATTAAACAGATGCAAAATAAGAAATAATTTTGCTCCCCCTTAACATGTGCATAAATTCAATATTTATCATGTATTAGAGCATATAAATAAATGATTTATCATAACATGTATAAGGGTTTAACAAATATATTCCTTTAACAAAAATATATTTCTTTATTTCTCCTCCTTTATGGACATGATAAGAAATATAAATAAATTTCATCATCCTTCTTGTCAAAAATAAAGATAACAAGTTATTCAACAACATGAAGGAAATAATTTCAAACATGTAATACATCACAAAATAATATGTATGCTATATCAAAACATCACATGATCATGTAGAGTTTAGTTATTCAATCATACATAATCATGTGGTACTTAGCATATCTTAAACACAATTATTTATCCCCTAAGCACATAGCTTCTTTAGCTTCTTCTCCCCCTTTGTCAAAGATAAAAAGAAAAGAGAGAGATATAAAGAGAAATAGATCTAAGGGAGCCAAAAATACTAAAGGGAATAAAAGATTAAGAACCAAAACAATGCAAGCAAAGATATTCAAAATCTTTATGAAATTCATGTCATTTTAATAGATAAAAGCCATTTAAAAAAAATGTATACATGACTGTTGCATGAATAAAGTCAATTAATAGTCATGCAAAAAAAAAATTCTTGTAATATAAAAACAAAGTAAGCAAAACAAGGCAATTATCATAAGGTCAAAACTAGTCATACTTACATTGTTATTATGCATGAGAAAAAGAATTATGTGAAATAAATTCAAATAATTTTCTCCCCCTATTTCAATGGATTTAAAAAAATATTGATATTAAGGACACACTATCACATAGTTATGTCACTTACATAAACACATCTTTGAAAAAAAATTTCCCTTAAAAGAAATTAACTAGGTATGCATGCAAACTCAATTATTTTTCCTCCTTTGTCAAAATGCAAAGATAGACCAAATCTTAAAAATATCCATGCATTATCAAAGATAAAAATAATTTCTAAGAAAACAAAAAAATTAAACAAACTCAAAAATTTTTTTTTATCCTGATACCAATTGAAAACTTTTGTAGGTCATACCCAACCTATATTACCTTTCGTCAAAATGCAAATAAAATTGCATTTAAAAAAAATACAATGATATTAAAATACCAATTGTAATCAAAACTAACAGCTCATGTTTTATATCCAAAAAATATTCAAAAAATAAACCGAACATAAACTAACGAAAATAGTTATAAAACACATTTAACAGCTCAAAACTTAAATACAGAAAGTATACCGAAAATAAACCTAGCAAAAAAAATAAAAAAAATAAAAAAAAAATTGTTGAGGAGGAGGAATATTTATGCTATTTAAAATCATTAATTAATTGAATTTAGCTCAATAATTAATTATTAATTTGCAAAATATGAGGGATTTTTTTTAAAAAAAAAAGAATAAATCCACACAAATCTAATTAAAATTAATACAAAGATCATGCAAATGGGAAATACAATATATCATGTATATGAACTACATTTTCTAAAGCAAATACCTTTAAAACAAAATATATACATGACGCTGAAAATAATATATATATTTTTTAAATAAAATCACATGAGAATCCAAACATCAATTCATCAATTTAACAAGTGATCAAGACAAACTTGAGCCATCAATCATACCAAGTTCATGCTTAATAAAATTCAATCTTTCCTCACAAAGAGGTTTGGTAAAGATGTCTGCTAATTGATGATTAGTATCAACAAAATCAAGAAAAATATCACCATTTTGCACATGATCACGTAAGAAATGATGTCTAATGTCAATATGCTTAGTTCTAGAATGTTGAATGGGATTTTTACTTAGGTTTATAGCACTTGTATAGTCACATTTAATTGGAATGTGGTTAATATCAATGCCATAGTCCAGCAGTTGTTGTTTTTGCCATAGAACTTGGGTGCAACAACAACTAGCCGCCACATATTCTGCTTCAGCGGTGGACAAGGCAACTGAAACTTGTTTCTTACTAAACCAAGAAACTAAGCAATTTCCTAAAGTTTGACAAGTTCCAGAAGTGCTTTTTCTATCTAGTAAGCTACTAGCAAAATCAGCATCAGAATAACTAATCAAGTCAAAGGAAGAACTCCTAGGATACCAAAGTCCTAAATGCATTGTACCACAAAGATATTTGAAAATTCTTTTAATAGCATTCAAATGAGACTCTCTAGGACTTGATTGAAATCTAGCACACAAGCAAGTAGCAAACATAATATCAGGTCTACTAGCAGTTAAATAAAGAAGGGATCCGATCATACCTCTAAATCGCTTTTCATCAACCAGTTTACCATTCTCATCCTTATTTAGTTTGGTTATTGTGCTCATTGGAGTTTTGCTTGATTTAGCTCCATCCATTCCAAACTTCTTGAGAATGTCCCTTGTATATTTGGTTTGATTAATGAAGATCCCATCTTCACATTGCTTGATTTGAAGTCCAAGAAAGAACTTGAGTTCTCCCATCATACTCATCTCAAATTCTCCTTGCATTAGCTTAGAAAATTCCTCACACAAGCAATGGTCAGTAGCACCGAAAATAATATCATCAACATAAATTTGAACAATTAATAAATCATGCTTGGATTTCTTTATAAAAAGAGTTGTGTCAACTTTTCCTTTAGAGAAACCTTTCTTTAGTAAAAAGTTACTCAATCTTTCATACCAAGATCTTGGAGCTTGTTTCAATCCATACAATGCTTTTGATAATTTAAAAACATGATTTGGAGAGTTAAAATTTTCAAAACCCGGAGGTTGTTCAACATATACCTCCTCTTCAATAAAACCATTTAAAAATGCACTTTTAACATCCATTTGATAAAGTTTAAAATTCATGTATGATGCAAATGCAAGTAGCATCCTAATAGCTTCTAACCTTGCAACGGGGGCATAGGTTTCATCATAATCAATGCCTTCCTCTTGATTATAACCTTTAGCTACTAGTCTAGCTTTGTTCCTAGTTATGACACCTTGTTCATTCATCTTATTTCTAAACACCCATTTGATGCCTATAATAGGATGATGTTTAGGTCTAGGAACCAATGTCCAAACCTTGTTTCTCTCAAATTGATTTAACTCTTCTTGCATAGCAAAGACCCAAAATTCATCACACAAAGCATCGTCAATATTTTTGGGTTCAATTTGAGAAATGAAGGCTAAGTTAACAGTAGATTTTAATTGAGATCTAGTGGTTACCCCTTTTGTAGTGTCACCTATAATGAGGTCTTGAGGGTGAGCTTTCTTGAATTGCCAATCCTTTGGAAGTTCATCCTTCAATGTAGGTTGAGATGTCTCCTCATTTTCCTTCTTGCTTGGCTCTTCAAGTTCCAAAGGCTTACTAGCATTTTCTTCTTGTGTTTCCATAATCTCATTGTCACCTACAAGATCATCAACACTACAAACATCCTTTCTAGGATCAAGTGAGTTTGATTCATCAAATACCACATGCATTGACTCTTCAACTACTAGAGTTCTCTTATTAAAGACCCTATATGCCTTGCTAGAGATGGAATAGCCTAGGAAAATTCCTTCGTCGGCTTTGGAATCAAATTTTCCAAGATTATCCTTGGTGTTCAATATAAAGCACTTGCATCCAAATACTCTTAGATATGAGATTTTGGGTTTTCTATTGTTCCATAGCTCATAAGACGTTTTATTTAAAATTGGTCTTTTGAAAACTCGATTTGAAATATAACAAGATGTGTTAACAGCTTTCGCCCAAAAGTATAAAGGCAAATTATACTCATGAAGCATTGTTCTAGCCATTTCCACAAGAGTTCTATTTTTCCTTTCAACTACCCCATTTTGTTGAGGGGTTCTAGGAGATGAAAATGTATGAGAAATACCGTTTTCATTACAATAGTTTTTAAAAAATTCATTTTCAAATTCGGTTCCATGATCACTTCTAATGGATGAAATAAAAAATCCTTTTTCTTTTTGAACTCTTTTTGAAAAATTTTCAAAAGCTTTAAATGCATCATTCTTATGAGCAAGAAAACATACCCAAGTGTATCTAGAGTAGTCATCAACCAATACATAAGCATAGTGCATTCCACCAAGACTAGCAACTCTAGTTGGTCCAAATAAATCCATATGTATAAGTTCAAGTGGCCTAGAGGTGGACACTACATTTTTTAGCTTAAATGAGGACTTGGATTGTTTTCCCTTTTGACAAGCATCACAAGGTTTATCTTTAGTGAATTCAAGCTTAGGTAAACCAAGTACAAGTTCATGTTTACAAAGATCATTTAAAAGCTCAAAATTTGCATGTCCTAATCTTTTATGTCATGTCCATGTGTCATGGGAGATAGACACTAAGCATTTTATGTCTTTGTTATCAATTTTATTCAAATCAATGACATAAACATTGTCTACTCTTTCACCACTAAAAATAATTTTATTTTCATCAAGACTACTAACAAAGCAATTTTTAGGATAAAAAGTTACTTTATTTCCCATGTCACATAATTGACTTATACTAAGCAGATTATGTTTAAGACCATCAACAAATAACACATGATGTATAGATAAGGATTGAGGATTACCTATTTCTCCAACGCCAATAATTTTTCCTTTTGCATTATCTCCAAAAGTAACATGTCCTCCATCCTTAGCATCAAGTTTGTTGAATTGCTCTTTGTCTCCTGTCATGTGCCTTGAACATCCACTATCTAGATACCACTTGCTTTTTATTCTTATGGATTTGAAGCACATCTACACAATACAATTTAAGTGTTCTTTTGGACCCAAACCTTTCTTGGTCTAGGTTGGTTAGTTTTAAGATAATCCGTAGGAAGTAAATTCATATGTAGTTTTCTATAAAAACACACATTATTGGTATGTCATTTAATCATGCAATATGAACATACAATATTTTTAAATTTATTTCTCCTAGAATGAAATATTTTCCTAGTGTGTGCAACATGCCTTTGGTGTTATGTGTATCTTTTGTTATTATTTTGTGAAATTGAGTGAGACATACATTGGCAATGGTGATGAGCATTTCGATAAGTTTGTGCAATATGTTTATGTGCATTGTGTTGTGCAACATGCCTATTACAATTATGTCTAGTGTACATATAAGCATGCTTAGGTTGAGGTGCTCTAGTTTGAGACTTACCTCTTTGTGTTAATGAAGGGATATGAGATTTTGCCTTGCTATTTAACACATGAGATTTTTTAGCTTGAATCTCATTTGAGGTTGAAGGAGTAGAATCATGTGAAGCTTTAATAAAAGTAATATGTGATGAGGATGATGAAGACATTCCATTTTTATATCCAATTCCATATGTATCTCCATGAAATTTTTGAGAGTCAAGAAGACTATCTAAAGTTTCTTTTCCTCTCTTAAATTTAGCAATGGAATTTTTTAATTCTAAGACTTCCTTAGAAAGCTTATGATTTTCATCATTTGCTTTCTTAAGTTGGTCTTTCAAAGAATTACAATATTTAGCATCACTTACAAGTTTTTCATTTGATGCAACAAGTTTAGCAAAATCAATTTTCAAACATTCAAAATCCTTATTTAAGCTAGCTAACTCATGTTTATATTTTTTCTTCTTAGATAACAAACTTTTGCATTTAGCAAGCAATTTGCTCACAATAGAGCTCTCATCATCATCATCATCATGATCATCACAATATTCATCACAATCATCAAAAGAGGAGTAAGAAGTGGATGGTACCTCATTTTCGTTTTCAATGGCCATGAAGCAAAGATTGGCAACTTCTTGTTGTTCCTCTTCCTCTTCGGATTCGGAGGAATCATCCCAAGTAGCTTTGAATGCCTTTTTCTTATCTTTTGCTCCCTTGCTCTTGAATTTGAGTTTGGGACATTCATTTCTAATGTGTCCTGGTTTCTTGCATTCATAGCAAGTAACCTCTTTTATTTTCTTCCTCCCATCTCCTTCGAACTTCTTGTTGAAGTCCCTTGTTCTTGAGAAATTTTTCTTTCTTAAGAACTTCTTGAAGTTCTTAGTGAGCATGGAAAGGTCACCATCTTCATCACTAGAATCTTTAATGCTTTCCTCTTCACTATCTTCTTGAAGAGCTTTTAGAGCAATGCTCTTTTTCTTTTCTTCTTTCTCTTCTTGTTCTTCACCTCTTTGCTTCATGGTGAGCTCATGTGTCAAGAGCTTACTAATGAGCACATCGGTTGATAGAGTGGAGAGGTCTTGAGCTTCCTCAATTGAGGTAACACGAGATTCCCAATCCTTCTTAGGTAGGATTCTTAGAATCTTGTTGTTTACCTCTTCCTTGGAGAAATGTTTTCCAAGTTTCTTGAGGGTTATGAGGAGAGCATTGAGACGGTTTGTCATCTCCGTGATTGATTCTTGAGGCTTCATTTTGAAGAGTTCATATTCATACATATGAAATTGAACCTTCTTGCTTCTCACTTGAATGTTGCCTTCATAGTGATTCTCCGAGCTCTCCCACATTTCTTTAGCTGAAATGCAATGTTGAAGCTTGCCTCCTTCTCTTGTCATGGAGGAGACTAGAGTAATCATAGCCTTTTTATTTTTGTGATTTTCTTCCTTTTGATCAACACTCCATTGGCTTCTTGTAAGTGTAGTTACCACACCATCAATGATAGTTGTAGGTGGTTCCCAACCTCTTAGGACAATATCCCAAAGTTTGATGGAATCACAATCAAGATATAATTCCATTTTGAATTTCCAATGTGGATAGTCACTACCATCAAAGAATGGTCTAAGAGAAGAGATGTTTTATGATTCACTCCCCATGATCTTGTATTCTAGCAATAAAGTACCTAGAATTCAAGCTCTGATACCAAATGAAAAGAGTCCTAGAGGGGGGGGTGAATAGGACTATGAAATAAAAATGAGAAATTAAAAGAATTCTTTGTAAGAATTAAATAGAAGTTGAGAAGGAAGAATGAAGAACACAAAGATTTAAGGAGTTCGGATTCAATAACAATCCTACGTCTCCACCTAACTTATCCCCAAGTTAGGATTTTTAATCACCCACAATCTTATTCACAGGATTAAGATTATACAAGAGTTTTATGGCTCACTCTTATAACCTTACAACATGAGTTTTCAAGGCTCACTCAAAAAACCAAAACCCAAGTGTTTCAATGGACAACACTTAAACCAATTCCTTTAGAAATAAATCTCACTTTCCTTCTAATCTAACCCAAGATTTAAGATGAAGAGAAATTCTATTTCTAACACACACCCAACTCTCACAAGAGTTATACAAACAAAGAATTATTTAAGAGAATTTGATAGCTCAATGAAAGCTTAAGAGATAATAAAATGATAAAACAAGTTGCATCACTTCCATTCAGCTCTAGAGGTATTTATACTAAAAATAATATAGCTGTTGGAGGTGCAAATGATGTGTCCAACGTCTATATTTTGAATTATTGAGACTGATGCTGTCAGACAGCTATTCATGGATTGAAACCGTAATTGGCTCCTCATGACGTTTGAATTTGCCCACACTTTCTTCATAAATTTGAATTATCTTTCCATATCAACTTTAATCACCTAAATTGGACTTCTTTAGCTTAAGATATGTCCAAAATACTAAGGATTGTGCAATCTGTAATGCAGACTACGGTCAGACAGCTATACCCAAATTGAAGCCGTGATTTGCTCATGAAGAAATTTGAATTTGCTCATAATTTCTTCATGAAATATGTAGATATTTGAATTATCTTTCCATAAAATTTTTAATCACTTAAATTTGACTTCTTTAGCTCGGGATATGTCCAAATTACTGAGGATTGTGCAATCTGAAATGCAGAATACTGTCAGACAGCTATACACAAGTTGAAGCCGTGATCTGCTCCTGAATAAATTTGAATTTGTCCATCTTTTCTTCATAAAATTTGTAGATATTTGACTTATATTTTCATATCATTTTTAATCACATTAATTGGACTTCTGTAACTCAAGATATGTCCAAAATACTAAGAGATGTGCAGTCTGAGATGGCAGACGTATACGTGAATTTCAATTCAAAATTTACATAACCAAATGAACTTGGATTTTCACAAAAAAGCCCAATTCAGAAAGCTCAAGATGTCTGATTCAAATGTTAACAAGCCCATTTTCTCATTTAAGAGCTCTAAATATGTCAAAAACCTTCTTCAATCTCAGAGGTTCAATCAGCCCGAAAAGTCACTATACATCCAAAAGTGTATATGCTTGGTATATGTTTGGTATATAATTCCCTACACACTTAATTGAAATTATTAGTATAAAATTTATTTGTCAAAGTCCAAAATTAGGAGTTTGATCATGCAAATGGTCAACATGTTCTTTAGTCCCGGCTATTTTATACAAATGTATATTTTGAACTCTGATTTGTATTCTAGAAACTGCAGTAGTAGTGTTATTGTATCGAAAGAGTATTATTTTGTTTCGATATTAAAAAATCTGAGAAATTGTATTTGAAACTGTATGAATATGTATTCATTTATGAAAGGATTTGGAGTATTTATTTTATATATTGATTCAAAATTTTTTAATTTTATCGTACTTTTTAATTATTTATTGCATGATTTCATTTTTCTAAGGCTTGCTACGAGTTCCGGATTCGAAAGAATTCTCGTTCCCTAGCGCCGATCATGACTCCTAGTTTGGGTCGTAACATTAACACCTTTGTAGCAGTTTTTGTTGCTCTAAAATGCCCACCATATATAGAATCATAACAATGAGACAAAATTTCTAACATTTTAATTTCAGGAACACACCTTCTAATCAACCCATCTCCATAAATCTTGTATAGAAACAAATCCTCCCAAAGATAATGCTTTACCATATAGAGGAAACACTTTCTTTATTGATAGGAAAAATTTGGAGGCACCATTCCACATGCTAAATAATTGGCGATGTCTGCAAACCATAGAGCACTAAAATATTGGACTGCTAGTAATAAAGCATCAGGAAATTCATCATTGATATCCTCTTCTTGCGTCACGTGTTCATAACCTTCTAATATGGACAAATGGTCAGGTATAACATTCTCAAAACCTATATTGTCTTTGATCTCCAAGTCAAACTCTTGTAAAAGTAATACCCAATGAATGAGACGTGGTTTTGCATCCTTCTTAACCATAAGATATTTTATTGCTGCATGATTAGTTAAAATAATAACTTTTGAACCAAGTAAGTAAGATCTGAATTTATCAACAACAAAATCCACTGCCATTATCTCTTTCTCGGTTGTGGTATAGTTCAATTGAGCCTCTACAAGAGTTCTACTTGCATAGTATATGACATGAAGCTTGTTTTCTTTCCTCTAACCAAGCATTCCCCCATAGTATGGTCACTTGCATCACATATGATCTCAAAAGGAAGTGCCTAATTCGAAGGTGAAATAATTGGGGCTGATACCAAAGCCTCCTTCAACCCGTTAAAAGTATTTAAATAATTATTATTAAAATCAAAAGGAGTATCTTTAACTAAAAATTGGGTTAAAGGTTTAGCAATTAAAGAAATTTTTTTAATGAAACCCATAAAAACCAGTATGTCCTAAAAATCCTCGAACTCCCTTGACTGTTATCGGAGGTGGTAGCTTCTTTATAATTTCTATTTTATCTCTATCTACCTCAATCCTTGCACTCTAAATCTTATGACCAAGGATTGATAAAATGACGCTTTTCCCAATTAAGAACAAGGTTATCCTCTTTACATCTTTTCAAGACCCTATTAAGGTTAGACAAACATAATTCAAAAGAGTCACCAAAAATAGAAAAATCATCCATAAATACCTCCATGATATTCTCGATGAGATTAGAAAAAATTGTTGTCATATATCTCTGAAAAGTAGTTGGTGCATTGCATATTCCGAAAGGCATGCATCGGTAAGCAAAAGTTCCATATAGGCAATAGTAGTACGCATGCCCTGCTATCCTTTCCAACATTTGGTCAATGAAAGGGGGATGAAAGTGGTCCTTTCTTATGGCTGAGTTCAATTTTTGATAATTGATAAATACTCTCCACCCATCAGCCATCCTCTTCGAAATTAACTCACTTGCTTCATTTTCTACAATAGTCATTCCACTCTTCTTTAGTACACACTGCACTGTGCTTACCTACTCACTATCATAAATTGGGTAGACAATGCCTGCAACCAACAGCTTGACAATCTCTTTTTTTATCACCTCCTTCATGTTTGGATTCAAGCACCTTTGTCTCTCTGTGACAACTCTACTCCCTTATTCCATATGGATTCTATGCATGACAATTGAAGGACTAATCCCTTTGATGTATGAAATCTACCACCTAATGGAATTCACCATATTCTTCACTATCTCATATACCCTTTTCTCTTATTTAATAGACAGCTTATTAGAAATGAAAATGGGTAAAGTGTTTCCCTCCCTTGAAAAGGTGTCTCTCAAATGGCTAGGTAATGGTTTAAACTCTAGTTTGGGTGGTTTAACAAGAGATGGCGGAGTGGGGTTGTCACTACGTACTAAAATTTTAGGTTTAATAAAAGTGGCTTTTTGTGAGGGTTCACTATCTACTTCATACTCCAAAATTTTATTGAGAATTTCTTTATTCAAATTCACCTCCCTCACACACTTATCTATAATTTCCACTCTCATGCAAAATTCTTCTTTAATTAGGTACTTCATTAATTTAGGCATCATAAATTCTACACTCTCATTACTAACCCTAAGAGTGATTTTCCCTTTATGAACATCTATGATGGCTCTCCTTGGTCTCCCAAGAATTAGAGGACATTTACTATCTTCTTCAAAATCCAAAACTACAAAGTCCACAGGAAAGATAAATTTATCTACCTTAACTAAAAAATCCTCAATGATCCATATGGTTTCTTTGCAGAGTGATCTGCAAGTTACAAAGTCATGTTCATAAGGGTCAACTCACCAAGCTGTGATTTCCTGAAAAGAGAAAATGGCATAAGGTTAATACTTATGCCCAAACCACATAAACATCTAGGAAATTCTTGAGCACCAACTACACAAGGAAGAGTAAAAATCCCTAAGCCTTTTAATTTAGTTAGTATTTTACAAGTAATGATGGAACTATAGGTCTCTATTAATTTTACAATTTGGTTGTCATCCTATCTCCTTTTATTGGTGATAATATCCTTAAGATATTTGGCATGTATTGGCATCTCTGCAAGAGCATCAGCAAAAGGAATATTAAGTTCAAGCTTTTTAAAAGTATTTAAAAACTTAGCAAACCTCTATTCATCATTGGGCTTCTTTAATCTTTGTGGAAAAGGCATCCTTGTCTCATATTTCTATGAATTTGGCATAGATAGTTGCTCTTTCCCATCACTGTCCTTTGCTTGTTGTGCTTTGCCTTTTTTAAAGTCAGCATCATCATTCTAAATTTTCTTTTCTTGAGTCTTGACCTCTTCTTTCTTGAGTTCGTCTCCTGATCTTATCTCCTTGCCACTTCTTAGTGTAATTGCTTTCAGCTGCTCCCTTGGATTTGGTTTGATATTGCTTGGTAAATTCCCTTGATTCCTTTGTGCTATTGTATTAACAAGCTATCCCAACTGTACCTCAATATTGTGAACTGAAGGCGAATGATTTTTAGCTATCTAATGAAATGTGTACTCCATTCATTTTTTATTTTCATATTGATGGCGTATTTTGTTGGACATAGCTTCCAAAAATTTATCTAATTTATTTTCCATTTAGGCCATATGATCTTGATAAGGTTGTTGAAAACCTAGGGTTGCTTGCCTTGACATGTTGTTCTAAAAGCCTTAGGGAACCAAATTGTTGTTATTGTTCCAAGAAAAATTTGGGTGATTCCTCCATCCCAAATTGTAAATGTTCGAGAATGGATTGTTACCTTGTTTTCCTTGAAATTGATTCCTAATAAAGTTACCTTGCTATTGGTATCCATCTCCCACCATAAACACTAAATTCATTGTTAGAGTAACCCAATAAATTGCAACTTTCACCTGAAGGGGTTGGATTATTGTTATTAGTAAGGTTATTAAGCTATTTTGTCAATGTAGTAATTTGAGCTTGAAGGGCTGTCACCATGTCTACCCCGATTTTGCCTCTTTGCCTTGGTGGATTTTGACGCTTTAATGGCGAAAGACAATTATTATTTGCCATCTATTCCAAAAGTGAAAATGCAACCTTAATTGTTTTCTACATCAAAGACCCTCCAGTTGCTGCATCAATGGTGTCTCTAGTGGATCAGGTAACACTATTATAAAAAGTTTTGATTAGCACATCCCTTGGAAAACCATGATAAGGACATCTGTTTAGCAATTGTTTGAATCTTTCCCACTCATTACTCAAGGATTCTATGTCAAATTGTTGAAAGCGGTGACATCCTTAATAATCTTTGCTATTTTTTACAGTGGGAATATTTTGCCAGAAAAGCTTTTGCCAATAGATCCCATATAGTGATTGAAACTACTGGTTGTGTGTTCAACCATGCTTTAGCTCTGTCCTTTAATGTGAATGGAAAGAGACTCAAGCGTATGGCATCATATGATACCCCATTGTACTTGAATGTGTCATATATCTCCAGAAAGTTAGCAATATGAGCATTAGGATCTTCAATTGGCAAGCCATAAAACTAAACACTTAATTAGATCATTTGAAGTAAGGTCGGTTTAATCTCAAAATTATTGGCATTGATTGTTGGCCTAGCAATACTTTGCCTTATACCATTTAGACCTAGCATGGCAAAACTTAAAAGTGTTATTTATTCTGCCTGTTGTTCTGCCATAATACTATATTCCTATTGAAAATGCCTCCTATTTTCTCTTTTAAACCGTGTAAGTTCTAGAATAAAAATGAGAGGATCTGTCCCTGTTTTTTAAGTATTATGCATATACCAAAATAATTAATTAAAAAAATAATAATAGAAAAAAAATAAATAAATAGACTTCCAAATTTAAAACATAAATAACTTAAATCAAGTAAAACGAAACCAATTATGTTGTTAAACTTATTCAATCCCCGACAATGGCATAAAAAACTTGGTTGATTCTCGCAAGCATATGAGTATGTCAAGTAATATAGAATAAATACAGGTTGAACCCATGAGAATTAAATGTTTATCTAACTATTAATTTTGTTTTAAACTTGTTTAAGAATCAAATACTAAGGGAATTATAATTGCTAAATTTTAATAACCAAAATGAAATTAAAAAAATAAAATTAATTAATTTAAATTTTAACAAGCAAATAAATTTTAATAAGCAAATGACAAAATGATGTTAGGGATTGTGTCACTATATTTTAATCAAGCCAATCTCTAGAAAATTGTCTTTCTTTCTATTGCAATTCTTAGGATTTCAAAGATAGTAATTAATCTTTCTCAAGTAAAAATTACTTAATTTTTTTCTATCACATGAAAAGGTTTTAACTAATTTTCATTAAATTAAAACCTAATCAAATTTAGTAAATAAATCATGAAGCACAAGCAAATGAAATTAAAATAATTTAAGCTATCTCTCGACTTAAATCAATTAATCAAGCATTCATATTTCTATTAAGATTAATATTTCCCAATAATTAACCTTAAGTAAAAATCAATTATGAATGGCCAATCATAAACAATTAAGCTTAATGAATGCTTAATGCAAATTAAAAGAAAAACCAATATATAAATTAACTTAAATTAAAATAATTTCAACAATTCCCAACATAAATAAAATTAACTAAACACAATATTCATCATCCCAAATTCAAAAATAAAATAAAATACATTAAGAACTAAAATATAAAGAAGGAAAGAATGAACTCTATAAAGAATTCTTCTCTAGCAATCTTCAATTTTCTTTCTCTCAAGGAATTCTTCTCTTACTCTCCAGCTCTCACTGCATTGCTAAAAAATTCTTCCCATCCATCTTCGTAATGCCTTCTCTTTCAACTTATAACAAATTCCTCTCATAATTTTTTTTCTCTTTTTCTTTCATAATCATGTTTTCTTTCATAATTATTGTCTCCCATCATTACATGTTTGTTCATGATTGTTGTTTCCCATCTCTATATGTCTCTTCTTGATTGTTGTCTCCCATCTCTACATCCAAACCAATATACAAGTTTAAGTTTGTGCGCACACATACACACACATATATAAAATAAAATAAAATAAAATAAGAATTCTAATAAAACAATAAATACCATAAAAATGCACTAAACTAATTTGAAAAGTATTACACTTAACACATAATCACATGTCTCGCAGAAATTTTATCTTGTTGATGTGAATGCTTTAATGCTTCATGATTTGTATACAAGATAAACTCCCTCTGAAACAAATAGTGACACTAATGTTTAATAGCCTGAACCACAACATAGAATTCGACATCGTAGGTGCTATATCGAAATCTGGGCCCTAACAACTTCTCATTGAAATACACTACTGGCTTTTTATTTTGACTTATAACAACCCCAATTCCTACCTTAGAAGCATTTGAATGCAATTCAAAAGGTTAATGAAAATCAAGAAACACCAAAATAGGAGTTGCAGTAAGGCATAATTTGATCAATTCAAACACCTTTTATGCCTCATCTGTCCATACAAATTTTCCTACTTGCTTATTGTAATCAGTAATAGGTGTTATGATGCTGCTAAAATGCTTGTAAAATGAAGCCAGCCCATGGAAACTCCTCACCTCAGTAATGGTAATAGGTTTTGGCTAATGTTTCATAGCTTCTACCTTTGACTCATTGACCTATAATCCTTTTCCGACATAATATAGCCAAGAAACAACACATTGGCAGTAAAAAATACACACTTCTTAATGGTTACATAGAACTTCTCCCTATGCAGCATAGTTGTGACATCTCGTAATTGACTAAGGTGCTTGTCTAGGTTAGCACTATAAATCAAAATATCATCAAAGTACAAAAAAATGCACTTATCAATGAAAGGCCTCAAAATTTGATTCATAACACACATGAAAGTACTTGGTATGTTCGATAACCCAAATGGCATAACTAGCCATTCATGTAATCCCTCCCTTGTCTTAAAGGCTATTTTCCATTCATCACCAGCCCAAATCCAAATTTGATGGTAACCACTTTTCAAATATAGTTTAGTAAAAATTATAGCCCCACTAAGCAAATCAATTAAGTCATCTAGCATAGGAATAGGAAAGCGAAACCTGATAGTTATTTTGTTAATGGCCCAGCTATCAACGCACATCCGCCAAGAACCATCCTTCTTTGGTGTTAGAAGGGCTGGTATAGCACAAGGACTTAAGCTCTACCAAATGTATCCTCTAGCCAAAAGCTCTTCCACTTGCCTCCTCAACTCTTCATGATTAGTAGGACTCATCCTATAGTGTGGTTGATTTGGCAAGGCTGCTCCTAGTTCAAGGTCAATCTGATGTTGGATATCCCTCATAGGAGATAACCCTTCAGGTAATTCTTTTGGAAACAAATCACTAAACTCTCCTAAAAGTAGTAAGACTACATTAGGAACTACTACCTCCTTATCCATTATCTTCCTAAAGAGGATATAAACAACTTTAGATTTCTACACTGCTCTGTCAAATTACGCCAGAGTTAGTAAACTCATGCTACCCTTGTTGTCTTCCTACACCTATTCAGGTTTATCACGATCCTTATTAGGCACTAACATGATCTTCACACCCTCAAACATGAAACTATAGGTGTTATTCTTGCCATTATGAGTTACTTCTCTATCAAATTGCCACGGTCATCCTAACAATAAATGACATGCATCCATGGCTATCACATCACACTAAAAATCATCTTTATATTTTTTCCCTAATATAAAAGGAAACCAAGGCACGCTTTGACACTATTACCTCACCTCTTTTTTCAACCATGCCAACTTGTAAGGCTTAAAATGCTTTATAGTTGGAATTTCCAATTCTTGGACTGTCTCTATTGCATTTATATTCTCACAACTACCTCCATCGATTATAAATCTGCATACTTTGCCCTTGATAGTGCAAGTGGACTGAAAAATATTATTTCGCAGCCAATCATCATTAGCAGCTCAGTGTGTTAGACAGGATCTTTGCATAACCAAAGTAGTCCCTATATCACTAGTCACGATCTCCTCATTAACTTAATACTGGGTCACCAGTTAGGTAAGCTACATCCTCATCTTCATACTGCTCATCTGCCTGAACAAACATCACTTTTTTTCCTTTCTTCTTACATTTAGACTGCCTATGACCTACTTCTCCACAAGCAAAACACTTAATACCACTACTCGAGCTAGCCTTCTATGTAGTGGTTGGTACTGCCCTAGCTTTGTTCATAACACTATCTTAAGCCATTCCACCAGTCGCATGGTTTATAGTGCCACCACCTCCTACACTTCTAATTTTAGAGGCCTACATAAAACCACCTATTCGCCACTTCTTGATCTCTAATGCCTGTTGGTGTGCTATGAAAATAGACATAGGATTAAACATGTTGACTGTCTCTGTAATTTGTTCCTTAACCCTCCAATATATCGAGCAAACAGTTGGTCCTTTGTCTCATGCACATCATTGCGAGCAATCAACTGATAAAATTCAGTGGTGTAATGATCAACTGAATGATTTTCTTGTCTTAAATTTTGTAGATGCTGATACATTAAATGTTGATAATTAAAGGGAAGGAACGCAACATACATCTGTTTCTTCATCTTCTCCCAAGTTATAATTTTTAACTTCCCCAATCGGACTCATGTCCGTTTAATTTGCTACCACCAAGCCATTACTCAATCTCAAAATCTCGTGGCCACCAATGGCACTCGTTGGCCCTCAAGCACTCTTTTGAATTCCAAGAACTCTTATACTATGGCCAACCAATCAAGGAATTCTTCTTATTGTAAGGTGCCATAAAATTTAGGGATTTCAGTTCACATACCTGCCTCCCATAGTCTCTTATCATCATTCTCAACATCCTGCCGTTGAAACCTATGTGGGATGTCATCAGGATCATCACCATAGTCATCTTCATCATCAACAAAAGGGTTGGTCTGATAATTAACGTTAGGGATCTGGCGCTGATTCAGCTGCCCCCTATTATGATTGGCTAATAACTCACCCATTCTCTCCATGAGCTACTCCATAAAGGTGTCAATCTTTTGATCCATTTGCTCCATTCGTTGTTCAAGGTGACATTGGTCATCATGCTCATAAACCTCTTTAATACATTGCTATTGTGGTTACTGTTATTGTCATATATGAGACATCTTGTGCGAGGATCACAAATCTGATACCAAACTAATGTAGCGGAAGAGTGATAAACAAGGAATTAGTGTTTGTTGAATCGCACATGACTACCAAACACTAATCTTTTATAACTTGTAATTTGTAAACTCAAGAAATAAACATCAACATTCAATGAATTTTGGAAATTAGAAGGAATTCAAATTCTTATTAATCATAATGACGGCCAAAAGTCCTAAAACAAAGCTTAAATAGGGAAAAAACCCTAAACAAAAAGAATTCCAAATAAAATAAGAAAAGCCCTAAAATAATTAAAAATACAAAAATGTCAATTTGGAGGCCTAAATGATTGAATTTGCCCAAAAAGCAACGTAGCTCATAAACTATGCTTGTGATTTGTGACCATTGGGCTAATTCCCATCAAATTGGGCTCCTGTCACGCTAAAATATGAAACTCTAAAGTTGCTAAAAATTATAAAAATGCCACTAATATAGTTTTTCATAACTTTCCATAAACTGAATTGCAAGTTCTTCGATGCCCACATCAGTTCCAGATAAGGTTTATAAGCCAAATAAGTTTATGTCATTGGTATGTCATCTTAGCTTTTCAATTATATTTTCTAGATTAAGGTTCATATCAGTAAACAATCGTAAGTGCATTAAACTGTACTTATGTTAAGATATTTCAATTATTATCTATATAGCCTATATTCTTAAGACATATATTGAATAGAGTAAATGTACATTTCCCCCCCCCCCTAATGTTTATATAAAGGGATTGGCCCTAAAACATTTTTTGGGTTCAATTAAACATAAAAATTCAAAATTACATTATGTTGGGTGCCTTATTTAACAGAGAGCAGCTTCTCCATTTATTGTCGTTATGTTGATGGATGATGTGGCAAAGACTAAGTCCCACTACGATAGTTTCCTACTTCCCAAAGCAAATTAAAGGATTCACTGCATAAATTTCACTGTAACTAATATCTTTCCCCTCACGTGTCCCACAAAATGAATGGCCAAGATCAATCCCAACACTATTTCCTTGTCCAATAACTATTTAATCTCGTATTACTCAAATCAAACACATCCTAATCGATCTCACATGTAGTTTAAACCTACCTATTTGCTATATTCTTTCACAGAATAACAACATTGTTAGTCTTATAAGTTAAATCATTTTTACAATTAAGTCCTAAAAGAATTTTTTTTTACAATCAAGTTTTATAAGTTTTAAAAAGGCTTTTCGTTAGTCCTATCTATTAGTGAAAGTAATTTTCCATTAGTCAACCTTTAAAATCAAACTTTTTTTTTTTACATTTTAGTCCTAAAACTATTTAAAAATGTCATTTTTGATATTTTACATAAATAATATATATATTTATTTATTTATGACTTATTCTATTATTTAACTTTTATAATAACTATATAACTCACCAAAATAATTTTTAAAATTATTATTTTATTAACAATGATAAATAAAATTAATTAAGTATTTTTAATTGTTTTTAAATATAAATTGTACTTAATATATCTTAAATGAATAAATTTTTTTTATACTTAGATAAAATAAAATTAGTTTTGTCAATGTTATAATTTATGTTATATTTTATAAATATTTCTTTAAATTAGGCTGTTTTATAGAAAATTTTTTTAGAATAATATATTTTAATTAATAATTTTATTTTTTTATATAAAATAAAATTAATTTCATATAAAAATAGATGAGCTTTTTGAAATATTTTTCAAATCATAATATTGATAAAACTAGATGAGCTTTTCCTTATAAAAGAATATTTATTCATTTATAATATATTAATTGAAATTATATATTTTAAAATAATTAAGAATATTTAATATATTTTTATCATTGCCAATATAACTAATAGTTTAAGAAAAATATTATTTTTATTTTTTAAAAAATTTATTTTAGTGAATTATATAGTTATTATGAAGGTTAAATAACAAAAGTCAAAAATAAAAATAAAAATATTATTTGTGTAAAATATCAAAAATGACATTTCTTTAATAGTTTTAGGACTACAATGTAAAAAAAAGATTTTAAGGGTTGACTAATGAAAATTTTCTTTGACTGATAGATATGATTAATGAAAAATCTTTTAAAACTTATAGAACTTAATTGTAAAAAAAAATATTTATAAGACTTAATTGTAAAAACAATATAACTTATAGGACTAACAATGTTGTTATTCCTTCTTTCACACCAATCATTAAAACTCCAATTTCTTCCCCGCAAATCAAAAACCTCTTCTTCTTTTTTGCAAAAATTATTCTTCTTCCTTGTAAATCAAAACCCTCAAACCAACCGATCTCACTAGCAGTTCAAACCCTAGTGCTAGAACCGAGGTTCACCGCAATAGGTACAAAGTCGTAGTTATGCTTAGGAAGGCTGCCAAAGATGAGAAAATAACCTTCTTATGTGACCTTCTTGTCTCTCCTGATCCAAGCTTGTGTATTAACATGCATATTTGTAGATATCTTTTTTGTTTAATTATATATAGGTTCTTTCTTTTAAATTGAACAGTTGGGTTTAGAATACGGGTTCTCTCTAGAGTTTCTCTTTGACGTGTGGTTCCCACTCTTCGGTGCCACTATTAAGCAACCCTGTCTGTCTTTCGATGGACTACCTTAGTCGTAAAGCCATATTTTCCTCTTTCGCTCTTGTAGAAAAACCTTCTTATGCGTCGGTTATAACCAAATCTTCTGCTACCATTCCAATTCCTAAGGATTCTTCTTCCATTAATAAGGGTGGATTTATTGCAATCAAAATAAATAAACTGATATGTGAGCAACAATTATCAGTTTGCCATCATGCCCCAATTGCAGGAATACTTCTCGCCAAAGGAGATGCATCCTGGAAACTAGCATAACTTAAAAGCAAACTAACGATAGTTTGGGAGATTTCATAAAATTGGAAGCTTATTTATTTAGGACGTGGTTATTATCACGTGATTTTGATTACAATTTTAGATAAGAATTCAGTATGGAGTCGTGGTGCGATAGCACTTAAGCCTATAATCCTCAGATTGCAATATTTGACTCTTGATTTTGATTCATCTACTCAGAAATCAACAAATGCACAATTATGGGTTCATTTTTATAAACTCCCATAGGAGTGCTTGCACCCTCAAATTCTCTTTTCCATTGCTAATGGTATGGGTGTCCCATTGAAAATTGATAGCAATAGTGTGCATGGTTAATTTGGTCATTATGTAAAGGTTTTAATTGATATTGATTTATCATTCTCCTTACCAGAGACTCTTGATTGAACAAATTGGAAAAAGTTTTTCCTAGAAGTTGTTTATGAAAATCTCCTTTCTTTCTACTCAATAATTTGTTCAAATATTGGTCATACCTCTAAGGAATGTAGATTGGGGAAAAAGCTAGTTCCACTGGTAACTACTCGACCTTCAAAACTACACAAGCTAAAAGAGTAAAGATCAGTTTGGAAACCTAAGGCCAATTTTGAGGTTCATTATGAGGTTCCTGTTGATATCTCTTTTAAAATTTTAAATGTGAGAATCAATATAGAATATATTGATAAGGATACGTAGACTAATCCTAATACACCAATCTTGAATATAGCAAAGACCTTTAATCTTGTCCCAGCAATTAGTTAAGAAATTGTCCTCACCACGACCACACAAATTCCAATACTGGTTGACGAAGAGCATGATCAATCCTTTAACTCTGATTTGCCTCGGGTTTCCGATGAGTTACCTTTGCGCCCGGTGACATAAAAAATTCTTGATGAATATGTTGTAGATGCGATAAAGGTTCATACAACAACTCAAATACAACATGGTGATGATGGTAATATTGTTAATCGCTCATGGGAAGATGAAGTGGACTTAGAAGAGAAGCAATATACCACTGTCATGAGAAAAATAACCCCATCTAAATCTAGAAATTTTCAAGTTTCCCTTTTTAAAAGGGTTACTAAAAAAACCTGAAAAGCTTAATTTATGAAGATTTTTTAATCGAATTGTAGAGGTTTGGGTAATCCTAATACTCAAAGGACACTTTTTTCTTTTTGCCAGCAATTTTCTCTTAATTATATTTGCTTAGTTGAGCCAATGGTGGATTTTTCTTCCATTCATCATTCTTTCTGGGATAGATTAGTGTTGCAAGTTAGATTTATATACCATAGTCTCTAGGATTTATTATAGAGCAAGAAGGGTATTAAACACTCGGGAATTGAGTCAATCTTGTATTGACCGGATAGATACTTTGATGGATAGGTAAATAAACCAGAATAAAAATAATGACTAAAACAAATAAAGAAACCTAAACACTAACTAATTACTAAAATATTAAGACAAATTATAACAATGTGTGTGTGTATATATATATATATATATATATATATATATATATATATATATATATATATATATATATATATATAGGAGAATCACAAATTAGAATCAAACAAGAACTTTAAACATAATTATCATAAAACATATTGATTGGAAATTAGTCTATAATCTTTAAAAGCAACTCTTGTTGTCAATTAAAGGTATTTCCTCTTAGAGTTTACAAGCACTCTCGTGTTAATGCAAAGATAAAAGAAAGTCATAAAACACATTATACTAATTCTATTTCCGTTAAGATGAATCCCTTATCTCCAAGTCAAATTCCATTCTTAAGTAATCTCAATTACTTTCCACTAAATTATTCCAATTCTCATTTTAAATAATTTGATTAATAAGTTATATATGGTGATTAAACATACATAACACAAATTGCATTAACTGAAATTTAATTATGAATAATATAAGATAAAAATGTAGTTCTTATTTAATTCATTATTGTAATTCCCATACAAAGACTTAGCCTAGATACATGATTAAGAAGCAACAAAAGAAAACCAAATTCAATATAGAAAGAAAGATAAAGAGAGAAAGAATTGAATAAGTAAAACTTCCTTCTATGTTTTCTAAAGAATTCTTGATTTAGGATGATCTTCTCTTGCACTTGGCTTTGTCTTCTTCAAGTGTTTCATACAATGACTCTTAAAACTAAAAGATAATAATTGTATTTCTAAAAAACTATAGTAATTCATATATCTCTCATGTTTCAAACTAGAAATGATGCATATATAGAGCCTGGAAGCTACTGGAAGTGACTAGAATATGGTTGGACTTTGAAAGGCACCATTTGACATCAAAGTCACCCTCCTTTATAGATTCTGTAACTTCAAGGGCATTTCCATCCATCCAGATGACTTTATCTCTAGAAAGTTCCTTCATGAAAGTTGTAGATCATTTCGTTATCTTTCCACAGCAACTTTAATCACCTAATTTGGATATCTATAGACGGAGTTATGGCCGAACTATAAAAATTGCTCAAACTAGGAAAAGTTGCAAGTCTTGAGCAAGGCACGAGTGTGATGACTTGTCACTAGGTGATGACTCATCACAAAGACTCTTGGTGATGACTCATTCCCTTGGTGATGATTTGTACACCTTATTGATGATCCAAGCTTGACTCCTTTTGTTTCCTTGCTTGTTCTAATCAACTATAAGTGTCTTCTATATGTCATTTGAGCCCTAAATCATGCATAAAACTTACATAGTGAGTCCTAATGATAAAATAAGTAAACACAACAATTCAATAACCAAATAAAAACAACAATTCAATAACCAAATAAACACATAAAAAAATAATGAAATGAAATGAAAATAAACCTTACCTAGCCTAAATAATTATGCACATTTTCATTATATTAAACTCCTCCACACTTAAACCTTGTTTGCCCTCAAGTAAGAAAAAAATCTAGTATAGAAAAGCACACAAAATTTTCATATCTTACAAAGAAAATGTAGTTATCTTATCAAGTCATCTCAAGAATGAAAGAGGTTATAAAAGATAGTTTATCAATCAAACTTTAATGCTCCACAATAATAAAACAAGCAAGTTTCATAACATAAGTAATAAATTTACCCATTTATCTTAATTTACTAAGAGTAAAATCAAGGACAGAAATTCAAATTTCTAACTAAGCTACTTAACCAAAATAGTTATTCTTTAAACTTATGATTTCTTAGAAGCAAAAACAACCTTGATACAATGTTAAGCACACACATCAACTCACTCTTCTCATGGCATTTTTAGACATTTTATTCAATAATATATTTTTTGGATCTATTCTTTCCAAATGAATGTGGCTAAGGAGCATACTCAATCACACACAACTTACTCAAAATACATCTACTTATGATGTTGCACATTTCTTTTCGAATGAATGTAACTAAGGAGTATACTCAATTACACACAACTTACTCAAAATGCAAACTTCAAAAGCATTTTTTTCTTTTCTTTTTTTTTAAAATCTTCTCCTCATCCATTATTGAAAAGTGAGTTTCATGAGTACTATGGCTATAGTTTCCTTAAGGTTACTCAAAATTCTAAGAAAACCTAAGCTTGAATCTTTACCACTTTAGCCTTGAGCATAGCTAGCAAGTTGACTAAATATTCTTTAGATTTTAGAAATAATAAAAAGAGATAAAAAGGAAAATTTATAACCTATACTAGATGAAAATTTCAACTTCTATTAATAGAGTATACAAAATCTAATTATCAATATTAATGATTAACCTCAATCAAAATCAATAGATTAAAAAGAACAACTTATTAAATATAAGAAGAGAATGAATAATATAAATGCAAAATAGCACTAACAATACCCTAAATGCAAAATGCAACAATGATAAAACATATAAATGCAAAACACACAACACACATAAAACATATAAATGATATACTACTAATATACCACTAATATACTACTAATATCCTACTAATATCCGTTCCCCCACACTTAAAAACTAAATTGTCCTCAATGTAATACAAATAAAGCAAGGGAAAGGATAAAAATACTCCTTCAATCATCTGTAGGGGTAAGAGGTGGAGACTCGATCAGATAGCAGGAGCAAGTGAAAAATTGATTCAATTTATACTCCATTTTGCATTGTTGACGAGCAAGTTATTGGTTTTAAAACTCCATCTCATTGAGTTGACGCTGCATACCAATCTACGTATCCAATATTTAATCCTAAATAGGAGGATGGGCATTTGAGGATCCATCGGTGGTACTTTGAATTAGATAAGTGAGGAGAGGAACATTACCGAATGGTGTATATTGGGGAAGTTCTTCATTTGGATCACTCTCCTCAGCAGATTCTGCATAGTGTTGCTCCTCAGTCGGTGGAGGTCCTTCAATTCCTCTCTAACAAGAATGGGAATGGGGAGAAATCAAATGGAACGCAGCATCCACTACTCCTCCTCTCATAAAAGCTTACTTAGTAAAATAAGAACGCTTAACAAAATAAGTATAGTTAGCAAGGTTAACATTCAAAGCCTTTGCAACAATGGTAGTCAAATGTCCATGAGTCAAAGGTACATCCTTATGAGAAACACAAGTTAACAATTGATTAAACACCCAATAAGTCCAACACACTTGTTTCTTATTGTGAATGCACCACATTAAAAACAATTCTTATGCAGAAACTCTATTGAATTAAGTTTTATGAAACATAACACATGCAAGCACTTTATATAGCAACCAATATTTTCAAGTCCTTAATAAACATAGCCTTGCCTTTCCTAGAGTCAAATGGTGTATGCAAACTAGTTAAAAACATCAAGAATTTATTCAGCCTAAAAGATGATGGGGGGTCACATAACCCTTCTCCTTTAAAACCAAAGACATAATTCATGAAAGTGTAAGTAAGTTAATGTTTCTTCCCTTGCATGCGAAATTCCAGAATTTGTGAATTTTTAGCATTAATATCCAAAGTAGTATAAAATTCAATAGTTAATTCCACATTGGTATCTTCATGCACAAAAATAAATTTCTTAAGCCCACATTAAGTTAACAATTGATCAAAAGATTCAAGCGTACCCACATTATTCAAAAGAGAATTAGGAATGTACTTACAACCCAATATTTCCTTAAACTTGATTGTTGTGAACTTGGCACCTTCTTCATGTGTAAGGATTGGAAAATTGGCTTTGTAAGTTATGGAAAGATCTTCCTCCTCTTTATGTGTTTCTTCAATATGTGGCCTCTTAGAAGATGATCCTATAGTCTTACCCATGGTGATAATCTTGCTCAAATGAATTAGAAATATAGAGACATATAGGAAATGAAAATGGAAAATTAAAAAAAAGAGGATAAAAAGAGTAGGGTGGTTTGATTAGGGTTAATTTAAAGAAGAGATGAAGACAAAGTTTAAGTATATAAGGAATGAAAGAATAGGAAATGATGGAAGAGAGTGTAGGTAAGTGAAAATTCATTTAAATACTAAGACATGTCAGATTGGGTGGTCAAATGGTTGTATTTATAGATGTAATAGGGGTGTAAGATGTAGGGGTGTAAGAGATGGTGAAAGGGTGTGTAAGGGTTGGTGAAAAGGTGTGTCTATTCTTGGAAAAGAAATAACCTTTCAATTACAAAATTGTGCTTAGTTAAGGAATAAAGAGAATAAAATAAATAGATGAACAATAGAAGATGTGTAATATATATAAAAATAATGAAACTAAGCTAGTATAAGTATAAATATATGATAATGCAATTATAGGCAGGATAAATGTGGGTGTACGAGTCATCAATGTGGTGATGACTCGTCACCTAAACACTCTGTGATGAGTTATCAATGTGTGATGACTTGTCACCATGCTCTATGTTCTATGTGATGAGTCATCCATTAGTGACGACTCATCACTAACATTTCAATCAAAAAAGAAAAACTAAGGCATGGAGTTTTTTTTAAAAAAAAAAAGTAAATGCTAGTACATGACCTAAACTAAACACTAAATGAAACTAATCTAAAGTAAAAAATAATATAAAAAATAAGGCTTGGAAATGTAAAAATGTGAAGTAATGACTCAAAACAAAATAAAATGGAATAAAATGAAAAAAAAGCATAAAAAATGTAAAGATGTATATGAAAGTTAAGAAAGTAAAGATGTGTTAGTCTTACCATGCTAAATTTAAAAGTCGATAGCTTGATCTAACCTCAATTTTATTAGGGTGTAGATAAAGAGATAGAGTAGCTCGGATCAATTGCATCACTGATCAAGTAGGGCTTGAGATGATGTCCATTTACCTTAAAAATTTCCCCTTTGCATTAGCAAGATCAATCGCACCATAAGGATAAAACTTGATAACTTTAAACGGACCCTTCCATTATGACCTCAACTTTCCCAGAAATAACTTAAGTCTTGAATTAAAAAGGAGAACAAGCTCACTCTCATGAAATTCCTTCTTAAACAAATGCTTATCATGCCATAACTTAGTATGATCTTTATATACCTTTGCATTCTCATAAGCATTCATTCTTAACTCATCAAATTCGTTAAGTTAAAGTAACCTCTTCCTACTGGCCTTCTTCAAATTAAAATTCAAAGCCCATGTTACCCAATATGCCTTATGCTCTAATTCAATAGGGAGATGACAAGACTTCCCATAAACTAATTGGTAAGGAGTAAGGCCAATTGGGATTTTAAAGGCTGTCCTATACACCCATAAAGCATCATCAAGCTTTAATGCCCAATCCTTTTATGAAGAAGACACCATTTTCTCTAGGATCCACTTAGCCTCTTGATTACTAATCTCAACTTGTCCACTTTTTTGTGGGTGATATGGAGTAGCAACCTTATGTGTTACTCCATATTTTTTCAAGAGAGCCTCAACCACATGATTACAAAAATGGGAACCTCCATTACTGATTAATGCCCTAAGAGTACCAAACCTAGGAAAAATAGTTCTCTTAAGCATCTTCTTGACCATTTTAGCATCATTAGTAACGGCTGGCAATGCTTTCACCCATTTTAAAACATAATCCACCATGACCATAATATATTTGTAGCCTAAAGAGCTAAGAAATGCACCCATGAAATTTAGACCCTAAATATCAAAGAGCTCAACTTCAAGGATTCCTTTTAAGGGCATCTCATGTTTCCTGGTGATATTACTCATTCTTTGACATCTATAACATGTAAAAATAAACTCTCTAGCATCTTTAAATAAAGTTGGCCACCAAAAACTAGATTGTAGTACCTTAGATGTCGTTATTGTTGCACCAGAGTGTCCTCCAACATCCAAGGAATGGAAATGTCTCAAAATATCTTGAGCTTCATCTTAAGGAATGCATCTTCGAATTAAACCATTGGCATATCTCCTGTAAAGCTAAGGCTCCTCATAATAATAGAATTTAATATCATGCAAAAATTTCTTCCTTTGTCGATAATCTAACTCATACGGAAGAATACCACTCATAAGATAATTTGCAATATCCGCATACCATGGAAATTCCTTTGATACTATAGTTAGTAAGTGTTCATCATGAAATGTGTCATTAATTGGCATACAATCATCATTCCTCTTCAGTCTATCTTGATCAATCCTTGATAGGTGATCTACAACAAGGTTCTCACTTGCCTTTTTATCTCTCACTTCTCAATCATACTCTTAAAGCATCAAAATCCAATATAAGAGTCTAGGTTTTGCATCCTTCTTAGTTAAAAGATACTTAAGTGCAACATGATCTAAATAAACAATTACCTTTTGCCTTACAATATATGCTCTAAACTTGTCAAATGCATAAACAATAGCAAGCAACTCCTTTTCCGTTGTGGTGTAGTTGATTTGATCATCATCAAGTAGTTTGCTACCATAGTAAATCATATAAGGCTTACCTTCCTTTCTTTGACCCAAAACAGCCCCCACCGTAAAGTTACTAGCATCACACATTATTTCAAATGGTTGCTTCCAATTAAGTGGTTGCAAGACAGGTGCGAAAATAAGAGCTTTTTTCAAAGTTGCAAATGCATCAAGGCACACGTCATCAATCTAAAAAATGGCATCTTTAGTAAGTAACTTACATAATGGATTTACTATATTGGAGAAGTCTTTGATAAATCTTTGATAGAAACCTGCATGTCCAAGGAAGCTTTTTATATCTTTAACACTCTTCAGAGGTGGCAAATTTTCAACTACTTATATCTTTGCTTCATCAACTTTAATGCCCTTCTTTGAAACTGAATGACCAAGAACGATTCCCTCTTGTGCCATAAAGTGACATTTTTCCCAATTCAAGACAACTTCATGCTTAATACACCTATTAAGAACTTTAGATAGATTGTCTAGACAATTGGAAAAATTAGTACCATAAACATTGAAGTTATCCATAAAAACTTTTACAAAATCATCAAGCAAATAACTGAATATTGAAAAAATGCATCTTTGGAAAGTTATGAGTGCATTACATAAACCAAAAGACATACTCCTAAAAGAAAAAGTACCATATGGACATGTAAAGGTGGTTTTAGCTTGATCCTTAGGATGAATTAGAATTTGGTAAAAACCAATTAGTCCATCCAAATAACAAAACTAAGAAAAGTTTGCTAGTCTCTTAAGGACTTGGTCGATAAAAGGCAATGGGAAATGGTCCTTCCTAGTTGCTTTATTTAATTTCCTATAGTCAATACACATATTCCATCCCGTGATAATTCTAGTAGGTATGAGATCATTAGATTCATTCCTAACAACGGTTAAGCCTCCCTTCTTTGGTACAACTTGAACAGGGCTTACCCATTTACTATCACTAATGGAATATATGATTCCATTATCAAGCAACTTAGTTACCTTTTTACTCACTACTTTTTTAAGAGTGGGGTTTAACCACCTTTGACCTTCAATAGAAGGCTTAGTGTGGTCCTCTAAAAGAATTCTATGCATACATATATTAGGTTCAATACCCTTCAAATCATTTATAGAATAACCAATGGCAATTTTATGATTAAGCAACTCATCATGTAAGACATCAATATTATCATTAAGCAAAGGTCAATTAACAATAAAAGGAAATTTAAAGTTAGAGTCAAGAAATGCATATCTTAGGTTTGATGGTAGGGGCTTGAGCTCCATCTTGATTTCTTCACTTGATGTGATATCTTTTGGATCATCCTCTCTACTTAAAGGTTCAAATCTTGATGTCCTATAGGAAAGTTGATATGGAGTTACCTCCAAAATTTTCTTATTAGCTTCTTGCATTTCGCATGGCTCCATAAAATCTTACATCAAACATTCATGAATTACTTCTTTAATGCATTAATCAATAACATCAATAAAATGAATTCTACTTGCCACTTTTATAGGTGTTGACTTCATGATTTTCAGCACATCAAATTCCATACATTCTTTTAAGCTAGAATTCATTTGGGTAGATGGATGTTAATTAGGGTTTAGCACGCGTCCAAGATTTTAGCCGGTAATTTCGGGATGCAATTATGCACAATTGCGACGTAAGCCCCTATGATGAAATTTATTCAAAAATTGAACTTGGTTGTTGATTTTTTGGACTTTAAGGACTAAATTACAATGTTTTTTAGGATTTGATTTCAAAAAATCATTTTTCAAAGGTCTTTTGGCAATTAAAAGTTAAAAAATATATATTTTTTAGGATCAACATTGGTGTAATGTCGACCAACATTACACAATGCCGGTCGGCATTGCACAGTACCGATGCGCAATAATTCCATTTTTTAATTTTTTTGCATATTTTTCCTTATTTTTATCAATTTTTTCAGTGTTTTAATTAGTTAAAAATTAAAATTTTATCCTTATATTATCTGATAAAGTTTTTTTAAACGTAGAAGGCTTTTTTTGAAATCAAAACAAACGCTATCTGATCATCAGTCCGTTCCTCCTTTGGAGGAAGTTCAGTACACGCAGACTTTGCATTTAAAAGCAGAGTCTACATGCGTGTCTGGGGGGGAGGTTTTTTAGAGAGGTTTTGCTGGGGGGGAACTTTTTTTTTCTTATGGTTTTCGAAAGGATTTTTCTTTCTGGAGAGCTTTTACATAAAAAAACGTAGAAACCCTAAAAAACCCCAATTTTGGATACTGCCAATGTCCTTAAATGCAATCAAGTCTGAGTCCAGAATCAACAAACAATTTAATTTCAACAGTGAAAATCCTAATCTGAGGGGCCAAAAAAGAGCATCTGCACATCATCTAAATCTCCAGTGATATTTTTCTATTTCATTTTCACTCTTTTCTATTGTTTTCTTTTTATAATTTTTCTTTTATTTTGTTATTCTTTTTTATTGTTTAATTTCATTACTAATCTGATTACTTGTTTTTTTTCGTGTTTTAATGTGTGCATGTGGATTGAGGAGGATACCGCATATATTTTAATTGAACAGAACGTCCATGGAATGCCATTGATGAACCTGTATTATTTCTTCAATAGTTCTTAGGATTTTTTTTATTTATTATTTTTTTCCATTTTTGGTGTTATGTGTAATTATTTTAATTTTTGGGTGTATAATTTTAATTTTGTATGTAGTTTGTAATAGCCCCAGTAGTGGGAATAATAAATTTTCATTTTTTGTATTTTAAAATTGATTAGTAATTAGGTTCAATTGGGTAAAAAAATCAATTAAAATCAATGGTGGTAGTAGCTTAAATTAGGGTTTGCATGTAATTAATTTAGGGTTCTTTTTTTAGAAAAATCACTGCAATGTTTGTTTGATCTATTTTTGTGTTTTATTTATTTTAGGCTTTTTTTTTTATTTTTTATTTTTTATGTTTTTGGGCCCTAAGCCCACATTTAGGTCTAACCCACTAAATAAATAGGTTTAAAAATGGTTTAGAACTTTAAATAATTAAAATCAACTTAGACCCATTAGGTTAATTAGATTTTAGGCCCACATTAGTTAATTAAAAATTGTTTAGACTTAGCTCAGCCCATTTAATTGCATTTCTTTTAAAATAAATAGATCTAGGCACATATTTTATTTAAAACAAAACCATATTAGACTTAGGCCCACTAATTTGATTTTCCTTTAAAATTGAATAGACTTAAGCCCATATCTTAGAAAGACTAAAAAATAGATTTAGGCTCATTAATTAATGTAGGCCCACTTTTATTCTATTTCACTTGTAAATAAAATGTAGATTTAGCTAACTTTTTAATAAAATTAACATATTTTAGACTTAGGGACAACGCAATCTTAAGTGCATTTTTTACTTGTAATTTTATTGACTTGTTGCCTTTTTGGGTAGATGGATGTTAATTAGGGTTTAATAAAATTGCATATAATTAGAGGATGAAATAATCATTTATAAAATTATTGTAAATGAACACGAGACCAAGAGAAGTTAGTATTCCGTATCCAGAATCTCCTGATTATGGTGCTAATTTTCTTTTAGAGAATTGAGTACCACCAATCAAATTGTCCTAGTTATTACCCTGGGTGGCGACTCCTCATCTCCACGCCATGTCTTTGTGACAGTGGTTAGTGTGTTCTCTAAGGCCCTAAGCCTAAACAGTGTCGTGGTTGCTAAAATCTTGGACGCGCACTAAACCCCGCTGTCTACAGATGTGGTATCTTTTGGATCATCCTCTCTACTTAAAGGTTCAAATCTTGATGTCCTACGGGAAAGTTGATATGGAGTTACCACAAAAATTTGCTTATTAGCTTCTTGCATTCCGTATGGCTCCATAAAATCTTACATCAAACATTCATGAATTACTTATTTAATGCATTCATCAATAACATCAATAAAATGAATTCTACTTGCCACTTTTACAGGTGTTGACTTCATGATTTTCAGCACATCAAATTCCATACATTCATTATCCACTTCTAATGTGATCTTTCCTCTCTTCATATCAATAATTGCTCCTGTTATCATAAATGGTCTTCCAAATAAAATTGGGATCTCAATATCTTCCTCCATTTCCAACACAACAAAGTTAGCTGGTATTATAAAATTCCCCACTTTTGTTGGCACAGTTTCTAGAATGCCAAGTGCATATGTGACAAATTTTTCCGCCATGGAAAAACACATATTGGTAGGCTTAAGCTCATCCAAATTGAGCTTTTTATAAATAAAGTAAGGCATAAAGCTAACACTAGCACCAATATAACATAAAGCTTTATCAAAATACATACCTCCAATTGTACAAGGAACCATAAATGAACCAGGATCCTTAAGCTTTAGTGGAGACTTGGAGTGCATAGCCTTGGATTCTTTAACAAGAGATACTAAGCCATAATCTTCAAGCTTCCTCTTAGGGCTAAAAATATCCTTAAAAAATTTACCCCATGCTAACATGTCTCTAATGGCATCCATGAATGGTATGGTGATAGTAATTTCCTTGAGATAATCAAGGAATTTTCCAAACTATTTATCTAAGATACACCTTATCAACCTTTGAGGAAAAGGAAAAGTTTTAACATCTACCCTTGGTTCATCATTCTTCATTGGTATGGCATTTTCCTTATTACCTTTCTTCGCAAACTCATCATCATCTTTACTTTTAACATCCACTTCCTCAAGTTCTACCCCATCATCATCATTAACCACTCTTTTTTTCTTATTGAGATCCTTTTCAACCTCCTTACCACTGCACAAGGTAATTACTTGACAAGACTCTTTTTATACATACTCCAATTGGCTAGGAAATTTTCCCAAAGGTTTAGTATTAGAGGAAGAGGCTTGTTGGGCAATTTGGGTTTCAAGGATGTGGTTATGAGTAGCAAGCTGCTTAAGTTTAGAGTTTAGTTACTTAAATTACTCCTCATTTTATTTTTTTATGGACATTTGTTGGTTGACAATTTGCTTCATGAGATTTTCAAGAGTAGGTTTAGGATGGGTAGGATTAAAGGTTTATTATTGATAACTGGTTTCCGGGACTCCTGGGCTAAACGTCCTGCAAAGCACTGAACAGAGGGCAAGGTGAGAGGTGGGGGGAATCCCCACAAACACTCTGATGCCTAGTTAGAGAATAGAAAGCAGGTGGATGAAAGATAGCTTGAGTATGTATGAATGAGATGAGATATCCTCTAATGAGGGGTATATGGTGTTATATATAGTGATACTCTAACTTGGGAGGAATAGGAATCCTTGTGGGAGAGTGTTCCTACTTCAGTTAGGATTCCTCTTTGAGGTAGTTCCTTGGATGAATCTATCTTCTCCTTTGTCCATGTGTTCCTATTTAGGGGGTGGATGACCCTTAATTAGGTGGGAACATTCTAGATGGTATCAAAAGTCCCCCCTGGAGTATGCGGATATTTATGTCCGTTGCGTCCGAGTAAGATGCAGTGGTGCCTCTATTTGGGTGATGTGATGCAAGTGAACTGAGGTGGCCAGCCTTCATCGTAATAAGCAGAGCTTGGTGCCGAGTATCTTTGGTTGATTTGTCATCAAATCGTAATTTGCAGAACTGGGGTACATACTTGGATCCTCAACACTACGGAAGCGACCTTAGGGTGCCAGCTTCAGTCATTGGACTATATAAGCATCTTAAATGCTCAGCATAGGGGCACGAGGCTTACATGCTCGGATCCTCAGTACTATGGAAGCGACCTGAGGGTGCCAGCTTTAGTCACTGGACTTTATGTGAGCGAGACTTAGATGCTCGGCACAGGGGCACAAGGCTTACATGCTCAGATCCTCAGTACTACGGAAGCGACCTAAGGGTGCCAGCTTCAGTCGCTGGACTTTATGTGAGCGTCTTAGATGCTCGACATAGGGGCGCGAGGCTTACATGCTCGGATCCTCAGTACTACGGAAGTGACTTGAGGGTGCCAGCTTTAGTCACTGGACTTTATGTGAGCGAGACTTAGATGCTCGGCACAGGGGCGTGAGGCTTATATGCTCGGATCCTCAGTACTATGGAAGCAACCTGAGGGTGCCAGCTTCAATCACTGGACTTTATATGAGCGAGACTTAGATGCTCGGCATAGGGGCACGAGGCTTCCATGCTCGGATCCTCAGTACTACGAAAATGACCTGAGGGCGCCAGCTTCAGTCACTAGGCTTTGTATGGAATGGTCTAGGAGTGATGCTTAGAGCATTTCCTGATTCGCTTGATGGAGCGGCCCATTCGAAAATGTGAGTGGGCCAATCACAGGGTGATTTCATTTCAACTCTGATTGATGCGTCGTTTCGTGTGTCAGTGATTGAAACACTCGTACAGCCGTCATCGTGACTCTTCACCGAATGGGTTTTTTTATTCCCAATAAGCCCTTGGTGGTCTAGGGAGGAGTGCAGTAATAATGGGGGCAGTTAATGGCGTGCTTCCCGGTCCTTCCATGTCTCTATAAATACTGTTGTGTTTGCTAACTGGCACATTTTGCTTTCTTTTGCTCTTTCATTCTGTTTTTGCTGCATTTCTATTTCATCCACCATTTTTATTCTTTCCTGCCATAACTCTCGCTTGAGGTTGCCAGGTGATTCTTTCATCATTTCTTCCTTCTCTTTTTTACCCATCTCCTTTTTTATCATTAGGTTTTCGTTCCCTTCTTTGCTATGGCTCCTCGGGAAGAGATTAGCTCTGACCTATTTGTGTCCAATGTAGATAGTGAATTGCTAGGGTGGTACCGGTGGTGGTTCTGCATCCCCGTCGATTACGCCCTCCATACTGTAGATAGAAGGTTTAGGGCCCATACCCCTATATCAGGGCTAAGCAGATTAGTGGGGTATTTCGACTAGTTAGAGGGAGGTCTGAAATTTCCTTTGGATCCCTTTATCAAGGATTTCCTTAATAGAAATAACATAGCGCCCGGTCAGCTTCATCCGAATAGTTATCAGATACTGACCGGGTTCATCCAGCTGATGCATGAGGAGGGTAGGGTTCCTGATCTAGACGTCCTCCGGTATTTGTATAGGCTGACTAAGAAGAAGGGAGAGCTGATGTTCTCCCTTTCGACCGTACCCAACCATTCCCTTTTTTTAAACTGCCGGATCTTCACAAGAAGTGGAGATACCATTTTTTTGTTGTGGAGCATCAATCAGACTTCCTGGATGTCCGGAGGATGTGGTCGGATGAGTTTCACAAAGTGACCCATCCAGCAAAACTTTTTGATCCGGATATGGAATTAGTTTTGCGGCTACATCAAGACAGACTCGCTGAAGCTCGATCCGCAGAGGATGCATCCTGGAGATATCTATAGAGAGTTTGTCCAAGTCATGACCATTGCTCTGGTATGAATTTCATTTTGAGTTTTATTTTTTCTAACTAGTCTTATCTTTCCGTCTGTAGATGGCTGACTTTTTTGATTTTGCGGGCGGGATTTCCCTAGTAGATGAGCCAGCTGCAGTGGAGGAGTGCCGGGATTATCCTCCCCTCAAGCTGAGGCTCCCGCTGCTCTGGAGGCTATTCCTATCGATCTTAATGGTAAAGCAACAATGGAAGGTGAGCGGCCGGAGCAGGTTGGACGACGGAAAAGGCGGCTAATCGAAGCAGAGTCAGATGCGGAGGGGTTGGACGAAGAGATTTATGTCCAATGCCCCCGATTATCTGGTTGTCCGGATATGCGGGGCTGGATATTGAAGAAGATGAAGCCCCCGAGCGTCTCTAACAGTCAAGTACGGGACCAGTATGCCGAGTCACTGTGGTTACCCGGAGACATGCAGCGTTGGTCGGACGAGGGACCAGATGGATTGCTCGATTCTATGATCGATCAGTCACTGGAGGTAATGGAGTTTCTGGTATTTTGATATAACTATTTGTGGTGTGATTTTGGCTAAATTGTTTAGTTATTTTTGGTAGATGACTCAGGCCTTGCTGCTGGCTAAGGATCAATACTTCTATTTAAAGAGCCAGTACAGCTTAAAGGAAATGAAGGTGGGGACGATTGCCATAGATTTTGAGAAAAAACTGGATAGCTCCAAAGCAGCTCTGGAGCACTGCCAGATAAGCTACGCAGAGGCTAAATCTGACACGGAGGTGAATCAGAAGAAGCTTTCCGAGCTGGAACATAGCCAGGCTCAGCTGACAAGGAGGATCGAGGAGCAGGATCTTCAGATTGCTGGACTTCATGAGAGGCTAGCTGAGCTTGAGAAATCTCGTGCCAATGATAAGAAGACATATCAAATCATGGTAGGGGGGTTTCTCAAGGCGTACCGGGCAGAATGCAAAAGGATCCTGCTCTCTCAAGACTCAGGATTGGATCTGGGGGCCTTAGATCTGATAACACCAGCCGATCTGGCAAGGCTTACTGCAGAGGATGACGCCCGTCGAAAGGCCAATTCCTTTTTTGTAATGGAGTCTGAAGAGGTCATTGCTACAGCTGGGTCTGGCGAGCATCCAGAGGCTGCTAATGATGCTTCCCCCTCAGTTTATGGGACAGGGGGTCCTGGTGTAGAGATACTATAGTAGATAGGTTTTATGTATCTCTTTTTTTTTTTTAACAATCAGCTGTAAAGATATTCTTTATCAATAAAGATAGTTTCATTGAATCAAATTATATGCTCGAATACAAGATTACTGATAATATTTTCTGAGGGAGTCTGAGTTCCAAAACCTCGGTAGTTCTTTGCCTCCTCTCTCTCTTAGTTTATACTCCCCCTTTGTTGTGCATTCTGAGATCTGATACGGACCTTCCCAATTAGGGCCTAACTTTCCGGTACCGGAGGTGTCTTTACCTATATCTGCTCTTCTAAGTACCCAGTCACCTGTCCTGAAATTTTCTGTTGCTTTATGCAGATGGTGGTACCGAGTTATCCTTTGCCGATGTGCCTCTGCTGTTGATGCCGCTTATTCTCTTCGTTCTTCTAGTATGTCAAGGCATATTCGTGCGTTGACGTTATTGACAGCGTGGTCAAGGTCTTGGCTTACCTGGTAACTTGGGGACCCAACCTCTACTGGAATTACTGCATCCATGCCGTAAGTTAGTCTGAATGGCGTTTCTCCAGTGGATGATCGGGGTGTGGTTCTGTATGCCCAGATTACATTGTTTAGCTCTTCGACCCATTTCCCTTTCTTGTCATCGAGTCTTTTCTTCAACCCTTGCATGAGGATTCTGTTTGTGACCTCAGTTTTTTCGTTCATCTGCGAGTGAGCTACTGAGGTGAAGCATAGTTTTATGCCAAGGTCTGAGAAGGAACATCTGAATTTGTGGTTGTCGAACTGTTTGCCATTGTCTGTAATTAAGGTGTGGGGGATGCCGAATCTACAAATGATTTCCTTCTAGAAAAAGTGTTGTATCCGGGCTTCTGTGATTGTTGGGACTGCTTCTGCTTCAACCCATTTCGTGAAATGGTCAATGGCCACGATTAAGAACTTTTTCTGTGAGGTAGATAGAGGAAAAGGACCCAAGATGTCCATCCCCCACATGGTGAAAGGCCATGGGCTGCCAATGGGATGTAGAGGCCGAGAAGATTTGTGGCTAAGTCGGCATGGTGCTGGCACTGGTGACATGATTGTGTTAGCTACTGGGCATCCTTGGACATGGTGGGCCAGTAATACCCCTGGAGCAAGGCCTTTCTAGTGAGCGAATAGTGGGACTCATGTGCACCACAGATTCCTTCATGGATTTCTCTTAGTATGTAATTTCCCTCCTCTGGGGAAACGTATTTCGACCAAGGGTGTGAGAGGGATTTTCGGTAGAGCTCCCCTCAGTGGACGGAATAGTGTGTTGCTTTGGCTTTGAGCTTCTGAGCTTGCAGCTTATCTTCCGGAAGTGTGCCATGTTCAAGATATTGGATGATAAGCTGAATCCATTCCGATACTGCTTGTGTTTTGAAAATTTCATTATCCTCTGTGCTGGGATTGGTGAGTGATTCGGTGAAATCCATATCCCTAAATGCTTGACTGTTCTCGGCTGCGGATTTAGCAAGGTAATCGGCCTCATGGTTGTCTTCCCTAGGAATCTAAACGATATTCCATTGGCCTCCGTCTTGCTCGATGTGTTGATAGCTCTTGGTTTGTCTTGAGCTATTTTTCTTTGAATGTGCACTTGGTTTATTTATTGGACAAGATAAAAGATTCAAACACAAAGAGTGTGTCAACCTGGTTAAGATACTTACATGTATTTCTTAATTTCTGTACTTCAAATTTTTACTTAAAAAAGTACAAGACAATAAAAATACCAAATTGAACAGAAACTATAAATTAAAAGATATTAAAACCTTCTAGAACTGAAGAATATAATCTCGAATCGAATTGAATTAAATTATGTGAATAATTAAGTATAGTACTGAATCTTTACAAAAAATAGAAATAGAAACCATAGTGAATTATAATTGAATTACCTTATGTGATTAATTAAGCATGGTACTGAACCTTTACAAAAAAAAAAAAACTAGAAACCCTACTAAATTATATCAGAATCATATCAAACTGAACAACTGAATGTAGTACTGAATATTGATTTAATAAATAATATAATGAACTTAACTATATATTTTTCATTATATTATCAACCAACATATATTAAATAGTGTATGTATAATAATATATGATACAAATAAATATGTCTACATTTAAAATATAATATATAATATATAATTTATTAGCATATTATTATTATTATTATTATTATTATTAATAATTAATTAATTAATTAATTAATTAACAAGTAAAGATATCATATATGGAATGTTCACTATATCAAAATTCAAACTTAAAAAATCAAAATAAGAAAATTAATATTGTACAGTTCCAAATTATTCAATTAACTAGTAAAAATATGAAGCATCCATCATATCACAATCTAAACCTAAAATATGAAAAATAAAACATTATATTATTATTATTGTTGTTGTTGTTATTATTATTATTATTATTAAGTGAGAATATATAATATACATTATATCACAATTTAAATTAAAAATATAAAAAATAAAAAAATTAACATCGTATGGTTTCAAAACTTGTAATTTATTTAACTATATTATTTTAACGTATGATCCTATTATAAGAATGTAGAATATTTATTATATTTCAATTTAAATTTAAAATATGATAATAAGAAAATTAACGCTGTGTGGTTTTAAAGTTTATAATTTATTAAATTATTTTTTTTCATTCATTTTATATTTTATGTAATTCTGAATTTTATTTTTTATAAAAAAATAAAGTTATTATTTCCTAGTTTGTAATTTATATGAATTTTTTAAAATTTTAAAATTTCTATTTTGAACCGTATTATACTTGTGGGCGGTGGGGTCTAGTGCGTGCTCAAATGTATGACAACTATGACACTATGCGGGTTTGAGGCTCACTAAAAAATACAAAATGGGCTTTAGGTCTAGATAGGAGATGGAGGCGCCACCTAGATGAGACCCGAACACACTATACAACAATTGGATTACACAAAGGACCCCACCAACCGTCCTTAGAGATTGGGTTCGGAAACTGGATATGGGCTTTTGAAATGCTCACCCAACTTTATAGTTGGCCTCCATTTGTATTTTGTGTTTTATTACCTTTAATTATTTAATTATTTCTTTATTCACATGCAAATCGCTTCCAATTTTATATTTTAGTCCAAATTTTCATATTAGTCCTATCTCATTCTTATAGCCCGACATACATTATAAATAAAATAAATAATAATAATTTACAACCATACATTCCAAATGAATAGGGAAAGGGATTAAGGATTATAACATTTTGTACAAGGAAAATGTAAAATAAATTGAAAATAAACCATACATAAACAAAAAATAAAGTAATTAATTATACAAATAAAACCTCTCAAGAACTAATTAATGAAAGAACTATTTGATAATTAAAAATTACTGAATAATTCCTGCAACAAATACAAGTTAATGTTATTTCACAAAACAATAATATTATCTTACAAAAATAATCAACAAATAACATTCATAGGAAATATAAATAAAACCACTAAATAGTCCATATATAACACAATAATCATTACTCAATAACAATATTAAATAATATCATAATCATGCATAAACTCAACATATATAGCAAGACAAACATAAAAATCACAAAATATATTAAATGAACATTAAAAATCAAAATTGAGTGGTACAAGATTCTAGTGAAGTGGTGATGTCTCTCTCCTAACTAGGAGGTGATTTCACATCGCCTCAACACGAAGAGGTGTCGCCTCTTCAACAAAGATAGAGACAGTCTACATTTCTTAGATTCTAAAAAACTCAAAACTTATGCAAACAAAACAAAGATTAGTACAAATATACAAAAATCAACAACCAATATTCAATATTTCATACAATCATGCTTCTCTATGACCTTAAATAAGCAACACAACTTAAGAAAACAAGCAAAAGAGTACAAATCAAAGCTTTTAATGAAAATAAAGGACTTAAAGCTTAAAAATGGAGAGTCTCCTGATTTGGACAAGCTAATGCTCCTAACCAATCCCTCATAGTTTGGATGATGGATTTGAGTCCTTTGAATGCAAGATAATCCTTCCCTTTCTTAAGGAAATAAAGTCCTTTTGTCCTAAAAGTCCCCTCCTTCTTCCTCTTCTTCTCGTCTTCCTTTTTTTTTCTCTCTATGTTTTTTTCTCTCTGTGTTTTTTCCTCTTTTTTTTTTTCAAAAACTCCCTTTCCAACCAAAGAACTCCTTCAAAAGTCTAAAAAAACGTTATTTATTCAATACCCACTCTACCACTTTATGTCCTTTCCAATTCCTAACCCAACCACTCTCACCCTCTCCCCCATTCTTTTCATTATTCCCCAGGCCCCTTTTTTCCTATTTTCATGTTTTTTTTCTTTGTTTTTATGTCATGAAAATTTTCTTAAATTCAAAGTAGGTGAGTCTCAACTACTGTAATTAATGGCATTTAATGTTGCAGTTAGTGGGTGTAAAGAGGCGCCACCTCATTGATGCTCAGGATGAAGAGGTGATGCCTCTTCGTTGAGGCGATTGCCTACTCATATGGTCCAGGTATGGGCCTTTGGGCTAAAAGGCTATGGGCTTGGGCTTTTGAGGCTTAGTCTTACTGTTTTGGGCTTAAATTTGGTGTTTTGGGTTTAGTTTTGGTGTTTTAGGCTTTCGAGTCTATTTTAGAGGAGTTTCGGGCTTCCCTTGCATTCTAAACTTGTAGTTTCTCATCATCGGGCTTTTATTATGGGCCAATCAAATTGAAGGTGTCCACAGTTTACCTCTTTGATTTTTTGAAAAATTGTATTTTTTGAAAATAATTTTTTGAAAAGGCAACATGCACACAAAATAATAAAGGTAAGAATGACATACCTGACCTTTGAGCTTTACTCGGGACGTCATCCTTGAGAATTTAAACCTTAGAGGTCAAAGTTTTATTTGAAATGTTACTATGATCGTTGGGTTTTCCTGGCCTGATCAACCACTCATTATGTTTTGGCATGATTCTTGAGTTTTCTTAGCTTAAGAAGTCACTTAATATAAGACATATGAACACATGATTGTGATCCTAAGGTTTTCCTGGTCCGATCAGCCACTATTATAGTTTGGCATGATTCTTAAGTTTTCCTAGCTCGAGAAGCCACTCAGTAAAAGAGATGGAAATGTAACCGTGTTCCTCGGGTTTTCCTAGCCCGATCAGTTACTCATTATAGATTGTTGTAAAACTTAGGTTTTCCTTACCCAAAAGTTACTCAGTAAAGGAAGATTCACTTTGGGGATTCAAACCCAACTAAACACCTCTTGTAATGTGCACTTTGGGGATTCAAACCCGATCAAATGCTTCTTCTTTCATGCACTTGCGGATTCAAATTTGACCAAATGCTTCTTCTTTCACGTACTTTAGGGATTCCATCCCAACTAGATGCTTCTTCTTTCGTGCACTTTAAGGATTCAAACCCGACTAGATGATTCTTATTTCACACACTTTGGGGATTCAAACCCAACTAGATGCTTCTTCTTTTGCTCACTTTGGGGATTCAAACTTGACTAGACGTTTCTTCTTTTATGCACTTCAGGGATTCAAACTCGGCCGAATGCTTCTTCTTTCTGATGCTTTGATAAGACTGTCTTTGACTCTTAAATAGCAATTTTAAGGGACACCCGAGAAGCGAAACACACTATTTTTTTAGAAAATATATCTCTGATGGGCCATGGGCCAACTTGTGTTCTTTCCATCCTAGAGGCTTCACCCTCCTTTTTTATATATATATTTTTTCAACAAGTCTTGCTCTTTTATCCTTCAGCTTCCTATATAAGTTCTTCTTTTCCTTTTTCAAAACTACTTTCACTTTTTTGCTTTCAAAACCCTTTTTCATGTCTTTTTTTTTCTTTACTTTTCTTACCTTTCATTACTATGGATGTTGTATGTTCTCCGAATTTACCTGCATGGGATCTAGTAGCACCTACAATGCATCCCTTATATAGTTTCAGGCTTGGTGTAGGAGACGAGATCCCCCTTTTTTATGGACATGCGATCCCATATTTATGAATTAGCCACATGAGAGGTTAGTACTTGGTTTCTTTAATTTTTCCTGTAAATAATGTTAAATAACATTGAGTTATTGTTCAATGATGTATGTTTATCAATTTAATAGAAAGAAATTGGATGTAATTGAATAAAATTATAAAATTTAAGTAATTCAATAAAATCTCCAACATGAAGAGACGTTACCTCTTTGATGAGGCAATCACCTCTTCGATGTGGCAATCACTTCATCATAAAAAGGTGTTTACCTCTTTGCATCTAGTCTTTTACAAAGAGGTGATCGACTCTTGGCTAAGAAGCGATGCCTCTTTAATAGGGTGATCACCTCTAGAGTTGAGCCATTTGCCTCTTTGATAGAATTATGAAATAAATAACTTCATTCTCATAAAATTAAAATTCCACTCCCTATTTTACTCCTGTAGCTTGATGCCCATACCCTCAAGGCTATTGGAAACTTCAGTGGTGCCTATATTTGGTATAATGAACTCACAAATACGGTGAAGGCTCGCATTCATGACATTAGATTTTCCAACTTTACCCTAGCACTCCCGGCACAGTAGGAGCATATCAATTACTAACCCTTACATGCTCTAATGGAGAGATGGTCCAACACCACTCATACATTCCATCTTCCTTTTGGGGAGTTTATGCTTGATCTAGTGGCTTTTACTACATTCATCAACATTGCTTGTGTAAGGGATTCTTTTTCTTTTGATGCTAGTCTTCATCAGTTACCTCCAAACTGCCTTACCTTCATCGAGCATCTACTTAGCATAGTCTTAGTTATAAAGGGGACACATATAGTGAAGCTCGATTCTCCTGCTAGAGTGGAGGCGGCTACCATACCTTACTAGATTGATCAGGTAGTACATGCATTCTTAGTCTACTTATTGGGCACCACTCTCTTCACAAACACTACTAATTCTGTAGGCTTGTGCTTTCTAATGCCCTTAAGAGATCTAGACTTTGTGGCCACATATGACTAGGGTAGTTGTGCTCTAGCATATCTATGTCAAAGTATGGATGAGTTTGTGCATAGAGCTAAGAGGCTTTATGGCTTTTGGTATGCCATTTTGGTACTTCCCTATTCTTTTACTATTAAGTTCCACTTCAATTACTATTATCAACACTTATTAACACTTTTTTCTTTCTTTTATAGGATTAGGCTCTAAAGCTAGAGCTGATAATAGGGATTACTTATGTTGTCGACACTCCTTTCCTTGCCATGGCAAGATAGGGCCCCAGTTGTGCTTAGAGAAGATTAATTGCTCATGTACACATTCATCATGAGTGACTGAATACTCTTACACATGATGAGGTAGGTGCCTACAAATATAATTGTAATTAGTAACATATTTATCAATTAAATCCATTAATTTACTAGCTTATTTTCATAGTTGTGTCCAGATTTGTAGTGTCCCCAGGCTCTATGGTCTCAGGCTATGATCTGCTTAATTCCATTATCCTCGAAGAGGGTACTACTTTAAGGGCCTAATTTCAGAGTTTGGTATCTCGATAAGAGAGTACACTAGTAGTAGATGGGTGCTCGAGTGAGATGGCCACCTCTTACTTCTCCTCAACATATTTTTTGGACTTATAAGTTAAAGGGAGATGAGCTTAATCAGACTTTAGCAAGAGATGATATTACGGATCATTATAAGAGGAGGAAGTCTTGCTGTGTGGATTTCTCATGAGCTTATCTCATATAAAGGGTGCCTCTACCTGCACTATTTCTTAACTCAATCTTCATTCTCAAGCGCTAGCTAAGGCACCAACTCCTTATTCTAGGCCTATCGTAAAGGAGAGGCCTCATAAACGCCCTCGCATTGTGCCTAGTGGTGAGGGTTCCTCTTTTAACTCACCACTTACTGTGGTGCTTTCTAGCTCTCGATCCCATATGGTAGCTGGTGGGCTTACTGCTACCCCTAACCTGCTAACATGTTGCTAGGTGCCTTTAAGTGAGCTTCCTCATCAATTCATGATGCTAAACATGACCTTGGAGCCATCATTCCTTTCGAAGGCTGCTACATATATAAGTTCCTTTCTTTCAAGGTCATGTTCTTAAATTTATCTTAACGCATGGTTAGTTCTAAAAATTTATTAATTGTGAAGATAGCTTAAGATCATGAGAGTATATGTATTGGGTGATCGAGGCCCATCGGGACTTCTTGATGCATATGGCACAGTAATGGAAGATAAAAATTATGCCTTAATTTTATATGTATGCATGTTCTCATAAATTCTTGTCTTTCTTTACATCTTGACAAGACCGAGATAAGGCTAGTTAGGATAGAATTACTACTCTTGAGCATCAGCTAGCTATCTCTAAGTCGAGGGCAATGAGGAAGAGGAGCCAGTCAATGAGCATGCTAAGGATAGTAGTGACGACAATGGAGCTAACCCTACTGATGATTGTCCTGATGATGAGTAGAGGGGTATCCTTGAGGTCTCCTAGCATAATATCATTTTGTTTCGAGGCATTTTTACTATCTTGAACTATTTCTGTATTACCTTTTGAATTAAATTTTGCTTTATCATTTTCATGTTTTCCACTGAATGAATAATGCACATTTAAATTTGGATTATGGCAAGATTTTTTAATTAAACAAGGGATTATTATTGTCGAAATACTCTCCTTTAAATTACATGTGTTGTATAATCATTCTACAGTAACACAAAGATAGGTTTCGACTGTTGGAGAGGCATTGCCTGATTATAAAGGTGTCACCTCTTTATGAAGAGGTGGCAATGAATTGCCTCTTCATGTAGAGGTGCCATTGATTGTAGAGGCGATCACCTCTACAGGTTCAGGCTATAGCTACTCAAATCCCTAGCTCTCCTTCAAAATCCCCAATTTTCTCATTAATGTGAATCTCCTTAATCTCCCTCTCAAAACAATAGCATATCCTCCCAATATGATTAAAAGAAGCTTGAAGTAATTATAGTTGATCCTAAAAAGTCTGGATGGTAGATCATGGGCTATATTAGAGCCATTTGACTTATCTGTCTTTTTATCTTTACATGATAAGAAGATCAACTTCCCATTTCTCCATATTCTTACTCAATTCTAGGATCCTCAAAAGCATGTCTTTAGATTCAACATAATCGAGTTATGCCTCCTACCAGAGGAATTTAAAGCTATCTTAGGCTCTCAAATGGATTATGCTTGTTAGATTATAATTCCTTCAGTTGAAACCCCAAATTTACACTCTATCCAATACCAAATGGCTAGGTTATTCAACCTTTCCCCTCAGTCTTCTCTTCACCGTATCATTAGTAATGAGATTCTGATAGGCCCTTCCCTCAAAATTTTTATGACTATAGACATCAATAAGGTTCACTAGCTTCGGATGATTGCTCTTTACCTATATGCTCAGTTTTTACTGGTTTCCCCTTTTAGCAACTATGATCCGAAGATCCTTCACAATCTAAACCAAGTGGAAGCTACCCTAAATCCTTTTCCTTTTATTATGGTAGAAACCATCATTGGGCTTGAGAACTTCTCTAATACTAGATGATTCTCAAGGAGTCCCCTATTATTAGATGTGAGCTTTCTTTTCTCTTTTATCACTTTTTGGCTTTTTTTATCATTTTTTGTCATTTAATCTTCCAACAGGCATGGTTTCACGAAAAGCTGAGATTGCTAAAACCTCCCAGAGACATTGCATATTATAAAGCCAAGCATTGCCATACTATGAGACTTCACCATATTCCAGAGGATGTTCATAGTTGGTTGTCTATATTCCTTAACACACTGATTCAATAGATGTGCCTATAGTAGAGGTTATAGTATGTAACCATTTGATCCTATACCTATTGTGTCCTACTAGCCAGTCTCTACTTTGCCACTTTCTATAATCTCACTCGACTTTGTAGGCAATACGGGCAAAAATAACTAAATGTGGAGTTGGTGCATGAATATGAGCTAGGGCCCCTTTCTCAAAATTTTTTAGACAACTAGTCTCTACTTGGCCTCATAGATTCATTCGAAGGTTCATTAACTATGATGGAGATCAATCCACTGACGACTAGTATAAGGCATGGATCCAATTACAACAAATAAAGAAGGATGATTTCATAAGAAAAAAAAGGACAAGGGCATTATAAATACTAAGTGCCCTGGGTGTTCAAAAGAAAAGCAAGTATCATTAGTTTATGAAATTTCATCTTTATTTGCTTTTTGTTGGATGGAATTTCCTTTCCAATTAAACAGTGTATAATAACCATTTAATACAACATTCAACAATAATAAAGGCAATCCATTCCATTTAATTTAAGCACAAATTGATTATACATCTTGCTTCTTACATATCTCCTTTCGTAAATTGGCTTGCCCTTGCAAGTTTTCCAACTAACTACTTATTTCTCTCTCTCCTCTTATATATATATCCTTTACTTTTACCTATATCGCCCTTTCAAGTTTTTATTCCAACAGGACATTACATAAAGTATTTCTTAAGCTTATCCAGGTTAATGGGTTCTCTGAACTCATTTCCTTCCAAACTAAATAGAATAGTAGTGCCCTTGGAAAATAGCTTATTCACTTAATATAGACCTTCCTAGTTTGGCTTGAACTTTCTCCATGGATTCATCATGATGGGCCTAGTGAGTTTTAAGACCAAGTTACCCTCTTTGATCTTACTTGGCTTAACCTTATTGTTAAAGCATGAGCTATCCTTTTTCTAGTACAATTGAAAGTGATACATGGTTTTCATCCTCTTTTCATATAGCAGCATCACCTATGCCAATTGCCTTTCAACCCATTGAAACTCATGGATTTTAGATTCCAAAAGAACCCTTAATGACTGAATCTTAACCTTAATTGACAACACAACTTCATACCCATACATCATAGAATATGGAGTAGCTTTCATTGATGTTCTAGAAGTGGTCCTATATCCCCATAATGCAAATTATAGGTAGCTTACCCAGTCTTTATAGCTCTCCAGTATCTTGGCTAGGATCCTTTTCACATTCTTATTTACTGTTTCTACTGCTCCATTTGCATGTGGTCTATAAGGAGAGGATCTATAATGTTCAATCTTATATTCTTCCAACAAAGTGGTCATTTTTTCCTTGAATTGGACACTATTATTAATGATGGCATGATGAGGCAACCCATATCTATAGATTATATTCTTTTCTATAAACCTCAACATCTGTTTTGCTCCAATAGTGGTAAATGACTCTGCTTTAGCCCACTTAGAGAAATAGTCAATTGCTACTATAATGTAGCGATGACTATTAGATACATTTGGTCCAATCTCTCTAATGATATCAATTCCCCAGACTATGAATGGCTATAAAGAGGTCAATCCTTAAAGTTCCATAGAAGGCAAATGGCTCACATCACTATACACTTAGCAGTTACGACATTTATTCACATGTTTCACATAATCTACCTCCATAGTTAACCAGAAGTACCTTTTTCTTAGCAAGGACTATTCCATTCATGTGTGGTTTGTATACACCCTTATGAACTGCTTCCATGATCTTTCGTGCTTCATCCTTATCAACACATCTTAAATGCACTCAAGTTGGCATTCCTTATATAACATACCATTATGATTGATGGATTTCTAAGATACCATCCTTATGACATTCTTTCTTTTCTATTAGCATCATCAGGGAGTCGTCCTATCTGAAGATACTACTGTAGATCATGGAACCATGGCTTTTCTGTAGGGTCGATCGACATTATCCTGATTTCCTTATTGTAGGGAGTCTGAGATTTTATTAGAATAAGAGGCTTCATGTTTGCCTATTTTCCTCATTCCTATATTAAAACTAGAGTGGCTAAAGCATCTACCATTTGATTATTTTCTCACAGCAAATGAATGAATCTACATTGGCTAAAAGATATTAAAATCATAGTCAAGTAGTCCCAATACAGTCTCAGCTTATCTTCTCTCACTTGCCAATCTTTAGAGATCTATTTCACTACTAGCATCGAATCTTTGTACACTATAATTTCTTCTGCCCCCACATTTCTGAGTGCTTGTAGACCAAACATACAGGCTTTATATTCAGCTTGATTATTGGTAACTTCAAATTCCAACCTTTTTACTATTGGATTCATTTATCATTTTGGCAAAACCAAAATCACACCCATGATTGCCCCTTTACTATTAATTTCTCCATGAAAGTATATTTTCCATGTTCAGATCTCTATTACCCCTAGGTGCTTATCCAAAAATTCTAATTCTCATTCTTGTCCATCATCTACCGGATTCTAAGCCAAGAAGTCCATCACATCTCTCCCTTTTATCACCTTCTTTGCCATATAGTCTATGTCAAATTCGGTAACCAAGACTAATTATCTAGCTAATTTTCTTGTAAGTGATGGAGTCTATTGGAGATATCTGAGAGGATTGTGCTTGGAGACCACATGGATTCTGTAAGACTGGAAGTAATGCTGAACCTTTTTTGTTGCCCAAATTACAACTAAACAAGTTCTTTCTACTAGACTATAATTGGATTTATAGGGTAGAAGCTTTTTGTTTACATAATACACATCAAGCTCAACCTTTCCCTATCCTTTATGAGCTATCATTATGCCAATCACATCCTTCTCTATTACCAAATAGAGAATCAAAGGCTTATCCGGTCTCGACAGCTGCAAGACTGGAGGATTCATTAAATAATTCTTAATAGTTTTAAAACCTTGCTGACATTTGTCATCCCAAATGACCGGCTGATTCTTCTTAAAGAGCATGAAGATTGGCTCACAAATGATAGTTAGCTTGGCAATGAACCTATTAATGTATTGTAATCATCCAATGAACCCTCTGACCTTTTTCTTATTCTTTGATACAGGCATTTCTCTTATCGGCCTCACTTTATCTAGATCCACCTTTATGCCTCACTAACTAACTATATGCCTTGGCAGCTTTCTAGAGATTACCATAAAAACACATTTCTTTGGGTTTAACTTTAGGTTATACTTTTCATCTCTTGCGAGGAACTTGTCTAGAGCCTCGAAATGCTCTTTTTTGGTCAGAGACTTTACCATCATGTCATCCACATGCACCTCTATCTCCTTGTGAATCATGTCATGCAGTAATATAATAGCCATCGTCTAATAAGTAACCTCTGCATTCTTTAACTCGAATGGCATTACTGTATAATAATAGATGCCCTATGTAGTGGTTAAAGACGTTTTCAACTTGTCAATCACTACCATTATAATATGGTTGTATGCTGAGAAGTCATCCATAAAGGAGTACATAGCACTAGAAGTTGCATTATCAATTAAGGTATTAGCATGCGGTAAAGGAAAGTCATCCTTTGGACAGGCCTTGTTCAAATCCCTACAGTCCTCATACATCCTGACTCTTCCATCCCTATTAGGAACCAGGACTATGTTGGTTAGCCACTGGGTGTCACCAACCACTTCCAAGAACTTTGCTTTCAACTTCTTTTCTACTTCTTCCTTGACTTAGAGAGCTTATTCTAGCCTTAATTTTCTCTTCTTCTACCTTATCGGTGTGATGTGAGTATACGTGGGGATTCTGTGTTCTATGATGTCTCTATTAATCTCATGCATATCCTTACAGCCCTAAACAAAAACTTGTTGCCTTCTTTTCAAAGTTTCTTTCATTTTTTCTCTCTTATCAGTAGTTATGTTAGAAGTAATAAATATATTCTTAGGGTTATCACATGTGCCTAGATTAAATAATTCAGTTTGCACTGAATTAATGTCAAACATATGCATGAAATGATCATCATATATAGAATAACTGTTAGGATAAACATTGCACAAGTAAGCATAATTAGCCCTTTATCACATTAACTTTAGAAAAGAAAATGTCATCAATTTCAAAAAAAAATTAGAAAGAGAAATGTCAAGGTCATCATAGAAAATATCCATAATGGAATCAGGAACATAGGATTCAAAGTTGAATTCCTCTTCCTAGTCAACAACGTCCTTTTACTCTACTATAGGAATATCCTTTTTTGATTCTAGAGTCAGCACCAGTTCCTTTATACTTAGCTCCTCAATAATAGATTCTTTGATCCCACTCACATGTTCAGTAAAGATTTCAAACTTGGGGACCAACTTCTCAATAATCATTAAAGGCTCAGGAGCTCCTTGGTAGGGGTAGTTAGTACCTTCCTCCACAAATATTTCCTATAGTGTCTTCTTCTTCAGTTTAGTTCTTTCTTTGTTCTTTCCATACTTTCCCTCAGCTTCTTCCTCTTCCTCACACTCATATGCTTTTAGATACCCTACCCCATGCTTTAAGATTAGCACTTTAGGTTCAACAAACTCAAGTGGGCCCTACTAATTCTTCCCTAATCCCATTCCGGTCATAAAGTTCATACTTTTCATCATACTCACAATTCTTAGATTCAACTAATCCTTATAGATCATGCAAACCTCAAAAATTAGACTGATTAGAATTTTATTAAAAGTTAACTTCAAAGTAGTAACAATAGCTTCAGTTTCTGCCATGATAGTGACTACCCTTCCATTATGCAAAAATTTGATCTTTTGATGGACAGTAGACAACACTCCTCCCAGAAGATGAAACTGTGGCCTCCCTAAAAGAATGGCAAAGGTGACTAGAATATTGATGACATACAAGTTGACCTAAACCTCAGTAGGTCCAGTCTCGACCAAAGCTTTGAAAGTTCCCTCAACTGGCCTCTTTGTATCACCATGGGCCTTGATAACCACATCTGGTCGCTTTAGATCAGCTACTATCAATCCCAACTTTAGAAGAATTTTTAAAAGACAAACATTAATGGCGGACCCATTATCAACCATGACACAGCAGGTCAATTTCCCTTTCACTTTAGCCTTTATAAACAAGGCTTTGTTACAGTTCTTTCCTTCTAAGGGTAGGTCTTCATCTAGAAAGACAATGGCCCTTAGAGGGCTTTCTATCAATGAATCCACCATTTGCTTTCGAGTATGGGTTAAGGGGATCTTCTTCTAATAAAGGGCCATAACAAGTGCCTCCCAATGGGCTGGAGAGTTAATAAGCAACTCCTAAACATTGGCGAGATTTTTCTCATCTCTCTTGGTCTTAATAGCTTCCTCAGTTTTCTCTAGTTCTTCTTTTGAATTAGATTTCTCTTTTTTTGGCTCAAAATTTTTTATTCCTTCCTCTTTCTTCTCAAGCTTCTTAACTGATTGGGATGTATTTCCTTCATTATTTTTCAAATCAATTACTTCCCCTCCTTCATCATTGGAGCTCCAAATGTCTAACACATTCATATGAAGATCCATAGACTACTAGCTCAAATTTAGGTCTTTTGGTTGTGATTTTGGTTGTGTAAATATTGCATCAACAAAGGAATTAAGGACTTGTTCCTCCGTTAAACTGGTGTTGATCATCAAAATGTGTGGAATGGGTAGTGAAACATTTTGGTAGTTGGGTAAAAGGTTATTTTGGGTGTTTGGTTTTCTGGTTTCAAGGTCAGTTATTTTTCCTGAATCAATTAAATCTTGAACCTTGTGTTTTAAGTAAGTGTAGCCATTAGTATCGTGTCTGATGTTTTAGTGGTATTTGCAGCATAGTTTTAGGTTGGCATTTAGGAAAGGAGGTCCTTTAGGCAAGGGTTGCAACAGGTTATTTTTTATAAGCTTCTTTAAGATTTTGGAGAGAGGTATTCCAACATTAGAAAACCTTTAGGATTGTTTGATAGTATTAATCTATATATTACTACTTGGTCTAATTCCACTACTGGATCCAATCCCTTCTTTGCTTGTAGATCTTCCATTGAAGAATTTTTCTTTTGTACCAAGTTAGATTCTTTCTGTACCCCAAATTTATATAACTCCTTAAAATTCTAAATTCCTAAATCTTTCAGCTTTTTGAGAGTGGAAGTACGCACCCTTCTATTGCTATTACTAGTTGATAAGATTCTACGAGTCGGTGCTTCATCTGTACCAATTTTGCTCTCTACCTAATCAAGTAATCAACAAAAGACTCACCAAATTTTTGCTTCACATTTTATAGATCTCTCAAAAATGTTTCCATCTGAATGTTGAGACTATATTGCTTTATCAATGAAGCACAAAATCCCTCTTAGTCAATTTGGGTATGGGATTCCAAAGCATAATACCATTTGATGGGTGCTCCTTTTAAAAAAAAAGGAAATTTTTTTATAATTTGTGCCTTGGTCAAACTAATAATCTTTATGTGGGTTACATACTGCTTTAGATGAAGATAGGGATCCTTTATGCCAGTAAATTTCTTCATGTCAAGCAATTTAAACTTCTGTGGTAGAGGGTTGTCATCCTCATCCAAACTCATATCAGAGTAGTTTATTATAGCATCTATCCCCTTTTCTTTTATCATCAACTGCATTTGAGCCATGGTCTTGGTTACATTTTTGGCCCAATTAGGATTTTCTACATTATATGTAATGTCTGTATTCACGTTTTATCTGGCTATAGGCTCCACTATCAAAGTTTCCTGATCATCCTCTCTTTCCCATCTTCTAGAGTCTTCAATAGCCAAATCAAATGGTTGGGGCTAAGGTGCTGGTGGTTGAGTGCTAGTGGTTCCTATTTGAGTGGTCACCTTATTTCAGCGATCATCTCTCTTATAATTACTTGGGTTTGATCAACTACTTTTACCTTAAAATTATCCTTAAAAGCCTGAGCATTAAACCCTGCCATCTTAGTTTCTCTTGAAGTCCTAACCAGGTGACTGGTGTCAGACCATTTCTAATTGGAAGACTATCTTGAATCTATATCTGTGTTGGGGGATTTTCGTAAGTGTATAGTTTGTTACAAGTAATATATATGAATGAGTATCGTTCCCATAGGGAGATGAGAAATTCTAGCACTAAGTGTGATCTTGCCTCCTATAAGCTAATAGAATGAATGATTTTAAATTGGAAAATTAAATAAACAAAATGCTAATGTAAACAGATTATATTTAAAGAAATTCAGGATTTAAAAAACTAAAGCTTGTATTCATTCACCAAGCACTTGCTTAAATTATAGGATTTTGTTAATTTAGTTAATAAATCTCAATTAAGGGTAGGCTATTCATAAATTCCTAAGGCTTGTTTCAAAGTCACTCAGGCATACCTAAAGCAAACACAACCTATTCTCATGGTTTAATGAATTACTCAAGTTTCTTAAGTTCCTTAACAATATATTAATCCCCTAAGGTCTTGTCTACTTTCATGATTAAGGATCCCTATAATCACAACTTTTATAAGCTAACAAATCGTGCAACTTTCATTGTCATAAATGTATCCACATGCATGCATTTAATCAGGCCTAAATTAAACATAAAATTAATGAAGCAAAACCTGAGAAATTGACCGATGATAATTAACTGTAATAAAATAATATCTAGACAAGTAGTAAGCATGGCTACATGAATCCAAACTCTAAAGGAGTTTAGTTACACATAATGTAAATTATTAAAGACATGAACAAATAAATATAAGCAAAAGAGTTTGGTGAATATAATCGCTATTTCTTCAATCCTTTATTTTATTCTATCTCTCTATTTTGCTCTCCTTTTATGCCTCTGTTCATCCTTCCCTTTGTTCTCCTGCCTTCATTGCTCCCCCCTTTCCATGAGTTTATAATGTCTTATACCCTCAAAATTAGGGTTACGTGCAATGCATGCATCCGAGTTGAAATTCCTTAAATGTACAAGCATAGCTAGACTTGCACGGGCATGCACATTCATATGAAGTTATTTGCACGGCCATATTGATGAGTGCAAGGGCATGTCTTTGCCTTTAGAAATTATGGCATGGTGGTGTGAGTCAAGGCATGACCATGCCTTTTTTGCCTTCAATGTGGCACGACCATGTTGATAAGTGCACGGTCGTGCCACTTTTGGCTTTGGATTTGGCACAACTGTATTGAGCCTTGCACGGTCATGCTCTTTCCCTCTTGTGAAATGGCACAGCCATGCCCTAGCTTACACGGCCATGATCCTTCCTTCCCAAATGTTAGCACGGCCGTGTTTTGCATCACATGGTCATGCATGATCAATGCACACCTATGTTCCTTTCTCTGACTTTTCTGAATCTTTGAATTTTCTTAAGGCATTTAATTTCTACAGACAAAACAGTGAGGAGAATATAAAAATTAGATCGAGAATATAAAACTCATAATTTATTTAATTATTGCATGATTATATCAATATTACAATTAAATGTCCTAATATTATCTAAATGCTAAATTTATTAATTATTATGCAAAAAATGGAAAATTATGCAACTAAAATGAAATGTTATTAAATAAAATCAAAGACTAAAGAGTGTAAATTTTAATAGTAAAATGCACTTATTACTCTGCAATTACCATGGATTAGAAATATGCATGACATGTATGCATGAAATGTAGGTTCAATCAAAATAAACATATATTCTATTTACACATAACAACAAGAAACAAAATATAAAGCTCTTAAATGGTATCTCCATACTCACTTCTCCCACACATGTATTCACTGGTGAGTTCCTCAATTAACTAGTTTTATTTTTGGATGAGTTGGTATGTGATGCTCTACAATGTCCCTATTTAAACCTGGCATGTCTTTGTAGGTTCAAGCAAATACTACCTTTTTTTTTGTTAATATTCCCTTAAAATTTTTCCTCTTTTCAAGAGTTACCTCATGTGATATGTAAATGTTCTTAGGATTATCATTTGTTCCCATATTAAATGAATCGAATTGAATTGAATTAATGTCAAACATGCACAAATGATCAAAATTATAACGCACAGACTATCAAGATGCACATCACACAAGTAAACAAAACTAACATTCATATCATTGACCATAGAAAAAATAGAGTTTTCAACCTCAAACAGATCAGACGTTATTACATCAGTTTCCTCAAAGAAAACATCAATAAAGCTATCATTAATGACAGTAGCTAAATCCTGGGGTGGCTCCTCTTCAGGTGGCAGACACAGTAGCTCCTCAACAGTAGCATCGCCCATCCTCTCAGCTGCTAGCTTCATCATTTCCTCTTTATTGTCTTTCACCAGGTTCTCCACAATCTACTCCTTAAAGATCTCAAACTCAGGAACATCTCTTCAAATAACATTGACTGTTTCCTTAGCTACCAAATAGTACTTGTCTTCCCTTGGCCTGATGAAATTCTCATTTATCGGCCTAATTTTGCATACTCAAATTGAGTTAAAAGTATGTGGATGCTCATAATATTTTATCTACATGCAATGTATACACATAATAATAGCTCACAGTTCAAGTGTGCTCCTCTATCCTGACTCAACTGACCCAGTCCAATAGGCCTAGCTCATAAAGCAACTAATGAAAATAATAACAATAATAATATATTAAAATCAAAATCCTAATTTTTATACTTCTAGAATTTCTAAAAAATGACTCAATTTAAGACACAACTCGATAAAATTTTAAAACTCAGGACTAACCCGATCTCACACTTTACTAGAATTCTATCGAAAATTTGGTAGAGTCTCCTCTATAAAATGGACATCTCTATACTAAAAGTAGAGTTGATCCTTCATACAAACACACTTCAAATACTCAAAATGCTCAATTTCCTGGGTTGGGCCCTCGAACTGTAATTATTGCTTAACTGAAAACCAACCGAATCAAAATCAAATAAAATAATAATAAATACTAATAATTCATCAAAACTCATAAAAACCAATAAATACCACAATTCAATTTATTTAGATAATAAAAGCATCAGAGATATTTATTTTTAAAATAAATAATAAAATCTCAAATATAATTAAATAAGGTTAATAAAAATCCATTTTTCAAATATACTCAAAATCAAATAGCATAAATTACAAATAATTATTTAAATTTCCCTAGTATATAATAAAAATAGCTAAAAATTCATTTAATCATAAAAATAATAGGTAAAATTATTATTCGAATATATTTCCAAAAATTATTATTAATTAGCTAAAAATAGTAAATAATTCATAAAAATTATTTTAATACTATTTATTACTCAAAAATTATCCAAAACAAAATAATTAACAATAATTCAATTAAAATATAAAATATACTAATTTTTCAAAAATCCAATTTTTACATAAACATTCAAAAATTCATAATAAATAATCGGTGAATAATTTTAATAAACTTTCTTAACAAAATATGCTTAAAATAATTAGTAAAATTGATTAAAAATGAAGCACATTTCTGAGCCGGGAACAGTATCTATGAATAGTAACCGAGCTTGAAATAGTGTTCAAATCACAATTATCTCAAAAATTGAATTTAAATACATTTTTGAAAAGCTTACAACTTTAATTTAACTAATCCAAAGTCAATTTAACATAAATCAAAATAATTAAACACAAAATCAACAATTGAAGCTAAGAACCCTAGAATAAAATATTGGACAAAATTCTAGAAATAAAATATTTCTACCCTTAAATTTGACTCATCAAATGAATCACCTACAAAAGGAATCAAGTGCTTGACATTAAAGACATCTGTAGTCTGAATGTGGCTAGGTAACTTCAAGTGGTAGGCATTAAGGTTGATCTTTGTGTGATCTCAACTGGCCCAACCTTCTTGGCAAATAACTTGTTGTATTCACCTGCAAAAAACTACTCCTTTATAAGAATAGCCCACACATAATCTCCCACATCGAACTCAACATGTCATCTTTTCTTGTCAACAACTTAGTTATATTTAGAGGTAGCATACACTAGGTTATCATGAACAGTCTTATGAATTTCCTTCAATCCAATAACAAAATTCTCTACCTTGCCATGAACTTTTTTCTTTGCTGGAAGACGAATTAAATATAAAGGTCCTCTTAGCAAAATTGAATATACTACTGCAAAAGGACTAAATCTAATGCTCTAGTTGACTACATGATTATGAGCAAACTCTGCTTAGTATAGTTTCCAATCCCAACCCTTCACATGTTCACCCACGAGGCATCTCAGCAACTTACCCAAAGATCAATTCACTGCCTCAGTTTTCCCATTTATTTATGGATGATAGGCACTACTAAAGTTCATCTTTGTGTGCACCATTTTCCATAAAATTCTCCTAAAATGGCTAAGGAACCTAGTATCATGATCCGACATTGTAGATATGGGCAAGCCATGCATCCTATATATTTCCTTAAAGAAAAATTGAGCAACATGAACAACATTTGTTGTTTTCTTACAGGGTATAAAATGCACCATCTTAAAGAACCGATCAACTACCATAAAAATAAAATCATTACCTCATTGTGTGAGTGGTAATCAAAGCACAAAATCCAAGCTAAGCTCCACCCAACTCCACACAAGGTTGTGATGGAACTGGCAACGACATGTATAGGCCCATGTTAGATGTTATGCCTTTAGAAACTTGATAGATTCGACATCTATGCACTAACCTCTTAACTTTTTTATGAATGGTAGGCCAAAAGTAATGAGTCTGTACCAACTGCATAGTCCTGTCTCGACCTACAGCCCTTCACTATACAATTCTTGAATTTTGCCACTTTTGGCCTTGGATTTGGCACAACCATATTGAGCCTTGCACAGTCATGCTCTTTCCCTTTTGTGAAATGGCACAGCCATGCCCTAGCTTACACGGCCATGCTCCTTCCTTCCCAAATGTTAGCACAACCATGTTTTGCATCACATGGTCGTGCATGATCAATGCACACCTATGTTCCTTTCTTTAACTTTTCTGAATCTTTGACTTTTCTTAAGGCATTTAATTTCTACAGAAAAAACAGTGAGGAGAATATAAAAATTAGATAGAGAATATAAAATTCATAATTTATTTAATTATTGCATGATTATATCAATATTACAATTAAATGTCCTAATATTATCTAAATGCTAAATTTATTAATTATTATGTAGAAAATAGAAAATTATGCAACTAAAATGAAATGTTATTAAATAAAATCAAAGACTAAAGAGTGTAAATTTTAATAGTAAAATGCAATTATTACTCTGCAATTACCATGGATTAGAAATATACATGACATGTATGCATGAAATGTAGGTTCAATCAAAATAAACATATATTCTATTTACACATAACAACAAGAAACAAAATATAAAGCTCTTAAATGGTATCTCCATACTTATTTCTCCCACACATGTATTCACTGATGAGTTCCTTGTCTTAGAATTATTGTTCTAGGTTTTAATTATCAACAAGGGATAATAAAATTGACGAATATAAGATAAGTCTCAAGATAATATAAACAAATAATAATTTCTTCAAATAATTCCAAATTCCATTTTGAAGGGCTAAGAATGACATGAAAGGCTCACTTGTCAAGATCCATTTATAATGGACTAAAATAGGCATAAGAGGCCCATCTTGGCAAGGTTTGTTTATAATGGGCTTGGGCCTTGTTTAAAGAATTACTACATGGCATCAAACACAAGAATTTGGGAAAAATCCTAAGGGAAATTGCTAAGTAATTACATAAGCTAAGTCTCAAGTTAAAAAGTTTCAGCTCCTACAGTGATATACCTCCATTATGTCTCCTTACTCAAGGGCTCATACGACATAGGACAAGTATGTGCTATAAGTAACAATAACCAAATACTCTACCACTAGGTGTGAGTGAAATATAGGTAGCGAAGTAAAGATTATTGTCAAGTTATTCGAGACTAGGTGCACATTATGTGTAAAAGTGTCATAAATGCAGAAGATGTAAAAGAAATAAGAAAATAATTAAAAAGATAAAATACAAAACACTGGAATTAGCTTCTCTATCTCCAGTAGAGTTGCCACTGTAGGCTGTAAGGTTAGTGCATGCCCAAGTGTATGGCGACTACAGCATTATGTGGGCTCGAGGCTCACTAGGAAATACAAAATGGGCTTTAGGCCCAAATCAGAGATGAAGTCGTCACCCTGATGAGACCTAAGACACATTGTACAACAACTGGATTCCACAAGGGGGCCCAATAGCCATCCTCAAAGATTGGATTCGAAAACTGGGTATGGGCTTTTGGAATGGCCACTTGACCTTAAAGTTTGGCCTATATGTGTGTTTTGTGTTTTATTACCTTTAATTATTTAATTATTTCCTTATTCACATACAAATCGCTTCCAATTTTATATTTTAGTCCAAATTTGCACATTAGTCCCATCTCATGCTTATAGCTTGACATTACAAATAAAATGAATAATAATAATTTACAACGATACATTTTAAATGAATAGGGAAATGGATTAAGGATTACAACATTATGTACAAAGAAAATGTAAAATAAATAGAAAATAAACCATACATAAACCAAAAATAAACTAATTAATTATACAAATAAAATCTCTCAAGAACTAATTAATGGAATAACTATTTAATAATTAAAAATTACTAAATATTTCTTACAACATACACAAGTTAATGTTATCTCACAAAACAACAGTATTATCTTACAAAAATAATCAATAAATAACATTCATAGGAAATATAAATAAAATCACCAAATAGGCCATAAATAACACAATAATCATTATTCAATAACAATTTTAAATAATATCCTAATCATGCATAAACTCAACATATATAACAAGACAAATATAAAAATCACACAAAATATATTAAATAAACATTAAAAATCAAAACAGAGTGGTACAAGATTTTGGTGAGGCGATGCCTCTTTAAAAAGGCAGTGCCTCCTAACCAGGAGGCAATTTCACATCACCTTAACATGAAGGCGTGATGCCTTTATGAGGAAGCATCACCTCATTAACAGAGATAAAGACAATCTACATTTCTTAGATTCCAGAAACTTGAAACTTATGTAAAAAAACTAAATATTAGTACAAATATACAAAGATCAACAACTAATATTCAATATTTCATACAATCATGCTTCTCTATAACCTTAAATATATAACACAACTCAAGAAAATAAGCAAAAGAGTATAAATCAAATCTTTTAATGAAAATAAAGGACTTAAAGCTTAAAAATAGAGAGTCTCATTGATTTGGATGAGCTAATGCTCCAACCTAAGCCCTTAAAGTTTGGATGATGGATTCGACTCCTTTGAATGCAAGAGAATCCTTCCCTTTCTAAAGGAAATGAAGTCCTTTTATCCCAAAATTCCCCTCCTTCCTCTTCTTCCTCTTTTCTTTTTTTTCTCTCTATGTTTTTTCCTCTCTTTTTTTAGAGACTCCCTTTCCAGCCAAAAAACTCCTCCAAAAGTCCAAAAGAAAAAGGTCCTCTTTTCAATACCCACTCTCTCCCTTTATGTCCTTTCAAATTCCTAACCCAACCACTCTCACCCTCTCTCCCATACTTTTCATTATTCCTTAGGCCTATCTTTTCCTATTTTCCTACTTTTTCTCTTTCTTTTTATGTCATGAAATTTATCTTGAATCCGGAGTAAGTGAGTCTCAACTAATGCAATTAATGACATTTAATGTTGCAATTGGTGGGTGTAAAGAGGTACCACCTCTTTAATGAGGTGTCGCCTCATCGATGCTCAGAGTAAAAAGGCATTGAGGTGATCACCTCTTCACCCAAGTTAGGTCTGGGCCTTTAGGCCAAAAGGCTACAGGTTTGGGTATTTGAGGCTTAAGCTTACTATTTGAGGCTTGGATTTAGTATTTTAGGCTTGTTTTTGTTGTTTTGGGCTTTCAAGTCTATTTATAGAGGAGTTGTGGGCTTCCCATGGATTCCAAACACATACTTTTTCATCATTGGGCTTTTGTTACGGGTTAATCAAACTGAAGGTATCCACACTACTGATTCATTCTATAAGAATTAAGTTTTCGTATTGAATCATTCTAAAAAATAATAATATCAAGATAAATTTTTTTAATTTAGTACAACATTACAAATTTTTTTATCAACTTTATGAAATTTAATAAAATTTCAATTATTTTAAATACTGAGATTTCTCGGATTCGTGCTTCTTATTTAAGCAAAAATGAATAACATACACATTTTTAATGCTTAACAAATGTAAATACCAAATTTGAGCAAAGCGTTGACATTTTTCCTTGTTAATGGAAACGTGCAAGTTCAATGCCATTTTCTCATTGTGCAATTATACATCCCTTAAAGAGTTTTATGTGAGACTATCCCTTAATTTTCCACACTTCTTTTATTCTATTTTAATAGTAATTAATCATAATAGAAAAATGTATTAGTCTACCACCTTTCTTGGGAGATATTATATTATAATAAAATGGAATAAGGTACAAATTGTACCATTAACTTTACTTTAAGTTTCATATTTGACTTTAATATTATTCTAGTTCTAATTGAACCTTAATCTTGTTCAAAAAAAAAATTAGACCTTAATCTTCAAAAATTTAATTATATTAGACCATTTTTAAAAAAATTATTGCAATTAAGTTCTAAAAAATTTTAAAAAAATTAACTTTAATATTAATTAACAAAAATTAGCTCAAATAATAATGCAAATTGATGAAATTACTTTCAAATATTTATGAAGTTTTTAAATTTAAAAAAAAAAACTAAAAACTTCATTCACTAAATAGAAAGGCTATCTTTAACCAATAAATCCATAACACACATAGAAGGATTTGACCACTCTTGAAAATTAGCTACAGAATGAGTTAATTTAGCAAAATTATGAGCCAACTCATTAGTCGTTCTTTTAACATACCTAAAAATGACATTAAGAAATGATTTAGGGAGGGACAAATAGTTGGAAATAACTAGATCAAAAATAGAGTAACCATCATAGCTTAGTAAACTAGAAACTACTGACAAAGCATCTAATTCAACAACTATTGAATAGACATTGAATCTTTTCAACCAATTGAGCGCTTCATGCACACTAAAGAGCCTTATAAATTGACTTAAGTTGACTTGGGTTGCTACTGGTTGGTTGTTGGAAATGGACAAGTGAGTGTATATACGTGCAGGATTGGTGCTACCATGGGAGAAGAGATGTGTATTATGGCAAATATATGATATGGTCCTTATATTTTCCTTATTCTTTCTCTTTTCTGTTCACTTTTCAAATGAGCTCCGATTGACCTGAAATTTGGTACCCAACTCTTTTCTGATGTCCTTTACATGATGGGGTATCCGTTTGAGCATATTCAACCTAGAAAATTTTAAATTTTAATTTTAAAATTCGTCCTAAAGTTGTTGAAGTTGGAACGTTCATCTCAGTTCCAATTAATCAAGATTAGTACTTCATTTCTCATTGTCTCAGGAGTCTATAGACACTAGTCTTGTATCTAATTTTCATTGGTGGAATATTTGGCATTTTTTAGGTAAATTCCCTTATATTTTTTTATCTCCTTTTTCTATGAGTATTTTTTGTTGTTTGAGACCTTTGATATATTCTATAAATTATGGGGAACATTTTGACATAAATGGTTAGGTCTGATATTGTGTTTTCGAGTGAGAATCCGGTGGGTACTACCAAATTTTGGTGATGAACAGTAACTATTTTGGAAAAATTCTGAGTTATTTTAATAAATAGAGTATATTATGGTGATCATTACTTATAATTGGACTAAAGTCCATATTCTCATGATATTAGTTTAAATCATTTGAATATTATTTAAGCATCAAAATTAATTATTTTAGTGTTTTAAGGCCATCTTTTTCTTTTCTAGATTTTTATAATTTTTCCAAGAATTTTGGGAATTTATTTAAAGTTCCTTAATTAAATTAATATCAATTATTTAGAGAATTCGAGAGCAAGAGGTGTATAGCAAAGACAGCCGAGGACAAGTCGGTTAGCACGCTCCAAATGTGACTTAATTTTATAAAATGTTTATTGAGAATATTTAAACTACAATTTTCATGTTGTTAATATAATATTTAAATGTATCATATGAATTTATTTATGATTATATATCTTACCACATATATGATTATCTATTTTATTACCATACATAATATTTGGAAAGATGCTTTAGTGGAATTTATTTTATTTTCTTTTATTTATTTTAATTATTTGTTGTATAAGTTAATTTAGAGAAAATGGTTAAACGTGCTACCTGGTGGGTATCACTAGGACCACATGCGAACTGGTTAAGATCTTGACTAAAAAAAAGTGTGGGTTGTGGCTCAATGGAGCTTGTACTCTTAGGCAATATGTGGATTAAGCTCGATGGAGCAACAGCTCTCAGGAAGTGTGTGAATTGAGCTTGGTGGAGCTAGTGCTCTCAAACCAGAAATGAGATGTAACTCAGTTGAGTTTGCTCTATGGACATCAATAATGGAATAAGTAAATGGACTGCAGTTGTAACTCAGTTAAGCTTGCTCTTAGGACAACAGTCACTTAGATTAAAGAGAACCAAAAGGCTATTAGAATTGAGGTTTAGGGTTCTACCATATTTTTCACCAAAGATTTTAATTTATATGATTTCTTATTAAAGTGTTTTGTGAATTTGGAAAAGGATTTTATTTAAAACTAATTTTAGTAAAGTAAAGGATTTTAAATATTTATTTTATTTACAAATGGGTTTTAAATAATGATTTAAAAACCAACATGCATTTTATAAAATTGATTCACTCAGTGAGGTCTAATTCCCCTAAATTTTCTTTTTTCAAGACCTCACAATCAGCTTGATAGTTATCATCGTTTGCATCAGGTTTCTTATTCTCCGGCTATATTATATAAGTCTATGTGATATATATTGTGTATTTGAATTCTAGAACATTGTAGTAGTAGACCATCTTATATAATTTTTTTTTGTGGATTTTATTGTATTTGATATGGTTTATTGGAGTAATTATGAAGTAGTGCTTATTGGAAATTATTTTGGAAGTGTTATCTCTTTCTACAGGTTTTGGTTTTATCATCGTGTAAAGAAAAATTTGTTGAATTTTCTTTAAAATATTAAAGTGATTAAATGTTATTTTGAAAAATTTTCTTAAGGCTTACAATGGGTTTCGGAAGCTTCATGCTTTCCTATTCCCTAACGCTGGTTAGGTGCCCTTTGAGTTCTAGTCATGACAAAGTTGGCATCAGAGCTAATGGTTGATTTTCTTACTATTTTGGTCATTAAAGTATGTCTTTTCTTGAACTATTATGGTGATTAGGTTAATAAATGTCGTTGTTGTCATCATTACTTCTAGAATTTTATGTATATGTCAATTCTTTTGTTATGTTTTGAATATTGTTAGTTTTTGTGCCTTCTTAGAATTTGGCAAGCGTGAGTAGCTCCTACTACAAAAGCAACTGATGTTGGTGAGCATTCCTTTTAAGATGAAACTCCTCCCCTTACCCCACGAGCTAGAAGAAGAGGTAGACCTAGGTAGTGGCAGCTTAAGGATAAGAGCACCAGCCCTAGGCAAAGCAAGAAGCTCCATAAGTAGATCCTATAACCTTTGCAGTTGGAGTGGTAGGGATTAATCAATGTTTAGCTGCACTTAACTAAGCCATGCCCTTGGTATAACAAATGCTTCAACAAAGGAATCAAGGGATGATATATGCTAATGTTGTTCTTTTGTACTCCAGAGTTAGAAGAATTTCTTTTGATGGGACTAGAGATGCGTTGGACTTTATCAATACCATCATGTCAAAAACTAGGACTAGGTATACAAATTATCAAAGGATCCTTATTATGGAGTTATTAGTCCAAGCAGCAGCTCATGATTAGTTTATGTAGTCCACACAACCTTATATGGAAACTATAACTTGGATAGAGTTTAAAGGAATTTCTTATAGTTTTTTATTCTACCTGCTATGAGGGATGCATACAGATGGTAGCTATTGCATATTAGCAGGGGAGAAGGATTTGTTAAGGATTATACGAGAGAGTTCCTCAAATTGTCACATCATGCAATGAACGTGATAGGTGATCAGTGAAAGGCTATGGACTTATATGTGACTGGGTTAAGACCAGTATATATGAGGATTCGTACTAAGGGTCATACTTTAGAGAGTGTTATTGATGAGGCTAGGCAGTTGGAGAGGCGACATATAAGGCATAGTACAATCCTAGACCCTTATTTGATTGGAGATAGTAGGGCAGCTGGTGTTTAGGTTATTCCCTAGCTAGTATTTCAGCTTGATAGTACTGGGGTGCATATTGGTACCTCCTAGCAACATAAAGGTTAGAGGGGACATAGACATGGGAAGCATAGTCACAAGTATGGTAGGCCTATCAGGTTTAGACCTAGAGCTAGCAGTAGTAGCAATAGTGAGAGTTCTAGGTACGGTAGTATAGGCTTGAGGTCTAATGCATGTCTTAACTATAGTCGGGTATATCAACGCCCTTGTCACCTTCTATTAGGAGCTTATTTTAAATGTGGCCATGTCAATTATTTTGCTAGATCATGCCCAAACTATGGTTATCAACATGCTTACCCTTAGGGTTCATTGCTACATTTGTTATGCTAGTTTCATGCTCCAGTGTATCCTCAACAAAGTAGTACTCAAGATGTGGGCCAGCAGGGTTATGGTTTAGGAGGTAGATATGGAGGGAGAGCTAGTGGTAAAGGATTTATATAGCCATTTACTTCTCACTAGGCAAGCTAGAATTTTTACACTGACTCCTCACAATGCTCAAGAATCTAATGTAGTTGTGGCAAGTACTCTTTCAATTTGTTATTTTAATGCTTGAGTTCTATTTGATCCTAGTGCATAACATTCTTTTGTATCTCATATTTTTAATTTAAGAATAGGATGGTAACCATCCAATTTGTTAATTCCATTATCTGTAGCAAATCCACTTAGTGATGCGTTGGAAACAAATATAGTCTTTCCATTTTATCCCATATTGGTGAAAAGTAGAAAGTTGCTTGCAGATCTAGTTTTGATGGATGTGATAGATTTTGATGTAATTTTGGAAATGGTTTGGTTGGCACAACATTATGCTACTTTGGATTATTGAGAGAAGGAAGTGATCTTCAGAATTCCAACTGATATGGAATTTTGATTTAGAGGACATGATAAGAGTTTAGTGCCTTAGAATCTCATTTATATGATTACAGCTAGAAAGATGCTTAAAAAGGGGTGTCAAGGCTACTTGACTGTGGTAAGAGATTTAAGAGCAGATAAGGGGGTATTTGAGAATGTGCTAGTTGTGTGTGACTTTTTGGACATTTTTCTTGAAGAATTACCAATTTTGCTATCAGAAAAAGAGACACAGTTTTATATCGATGTTGTACTTAGGATAGATCCTATCTCTATACCACCTTATAGAATGGCACCTATAGAATTGAAGGAGATTAGAGAACAATTACAAAAGTCTCTTGATAAGGATTTTATTAGACATAGCACATCTCCTTAGGGTGCACTAGCATTGTTTATGAAGAAGAAAGAAGGTATACTTCGACTTCGAATCGACTATAGACAGTTGAATAAAGTTAACACCTAGAATAAATATCCACTATTAAGGATTGATGACTTATTTGATCAACTTTAAAGAGCTCGGTATTTCTCTAAGATTAACTTAAGGTCTGGATATCATCAGTGGAGGATCAGAAGTGGAGATATACTTAAGACTACTTTTTGGACTAGATATGGCCATTATGAATTCTTGGTAATGTCCTTTGGGTTGACTAATGCCCCAGCGGCTTCTATGGACTTGATGAATTGAGTTTTTAGGCCATTCTTTGATTGATTTATGATAGTATTTATTGATGATATCTTGGTATATTCCAAGAATGAGGTGAAGCATACTATGCATTTAAAGATGGCACTTCAAACTTTAAAAGATAACTAGTTGTATGTCAAGTTCTCAAAGTGTATTTTTTATTGAATTAAGTGCCATTCTTAGGCCATATGGTATATAAGGATGCCACATAAGTGGATCCTAATAAGATAGAAGCCATTATAGAATGGCCAAGACCCACAACAGTTACTAAAATCATGAGTTTTCTAGGTTTAGTTGGCTATTATAGGAGATTTATGAAGGATTTCTCCAAGCAAGTTGCACCTTTAACAAGGTTGACCTAGAAGAGTACTAAGTTTATATGGATGGATAAATATGAGAAGCACTTTCGGTTGCTCAAGGACAGGTTAACTTATCTATAGTGTTGACTTTACCTTCAGGAAATGAAGGGTATACAATGTATTGTGATGCTTACCGAGTAGGATTTGAGTGTGTATTGATGTAGAATAAGAGAGTAGTTACTTGTACTTTTATGACAATTAAAGAAGCATGAGCAGAACTACCCTATTTATGATTTGGAAATGGCAGCAGTAGTGTTCATACTAAATATTTGGAGGCAATACTTATATGGTGTCACTTGTGAAATATACACTAACTATAAGAGCTTGAAGTATATTTTCCAGTAAAGAGATTTGAACTTAAGGCAGAGGCAACGGATGGAACTTTTGAAAGATTATGATTGCTAAATTTTATACCATCTAGGTAAATCTAATGTGGTAGCTGATGCATTGAGTAGAAAGTCAGCCAGAAGCCTTGCTTATATTAGCTCAAAAAAGAAGCCAATCGTTAAAGAGTTACATGAATTGATTGATCAAGGGTTGTAGCTGAAGGAAACTAAGTCATGTCTATTAGCTCAATTCAAAGTACACTCAATGTACTTGGATAGAGTCCAAACAGCTTAAAGAAGGGACCCATAGTTACAAAGGATAATTCCTGAAGTGCAATAGGGTCAATCCAAAGATTTTATTATTAATAGTGAGGGTGTATTACGTTTGGGCACTAGATTGTGTGTACTACATGTAAATAAGCTAAGGAAGGAGATTATGGAAGAAACTTACTTTTTCTGCTTACAGTGTTTATCCAGGTTCTACCAAGATTTATTATGATTTGAAAGATACTTGTCAGCAAGTGAAATTGGAAGATCAAAGACCTTTAGGATTGTTATAACAATTGCCCATTCTAGAGTGGAAGTGGGATATGAGTGCCATGGATTTTGTGACTGGATTGCCTCGTACTGCTAGAGGTTATGAAGCTATTTGGGTGATAGTTAACAAACTAACCAAGTTAGCTCACTTTTTGCTAATTAAAAAGATGTACACTATTGACATCTTAGTGAGGTTGTACATTAATTTAGTTATTTGTCTTCATAATGTACCTAAAATTATTATGTCGAATAGAGGGGCAACTTTTACTTCAATCTTTTGGCAAAAGTTTCATAAGGCATTGGGAATAAGACTTGATTTAAGCATGACATTTCATCCTCAAATGGATGGCCAATTAGAAAGGACCATTCTGAAATTAGAGGATATATTAAGAATCTATGTGATGGACTTTAGTGGTTAATGAGATTTACACTTGCAATTGATTGAATTTGCATATAACAATAGTTATCATACGAGCATTTAGATGGCTCCACATAAAGCATTATATGGTAAGAAGTGTTTATCACCTTTATGTTAGGAAGTTGGAGAAAGACAATTAACAGGTCTAGAATTAGTGCAAGTGACTTCATAGAAGATTCCTATCATCTAACAAAGGTTGAAGATAACTTTTAGTAGGCATAAGAGTTATGCAAATCCTAAGAGAAAAGATGTATCATTTTCAGTTAGATAAATGGTACTTTTAAAGGTGTCTCCAATGAAATGGGTGATGAGATTTGGCAAGAAAGGAAAATTAGCCCCAAGATACATTAGACCTTTTGAGCATCACTCTAGAGTTAGAGAAGTGGAATATAGATTGGTGTTACCACCTGAATTATCTCTAATTCACCTAGTGTTCCATGTATCTATATTGAGAAGATATATCTCTAATCCTTCTTATATTCTTAAGCCTCATACAGTGAACCTTAGTGAGGATATGTCATATGAAGAATATCCTATAATAATTGTAGATTGCCAGGTTCGTCAACTCTATACTAAGGAAATTCCAATTGTGAAAGTATTATGGAGTAACCACATAGTAGAGGATTGCACTTAGGAGATAGAAGTAGATATGCACAGTCGATAACCTTATTTATTTAAAGTTTGACGAGGATATTTTTAAAATTCAAGGATGAATTTTATTTAAGGGAGGAAGAATGTAGTACCTAGAAAAAAAAAGGGTCCAAGAAGATCAAAGTAATTGGGTGAATAAGAGGAAGATGGAGAATGGTGGAAATGGGTTAGTTTAGAAATAAAATATATATATATATATATATATATATATATATATATATATTTTATTTATTTATTTATATCTATATGGGTTGATGTAGATATGGGTTAATGGAGATGGATGTTAATTGTTTTGTGTTGATTGTTTGTTTGGTGAAGGAAGATTAATTTGGGAATAATAAGAATGCGTCTATATATATATATATAGGGTTAGACATAAATCCAATCATGTACTAATGCTTATCCTAATAAGCATTTACTTTTCTTATTTTACCCCTCCACTAGAGGGTTTTGTATGTAATTTTCTTTCAATCCTTCGCATATATAAGGAGGACACTTTTCTTTTTTTTTTAGATATAGAAGCCTCTGATAGCCCTCTTCTTACAAGAACATAGCAAACTTATAAGAAAAATACATCTCTTGCCCATTCTAGGATCTGGAGAAAAATCACTTTCTTATGAGTTCAGCAGAAAATATTGTAAATTAGCAAGCTTATAATAATGTACTATTTCTAAGTTCTCTTTGGGGTTCATCCATAGAGAAAAGATAAATAAATGAAAGTATTCTTCACTCCAGGTACTCTATTCTAATCTTCTATATGCATGACTTTACTTGTGATATTATTGATTTTGTATGAAAAATTTAAATAGTTATAATCATCAATTTAATTCTTTCAGACTATATATTTTAAGAAATTTAAAACTAGTAGTAGTCTCTAGTATTATCCTTAGGAGGAAAGGAATGGCCAAGGAAGGCCTAAAAAAGTACTCCAGTGGTGAAGGATTATGAACAGGTAGAGTTTCTGGGAAACTCACTAGTTTATTCTTAGATATATAGGTTTAAGTTTTAGATTGTTGGTTTAACTATTTAAATTTTTAATCTTTCATTATATCTATAATTTAGGGTGATGCATATTGAGAGATTATTATAGAATGGCTGGAAATGAAGAATGCTTTAAGATGTTTATCTGTGTATCTATTGGATGAATCTCATATTTTATTCTGATATTTCTTTTAATTTGAACAGTGTTTGTTTATGACTACCATAGAAAAAGTTTTAGAATATTTCTGTCTTTTAGATCTACAATGCAAACAAAGTTTAGAAGAATTTAGATAAGAGACACTACATTATATAAAAGTAGAAGACAACAATCACATAGAAAACCACGATCAAGACTGTGACTGTAACTAAGTTACTAGACGTATTATTTTGTTTCAATCTCTTACAGACTCATTAAATACATTAATAAGACAATTCCCAAACATTCTATATACTCAACCCCAAGAACAAACATCTAATTCAAAACCTTCTATTTCTCAGACTCTTGGATCAAACTCAGACTCTTCATGAATGCTAAACAGACAATTTATAGAATAGACTATCAAGTAGCACAATTAGAAATAAGGCTCCATAATTTACAAGAAAAATATAGTAGACTTATTAAAAGAAGCACTTATTCAGACAGACTTAGAAAATGGTAACTTCTAAATACACTTAAAAAAGACATTGAAAATACAATATACAAGATAAGACATTTTTGAGACTGCCAAGTTATTTGCACACTTTAATGAGTAGACAGGCTTTAGACAATATAAAACCTACAATTATTAGAAGAAAATTTTAATTTACAAGAATTTGAACATACATATTTAAGACTCATTACAAGACAAAATAATTTATATTTCTCAGGCATTAAAGACATAGGACTAAATCACAATATTACAATAGTTAAGTGGAACATTGACAGGACTAGAAGACATATTAAATACTTAGAAGACTGTAGGGTGATAATCTCACTTTAACCAGACACTTAGCCCCTAGACTTCTTTAGATATATCTTTAGACACCAGGACACCTGGCAATAATATACTTTCTAAAATAAAAAATTTGTCAAAGTATCCTCCAACCCCTAATGTATCAGAGCATAAATCCATACATTAAATGTAGACATTTTCCACATATAACTGTTAGAGCTAGATGTATAAAATGCATCCTAGAAATATGCAATTATGTCTAGAACAACATTATCATACTACATTTCCTAGACATGACTCTACTTATACAGTTCCAACATGCATAAGTAATCAAAGACTTTCTACTCTATAAAGTAGAGTAGCCATACTTGAAGACTCTTATGACATCCTTTCAGAAGAAATTAAAAAACTTAACTTAAGAAAGGAAAACAATAAGAAAAACCAGAAAATTCACCTAGTACAGGAATACGCATATCTGAACCTGGTGAATCCTCAGACTTTCAATTTCATACATTAATGGCTTTAAAAATATAAAGTTCATAGACTGAAAAATTGGTACATCATAAAATACCAACTATATGCAATAAGACACCTATAACAGAACTCAAAGTTTCTGTAATACTAAACATTAAGGGAAAAGAAATTGACTTACCAGCCCTTATAGACACAAGAGCCTCAAAAAATACTGTAGACTTAAATATAGTAGAATTTTTAGATAAAAATTCTATAAGACACCATCCACAAGGAAGAAAAAACACACTGTATGATGGAACAACCTTCCATATACATAAATACATTACAAATGCACATCTAAAAATTATTGATAATTGTAGTCGGTATGGACAATCTTGTAAAGTCAGCCATTTTTGGGTAGACACCTTAAACCACCAATACATTAAGATGATAATAGGATTATCATTTTTAATTGGAGACATGGGTGGACTTTTTACAACTAATGACTATGTTTTCTTTGTTAGAAAACCTATACTTAGCCTTGTAATATCATAGTATGTGCTCACGCAGCGTGGTGAAAGTTATAGGGTACCACTTCCATTGCTAAATTTTCTAAATAACTTAGAAGAAAAATTGGAAAATTGTACTTGAAAAATCAAAGGTCAATGTAAAAAAGACAATTTAGACAGCTTCCTAATAGGAGAAGAGACAGACCCTGAAGAAATTATCCTTGATTATGAATAATTCAGGGACATAGACTTAATAGACTTAGTAGACTTATCTAAGGCTATGAAAGCTTTAGAACAACATACAGAGCTTGATGACATAATTAGCAAACACCTGGCCCCTAGACTTCTTTAGATATATCCTTAGACACCAGGACACCTGACATTAGTATACTTCCCAAAATAAAAAATTTTTCAAAGTATCCTCTAACCCCCAGTGGTATCTGAGCAAGACATAAAACCGGACCAATTAGACTATAAGACTTTTAATTATTTAGACTTAGCAATAAACAGTATGCAAAAGATAATAGTATCTACAAACAAAGCAAGACATATATGTTTTTATAGACATAGCAGAGAATTTACACATTGTTTACATTCTGCAAATTCATACTTAAATACAATCACAGACTTAGTAATTTCCTTCGGAAATTCCTTAAGCCAACATCAAGTTAGACTTAATAAGACGCTTGAGATAGTCACAAATATACACAATCAATATATATATATATATATATATATATATATATATATATGATATTGATTTAGGTTGTTTTGGTTGATGGTTGTTTTATAATTTTTGTTTTGTAGCGGTTTAAGTTGGCTAGTTGATTGGAGGTTGTTTGAGTTGTTTATGGTTGATTTAAGGGCATTAAAGGTGTGTATATACAGTGGTCTTTTTAAGATTGTTCTGTATTCATTTTAAAGTATTTTTGTATTCATTTGAAGGTCGTTTTGGAATTGTTAGTGGCTTGGTTGAGGAAGGTTGCTTGAGGTTGCTTTGTGTCTATTGCAATTGGTCATTTTCTTGTTGATGTTGGGTCATTTTTTGGTTGTTGTTACTGGTTGCTAGTGTTTGCCTTTGGTTGTTTTGATTTGCCAAGTCAACGAAAGTTAATAAATTAACTTAGGTTGACTTGGGTTGCTCTTCGCTTACTGCTGGTTGGTTGTTGGAAATGGACATATGAATGTATATTCATGCAGGCTTGGCACTACCATGGGAGAAGAGAGGTGTATTATGGCAAATATCTTATTTGGTCCTTATATTTTACTTCTTCTTTCTCTTTTCCATTCACTTTTCAATTGAGCTCTGATTGACCTGAAATTTGGTAGCCAACTATTTCTCAATGTCCTCTACATGATGGTGGTATCCATTTGAGCATATTTAGCCTAGAAAATTTTAGATTTTAATTTTAAAATTCATCCTAAAGTTGTTGAAGTTTGAACGTTCATCTTAGTTCCAATTAGTCAAGACTAGTATTTTTACTTCATTCCTCACTGTCTCAAGAGTCTATAGACACTAGTCTTGTATCCAATTTTCATCGGTGGACTATTTAGTGAATTTTTAGGTAATTTCCTTTATATTTTCCAATCTCCTTTTTCTATGAGCATTTTTTGTTGTTTGAGTCCTTTGATATATTCTATAAACTTTAGACAACATTTTGATATAAATTGTTGGGTTTAATATTATGCTTTCTGATGAGAATCTAGCAGGTACTAGCTAAAATCTAGTGACAAATAGTAACTAGTTTGGAAAAATTCAGAGTTATTTTTAATAAATAGAGTATGTTATGGTAATCATTTCTTGTTACTAGACCAAAGGCCAAATCCTTATGAATTTTGCAATAAAAATTTAGGAGTGAATATGGGGAAAATTATATATTTTTATAGATACTAGTTTAAATCATTTGAAAAATTATTTGAGCTCAAAATTAATTATTTTAGCATTTTTAAGGCTATTTTAATCATTTTTGGATTTTTATAATTTTTCCAACAATTTGGAAATTTATTTAAAGTTACTTAATTAAATAAATATTATTCGTTTAGAGAATTTAGAAGTAAGAGGTGTAGAACAAAGACAGTCGAGGATGGGTCGGCCAGCATGCTCCAACTTTGAGTTAATTTTATAAAATGTTTGTTGAGAATTTCTAAACTAGAATTTTCATGTGGTTAATATAATATTTAATTTGATTATATGAATTTTGTTATGATTATATATCTTACCACATGCATGATAATCTATTTTATTATCATGAATAATATTTGGAAAGATGCTTTAGTGGAATTTATTTTATTTTGGTCTATTTATTTTAATTATTTATTATATAAGTTGATTTGGAGAAAAATGGTATAATGTGTTACCTGGTGGGTGTCATCAAGACTATATACGAACAAGTTGAGATCTCGAGTAAAAATAAAAATGTATGGGTTATGGCTCAGTGGAGCTTGTGCTCTCAAGCGGTGTATGGATTGAGCTCGGTGGAGCTAGTGCTCTCAGGCCAGAAATAAGATGTAACTCATTTGAGCTTGCTCTCAGGACATCAATAATGGAATAAGTAAATGGACTACAGCTATAACTTAATTGAGCTTGCTCTTGGGATGACAGTCACTTGGATTAAAGAGAGCCAAAAGGCTATTAGAATTGAGGTTTAGGGTTTTACCATGTTTTCCACCAAAGATTTTAATTTATATGATTTCATATGAGGATTCGTATCAAAGAGTTTTATGAATTTGGAAAAGGAATTTATTTAAAACTAATTTTAGTAGAGTAAAGGATTTTAAATATTTATTTTATTTAAAAAGGGTTTTAAATAATGATTTAAAAATCAGCATGCATTTAATAAAATTGGTTCATTCAGTGAGGTATGATTCCCCTCAATTTTTTTTCCAAGAGCTCATATTAGCTTAATAGTTATCATCGTCTATGTTGGGTTTCTTTTTCTCTGACTATATTATGTATGTTTATTTCATATATATTGTTTATTTAAATTCTAGAACACCGTAGTAGTAGACTATATTGTATAATTTTGTATTATGGATTTTATTGTATTTGATATGGTTTATTGGAGTAATTGTGAAGTAGTGTTGATTGGAAATTATTTTGGAAGTGTTATCTCTTTCTACAGGTTTTGGTTTTGTCCCAGTACAAATGAAACTCTATTTGATTTTCTTTTAAATATTAAAGTGATTAAATGTTGTTATGAAAAATTTTCTTAAGGCTTACTACGGGTTTCAGAAGCTTTATGCTTTCCCATTCCCTAGTGCCGATCATATGCCCTTTGGGTTCGAGTCATGACATACAAAATAGATAAGCCACACCTAGACCAAACATCCAAAGCAAATGGACAGAAGTAGAAAACATGAGATGTAGTCTTCTTGCTTAATAAATAATATGCATAAATATCATCAACTGGAACGAATATGGTTCATAGAGTAACTCTAGTTGGCAAACAATTCATTACATATTTGCATAAAAAGTGCTTAATTTTCCTAGGCACAGATAGACGCAAACATTTCGCCTAAAAATCATTGCAATCCTCTTTGAACACCCTTTGAATGCAAGAATAATAGCTCTTAACTGAAAAAAATCATTTAAAGAAGGCATCTAAAACCAATTGTATCTTCATAAACTCGAATGGATAAAGGAATTCTGTGAATTAAACTTTGATGTCTATAATTGAACAAATCTTCCACAATTTCAAGATCCTAACTCTGATGATTAATGCAAAATAGAGAAGACACCGATACATTTAACACCTCATCAGACATTTTTAAAGATATTAAACCATCAATTGGACATGAAAACTAAGGATCTAAACCAATAGATATAGAGAGACCATTTCCAATCCAAATACAAGCACCATATATAATGAACTCCTACGCAGCTAAGAGACTACACCAAATGAACTAGGGTTACACCCTATTTGCTCATCTAAAAAGGAACAATAAGGAAAGTAACAAGCTTTGTAAAGATTTAAAACTAAAGTATTAGGCTTCTGAATGAAATTCCAAGAATGTTTGCTAAGCATAGACAAATGAAAACTTTTGAGCTTCTTAAACCCAAGACCTCTATGCTTTTTTGGCCTACATAATCCATCCCATGATTTCCAGTTGATACCTCTAACATTTTTGCTCCCATTTCCCCACTAATAAGCATTCATTAGCCTTTCTATTTCATTAGAAAGAGAAGCTATAAGAAGGGACAATGTTCATGTCATAATTCAGAATAGCTTGGCTACCTATTTTAAAAGGACTTCTTTACCTACTTTTGGAAGTTATTTGCAATGCCATTGTTAAAATTTGTACTAGACTCTATCTTTAACAAACTAAAGAATTTCTTTCTTCTTTTTTCCAATGATTGAAGGGAGTCCCTATATACATACCGCAACAATGTATCCTAGCCAATGTTGAAGAACTCAAAAATCTCAGTCCTTATTGAAATACTAGTTTTAGCTCTTAATTGTAGAGAAGATTTTACAAAATTTATCATTTGTTTAAAGGCTTTAGCATAACTATAAAGGATTCCTTTAAATGACATACACTCATAAATTTAATCTTTAAAGAATAAATAAAAGTCATCAATGAATAAAGGATGACTAGCTGAATAAGCACCTTTAGCAATCTTGACCCTATGAATCATACTTCATCTTCTTTTAATCGAAGTATAGAACTAAAACATTTAAAATATAAAATGAAAAGGTATGGTGATAATGGATCATAATGCCAAATTCCACAAGTTAGAAGAATTTGACCTATCCAATTGCTATTGTGAAGGACTTCAAATTTGATTGAAGATACATAAGCTATGATCCTCCTTACCTAAGCTTTAGAAAACCCAAATTTGTGTAGAAATCTCTTCAAAAAGCACCACTCAAGTCTATTATATGATTTAGACATATCTAGCTTTAGAGAAACAAAACCAGACTTACCGTAACTTTTCCTGTAGAGAAAAATAACTAAGTTCAAAAAACTGCCATTAAGTTGTCAACAATTGATCTACTAGCCATAAGTGCACTCTGGTTCTCTAATATTAAATATGTGATGTGTGATATTTATACATATTTTTTAAAGGATATTTTAATTATTTTTATGTGACTTTAGATATTTTAATTAGTTTTATATGATTTTAGATTATAGTTTAGCTTAATCATTAGAAATTTTACCTACATTTAGTAGAATTTTATTAGATTGCATCTTAGATTAACTTTGCATATTTTGAGTCATATTCTTTTATAATTAAACATATTTTTTTGTCTAATTAAAGTCTTTATTTGTAGTTTAAAGAGTTAAGCTTCAGCACGACCATGCTTGCAACAATGCCTTATGTTTTAATGATATAAAGTGTTGCACACTCTCAACCGTGGTCATGCTATGGTCTGTGTTCTATTTTGGACTCAAATAAGCACAAGTGCACATTTGAGTATGATTGTGTCACTAACCTTGCCAGCCTAAGAGCTCTCCATACAGTCATTCACATGGGCATGTCAAGCCTGTGTGTCCATAAAATTCAATTTAGTTACACACACTAACGGTGCCAATCTTTGTTCCCTCTTCTAAAAAATTAAAGCCTCGATTAAGAATGAGAACATTTCTCTGCATGGTCATGCACCAAGCTATGCATTTAAAGAATGCCCTACACACCCACACACATAGGCAGGCCTCTACTTGCATGGCATTATGGACCTAATTGAAGATTATTGTGTCTTCTAACACAACCATGCCATAGGCCGTGCCAACACAAAAAAGCTTCCTATTTCATTTTGAATTATAAGTTTGGAAGTTTTAAGGTAGGGGTGATTATAAAAGAAGCATTTCTGATCTAAAAGGGAGGCATTCATTATTCAAAGATTTTCAAAAGTACAAAAAGGAGATATCAGGAAGAGAGATTCATGCCATATCACATTCAATAGAATGGTTGTCACTCTTAGATTATTTCTATTTATGAATATAATTATCATGTATAACTAATTCATTTATGGTTTGGATTCGTGTAGCTATACTACTACTTGTTTGGATTTTTATTTCAATTCAATAAGTTAATATTCAGTCAATTTTACAAGTTATTTTAATTTTTCTTCCATTTTATTTTAAGCTTGATTGAATGCATGTTTGCGGATAGATTAGAGACAATAAAATTTGCATGATTTATCAGCTCATAAACTTGTGAAACTTAGGATCCTCGATCATGAAAGTAAACAAGTCTTTTGGGGAGTATCAGATTAGTAAAAATCTTAATGAGCCTTAGTTAATTAATGCGACCATGAAAATAGGTTGTAATTGACTTTCATTTGCTTAAATAAACTCGAAAAAGACTTTATGTGACTTGAGTAATTTACCCTTGATGGCATTAACAAATTGAATTGAGATTTGATCTTGTAAATTGTGTTAATGGCTAGTGAAGAAAATCCAGACTCTTATTTTTAATTAGTGAATTTTAAAGGAATATTTTAGGTTTAGATTTTATCATTGATAGTTGCTTTATTATCTCATTTCTAATTAATTTTATTTTGTTAGCTTGTCGAAATAGAATTAAGGCTAGTACTTGGTATCAATCTCCTTGTGGTAATGATACTCATACTCAATCTTTACTACTTGTCATGAACTATGCAATTGTGAAAAATTGCTAACAAATTTTTAGCATCATTACCAAGGAGATTGACAATACTAATATTAGCACACTTTTTATTTCTGCCAAACTAACATTTTATTTTTTTAATTTTTTTAATTTATTTTACTCTTTCTTTTCAAGTACTTGATTTTTGTTTATACGAACAATATCACAATGCCCTGAGTTATAAAGAGTAAATTCTGAAATATAGACGTTTTACAAAAAGAACTAAAAAGAGGAAAGAGAAAAATATAAAAGAATGGCTAACCAAGGAGCTTAAATAAGATCTTTAGAAGAATATAGGGTGCCAAGTCTCACAGGAAGCCAAAACTATGTCATGAAACCAATTATCGAAGCTAATACCTTTAAAATAAAACGTGCATAGATACAAATGGTTTCATAATATCAATTTAGAGGCTTACCAATAGAAGATCCAAATGCTCTTCTAGCTACTTTCTTTAACGTATGTGACACCTTCAAGATGAATGGAGTAAGTTCAAATGCTATTCACCTAAGGCTAGTTCTATTCTCATTGAGAAATAAGGTGAAGCTATGGCTGAGTTCGTTGGCCCCAAACTAAATTATTTAATGGGACATGGTTTCTAAATCCTTTTTGTCCAAGTACTACCCACCTGAGAATACTACAAAGTATTGCCAAGATCTTACTAGATTTAAGCAACAGCTTGGAGAATCTCTCTATGAAGCTTAGGAAAGATTTAAGGACTTACAAAGCCATTATCCTCATCTTAGCATTTTAGATTGGCTTTTAATGCAAACTTTCTACCAAGGATTGTCTGAGTCCTTACAAATTACCATTGATGCTACTACACAAAGCTCCTTTATGAGCAAAACACCTGATGATGCTTATGCACTATTAAAGAAAATGGCGTCAGACAATTATTTATGGCATGAAGAAAGAAATCAAATTATGAAAGCAATAAGAGTGCATGAGATTGATAGTTTAAGCATGGTGAATGATAAATTTGATTCCCTCACGAAGAAGTTAAAAAGGCTCAATTTTGTAGGATATCTATCACAAGTGCTTTTATTATAAAGTGTGTGAAGGAGGACATTCGACTACTGCGTGTCAAAAAGGTGATTCTTATTCCCAATGATGCTCAATTGAATAACTTAATACTTTACATAATTTTAATGGTAGATCTCATGTGAATCCATGTTCTAATACTTACAACCCTAGATTGAGAAATCGCTGAAATGTTTCATAGGCAAATCAATGAGGGAACTAAACTTCAAGCTTAAGTTAAGGGTACAAAGCACCACCCCCACCGAGCTTTCACTAAAAGAATACATATCCTCAACTTGAACACAAGTCAAACCTTGAGATGATGATGGAAAACTTCATCCAATCATAAAACAAGACAATTCAAAGGATTACAGATAATCTCAAGCAACATGAGGAAAATTTCAAGCAATTGAACTCAAGGATGGAATAGTTAATTACCATAATAAAATGCACGAGAACCAAATAGCATCATAAGCAAGCTCCTCTAACTTTTGCCAAAAGGGTCACTTCCCAAGTCGGCCTCAAAACCCTAAAAAGTAAGCAAAAGCAATAATTTTGAAAAGTGGGAAACACTTATTTAAAGTTGAATAGAAGGTCAAAAAATTAAAATTTGGACCTAATCACTTTCAAAATAAAGAGGAGAAATCAAAGACTAGTAAGTTGGATCAAGAACCTAAAAAGACAACAATGCCTTGCTTACCTTTTCCCCAAAGGATGGGTAATGGAGAGCTCAACAAGCAATTTTAGAAGGTCCTATAGGTGTTCAACTAGCTAGACATCACCATTCCTTTCTTAGAGGCAGTCACTCAAATGTCAAAACATGCTAAGTGCCTCAAAGACATTATAACTAATAAAAGGAAGTGGGAAGATTATGAGACTATACCAATGAATGAGGAGTGTAGTGTTGTAATCAGAAATAAGATTCCTTTAAAACTTAAAGATTTAGGGAATATCACTATACCTTGTGTAATTAGTAAATTGTCTATTGGTAAAGCCCTTTATGATCTAGGAGCTAATGTAACTATAATGCCTTTGTCTTTATACAATAAATTTAATATTAGTGAACCCAAACCCACCAATATCTCATTGTAACTAGTCGATAGATGCATTGTATATCTAAAGGGAATCTTGAAGGATGTACCTATCAAAGTTGGGCACTTTTATATGCCTTGCAATTTTATGATCCTTAAGAGGGAGGAAGATCTCCAAATCCCTAGAATGAGGAGTGTAGTGTTGTAATCAGAAATAAGATTCCTTTAAAACTTAAAGATTTAGGGAGTATCACTATACCTTGTGTAATTAGTAAATTGTCTATTGGTAAAGCCCTTTATGATCTAGGAGCTAATGTAACTATAATGCCTTTGTCTTTATATAAGAAATTTAATATTAGTGAACCCAAACCCACTAATATCTAATTATAACTAGTCGATAGATGCATTGTATATCTAAAGGGAATCTTGAAGGATGTACCTATCAAAGTTGAGCACTTTTATATGCCTTGCAATTTTGTGATCCTTAAGAGGGAGGAAGATCTCCAAATCCCTAGAATCTTATGATGACCTTTCCTAGCTATAGTTGAAGTAATAATTGATATGAAAAGAGGAAAGATTAAGGTTGAAGTTAGGGAAGAGACTATAGAGTTTGATGTTTTTAAAATGGAAAAAGACCCCTCCATGGTGAAATTATGCTTTCTAGTTAATGTAGTATGAAGCTGTGTAGATAAAGCCTTCTAATAAAAACACCCCTAAGACTTATTAAAAGCTTGTCTAGTTTATAAGATGGAGTCTAACAAAGATAATCATGAGGTAGTAGCTTATGCTAACACATTGAGTGCACTTTTAGTACTTCCACGTCATCAATCCCAAAGGTATGAACCCATACCTTACGATATAAGTCATGTTTATGCTTTAAGGGAGGAAGATGTACTTAAGGTAGAGCTTAAACAACTCCCTCTTAACTTGAGGTATGCTTTTCTTGGACCTAACTCTACTTATCTTATTATTTTTATTATATAATTAAATGGTGAACAATTGGATAAGTTGCTTAGAAGAGTTAGGGATCATAGAAAAATCATAAGGCACACAATAGATGATTTGAAAAGGATTAGCCCTTCTTTTTGCATGCATAGGATTCACTTAGAAAAAGGATGTACCCCTTCTATTGAACATCAATGTAAGTTAAATCCTAACATGAAAGAAGTGGTTAAAAAGGAAATTATAAAGTTACTAGATACATGAATCATATATCTGATACCGGATAATAATTAGTTTAGCCCTGTTCATGTGGTTCTTAAAAAGGGTAGCATAACAGTTGTAAAATATGAGAATAATTAACTAATCCCTACTAGGACTGTCATAGGGTGGAGAATGTGTATCGATTATAGGTAGTTAAACAAGGCTACTAGGAAAGACCATTTTCCTCTTCCTTTTATTGATCGATTGTTAGAGAGGTTGGCTCAACATTCCTTTTTCTGCTACTTAGATGGGTATTAAGATTCTTTCAAATCCTAATTCACCTTAAGCACTAAGAGAAAACTACTTTCACTTGTCTTTACAAAACTTATACTTATCAACGCATGCCCTTTGGGTTATGTATTGCCCTTGCTATTTTTCAAAGGTGCATGATGGCAATTTTCTTAATGTTCGTTGAAAACATTAAGGAAGTTTGCATGGACAGTTTTTCTATGCATGGTTCTTCTTTTGATGATTATTTAAACAATTTATCTAAAGTTTTATAGAGATGTAAAGAAGCTAAACTAGTTTTAAATTAAGAGAAGTGTCATTTTATGGTCACAAAAGGAGTTGTTTTGGGTCACTTAGTGTCTGACAAAGGAATAGAGGTTGATAAAGCCAAAATTGAAGTGATAGAGTAGCTTTTACCACCTATAAGTGTAAAGAGGATCTACAACTTTTTAAGACAGGCTGGTTTTTATAAAATATTTATTAAAGATTTCTCTAAAATTGACAAACCCCTCACTAATCTTTTAGCTAAAGATGTTCAATTTGTATTTAACCAAGAATGTCTTTATGCTTTTTATAGGTTGAAAAAAGCACTGATTTCTGCACCGATCTTGCAACCCCCCTGATTTAAATCTCCCCTTTGAAATCATGTGCGATGTAAGTGACTATGTTATCGGTGTTGTTATTTTGCAACCACCAATTTGAGAGCATATTAAAAAAGTATGGTGTCACTTACACCCCCCCCCCCCCCCAAAAAAAAAAAAAAAAAAAAAAAAAAAAGTGGTAAAGTTGAGATCTCCAACAGAGCAATCAAAACCACACTTGAAAACACTGTGAATGCTTTAAGAAAGGATTGGTCTTCCAAACTTGATGATGCTCTATAAGCATAGGGGATTGCATTTAAGACCCCTATTGGCGCCCCTCCCTTCTACTTGCTTTATGGAAAATCATGTCACTTATGTATGGAACTAGAGCATAAAACATTTTGGGCAACTAAATTCCTGAAATTTGATTTACAAAGAGCTGATGAGAAGAGACTGCTTTAGTTGAAAAAGCTTAAGGAGTTTAGACTTAATTCCTATGAAAATGGCAACATATACAAAGAAAGAAAAAAAAAGATGGCATGACAAGCACATTATAAAGAAAGAGTTTAAGGAAGGGGACCACATACTTCTATTCAATTCAAGGCTAAATTTTTTTCTAGGGAAACTTAAGTCTAGATGGTCAGGTCCCCTAATTGTCAAGCAAGTATATCCTTATGGAGCAATAGAAGTCTAGAGCAAAGACATTAGAACATTCAAAGTTAATGGACAAAGACTCAAACATTACTTCCATAATGAAGCTATCCCAACAAGTGCCTCATGTGCACTTCTCGATTCAATTTGATCCACTAGCAAGGTAAAGTTGAACTAATGACTCTAAACAAGTGCTTAATAGGAGATAACCCATTATATTTATTACATTTTAACACATTTTCTTTCTTTTACCTTATTTACTTTATCACTCTATTATAGTCTTTTATTTTTTTAATTTTCTCTTAGAGAGGGAAGTGAGCTAAAGAGAGATATAGCATTAAAATTGTTCTGGCAAGTTACAGTAACGACACGGACCCAAGTATATTCCCTATTCTGAGTTTAACTTTTTTTTCATAAAAGCACTCAAGGGTGGGAGCATGGTTTTGCACATGATCACACTTTATAATTATGTGAACATGCTTACGCACACAGTCTACCACACAACTGTGTGCCATTGTACTTAAAAGTCTAAAAGCTTGCAGAACTGATTTATATAGCCATGCCACTAACTGTGTTCCCCAAATTTTAATTGCACGCCTATGCACAGAGTTCATAACACAATCGTGTGCTCTTTTATTCATATAGTGTACAACTTACCACACAACCGTGTCATCAACCGTGCTCTTAGTTTCTCCTTATACGATTATGCACACGGGTACGTGCATGACCATACGGTACTTGTGTTTTAAATTCCATGACTTGTATATGGCTATTAACATAACCGTGCTGCAAATTGTGTCCTTCATTTTCTTAGTGCACGACTGGGTAGACGGTCCATTGCATGACCGTGTGTGATTGAACCTTCAAACTAGATGCTCACATAACCTCGAGCATGGTCCTTCACATCATCGTGTTTCCTATTTCTCGAGGACACGGTTGTGCACACGCCCTCTGGCAAGACTGTTCAGTGCTACAGATTCAAATTCCCAACCTTAGCCACCACTCTTTTAATTCTCTTCACTTTTTGTTATTTTATTTCCTTTTTTAACTTCCCTCAATTCTTTATAACCTCCCACTATCATTTTCTTTTCTCCCACCTTTCTCTTCTTCTTTTTGTTTTCTTTCCTCAGTTTTGTCATCATCAATCTTGTCATTTTCCATCATTACCACGGTGCGCACTAAGAATCCATCTGACCGTAAAAAATGCCAATGCACATATGAACTTCAAACATCCTCTCAACAAATTACATGTGCCTCGGGTTTGGGTTCCTCCTTAATCACTTTACACTCTCTTCTCCAATTTAGGTCCACTTCTCATCAAGAAAGGTTAAACATGCTCTTTCCTTTTATTGTTTTATGTTGGGAGAATTAAATGAAGTGGGTTTGGGTGACACTATTAGGACTATGATTGAAAATTCTAGATAGGATCATTTTTTCCAAATTCATGAACCTATTTACCGTGAACTTTTTCTTAAATTTCTATCGATCTTTTATTTTGAGAAAAAATGGGTTTCTTCTACTAAGCCAGACATTGTGCAATTTCATTTAGGTGATGAGTGTTTTTCACTCTTAGAGCTTAGCCTCTTCTGTGGGTTCTATGACCTAGCCTTCATCTCTAGCCCTGAGTATTAACATTTTATTATTGATATAAGATACGAGAGTCTTGTTTCCTATTGGACAGAAATTGGGGATGTAGATGATGGTAATTATGACCCTAGAGTGACCAAGAGCACGGGTATAGGAAATCCCACACTGCATTATCTGCATAGGTTCATTGCCTTCACTATTTGCGGGCATAGAGAGAGCGTTGGGTGGTTACTTCCTGAGACCTATTTTACCTTCATTGTTTCCATAAGGGTCTCATTCCCCATTTGGGTTATAGCTTTACACTCTACATGGAAGGGATGGCTAGGAAAAAGAAAAGGGCTTTATGTTGAGGGTCTTATATCACTAGGCTAGGTAAGGGCCTTAGAGTCTTTAATTCACTGACTGGACTTACTGAAGTGTGTTCTATGTTGCCCTTCTACATGCAAGTTATAAGAAACATTTGCCTTATTGAGAAGCGTGAAGGCAATTATGCTTTATTAGGAGCCCTACTAATGCTCCTACAGATGCTCTTGAACAGGAGCAAGATGCTCTTCCTGCCCCAACTCCAGTCGCAGCCACTTGATTTAGAGCTCACTATCTATGAGATGCAGCATACTCAGCGCTTCCACATGGCTACTCCACTACTGCTCTAGGCCTTCCTCCTCTACTGCTGCTCTAGGCCTTCCTCCTCCGCTGCTGCACCACTTTATTTAGAGCTCACTATTTATGAGATGTAGAATACTCGGTGCTTCCTCATTGCTACCTTCACCTAGCTCTGCGATGGACTTCAATAACTCTTTCAGACATAGGGAATTTAGTTTCCTCCTCAGCTGCGCCTTGATGATTTCGACAATACAGAGGAGGACATGAGTACCCCTGATGATGATGCATTGGATGACACTCTTATTGACGATGATGATACCGCCATGGATAAGGAGAATGAGTCTCGTACTCATGATGGCTAGTTTTTTTATTATTTTTTTACTTTTATTTCTTTTTGCTACTTTAGTTATTTTCTTACATTAGTTTTCAATTTTTATGTCTTGCACCCACCGCTTATGTTTGTTTAACGTACTTATTATGTTTGTTTCTTATTTACTATTTTCTTTGTTTTCCGCTCATTTTTCCTATTTTCAGTTCGCATGTTAGTTTCATTGTGTACTCTTTATGCGCTTAGGGAAGTTGTTTTTTTATTATTATTATTATTTCCTTTATCTTTTCTTTGTGTCATTGAGGACACTGACTTGTCTAGGTGGTTGGGAGGGTATATATATTTTGTTTGCATTACATTATGACTGCATGTTTGCATTTAGCACACTCACTCTAAATTTTTACAATTTATCCTTGTGATGAGCATAGTACATCGAATGTGATTTTAGTGTGCATGTTTCATAATCTTCTGTTAATGCCTAACTTGTAAATTTTAAGTTACGTTGATAATTTATGGTTAAGGACTTCTGAAATTTTAATGAACTTAATACTTACTTGCTTATGAATAACTAAAGCATGTGAGTTGATGGTTTAGAAGAATGCTTATAAGTGTTACTCAATTGTTGACTCTTAATCAACCCTTAAAACTAGCTATATATATATATCATCATCAATCTATATTTTTTTTAGCAATGCTTAAATCTTAATCTTTTATACTCTGAATCTACTTCAATGCTCTAACCTAAGCATGAGCATCCAAAGGACTTACTAGACAGTGTCCACACTTAGATATATGAGAACAGTGGGGGATTACTAAAAGTGGGAAGAAGTGATTAAAGAAATTAAAGTGAGATGGAGTGCAAAATGCACTTGCTATAAAATATTAAAATTTGAATTGCTATCTTTTATATGATGGAACTAAGAGGTTATTTGAGGTTGTAAAAGTATTACCACTTGCTTTCATTTTTCTGGATTATCAACTTGCATATTTTCTGAAATTCAACGATTAAGTTTGCTCTTCACTTGGTAAAACGTATGTCTTTGACCTTGAGTTATCAATTTAATTTTAATTTATAAGTTTTGTATTAATTTAAGATTATGGTAGATGGACATTTTGAAGTTTGTCAATGTGCTAAGTTTGTTGCATTGATAAGTGTTCTTGAGCATTTTGCTTGAGGACAAGCAAAGATTTAGTATGGGGGAATTTGATGTGTGATATTTATGCATATATTTTTAGGGATATTTTAATTAGTTTTATGTGATTTTAGCTTATAGATATGTTTAATCATTAGAAATTTTATTTGCATTTAGTTGAATTTTGTTAAAATGCATCTTAAATTGACTTTGCATATTTAAAGTCATATTCTTTGATAATCAAACATATTTTAGTGTATAGTTAAAGTCTCTATTTGCAATTTTGAAGAGTTGAGCTTCCGCACGACCATGTTTGCAGTCGTGCCTTGTGTTTTAACGAGATAGAGTGTTCATGTTCTCAACCACAGTCATGCTATAGACCGTGTTCGATTCTAGACTTGAAGAAGCTTAAGTGCACCTTTGAGCACAGTTGTGTCACCAATTGTGTCTGCCTCAGAGCTCTCCATATGGTCACGCACACGAGCATATCCAACCCGTCTATCCATAAAATTTAGCATAATTGTGCACATTGACCATGCTAATCATCATGCCCTCTTCTAGAAAAATTAAAGCCTCTATCAAGAATGAGCATGTTTCTCTACATGATCATGCACTAAGTCGTGTATTGAAAGAACAACCAGCACACATGCACACACATGCATGTCTCTACCCGTGCAACATTTTGGACCTAATTGAAGATCACCATGTCTTCTAACACAACAATGCCACAGGCCGTGCCAACACATTTTCATTTTGAATTATAAATTTATAGTTTTAAGGTAGCGGATGATTGTAAAAAGAAGAGTTTCTGAGCTAAAAAGGAGGAATTCATTATTCATAGATTTTCAAAAGTGAAAAATGAGATATCTTGAAGAGAGATTCAAGCCACACTATATTCAACAAAATTGTTCTCATGCGTAGATTATTTCTGATTTTGAATATTACTATAATGTGTAAATAATTTATTCAGTGTTTGGATTTGTGTTGCTAGACTATTGCTTAATTGGATTTTTATTTTAATTTAATAAGTTAATATTCATTCAATTTTACAAGTTATTTTAATTGTTCTTGTATTTAATTTTAGGCCTAACTGAATGCATGTTTGTGGATAGATTAGAGAAAACAAAAGTTACATGATTTATCAGCTCAAAAACTTATGAAACTTAGGATCCTTGATCACGAAAGTCAATAAGTCCTTTGAGGAGTATTAAATTACTAAAAAACTTAATGAGCCTTAGTTAATTAATGTGACCATGAAAATAGGATGTAATTGACTTTGGTATACTTAAATAAACTCGAAAGAGACTTTAGGTAACTTGAGTAATTTACCCTTGACTACATTAACAAATTGAATTGAGATTTTATCCTGTAAATTGAGTAAGTGGCTAGTGAAGCGAATCCATACTCTACTTTTTAAGTATTGAATTTTAAGGGAACATTTGAGATTTAGATTTTATCTTTGATAGTTGATTTACTAGTTTGTTTCTAATTAATTTTATTTTGTTAACTTTTGGAAATAGAATTAAGGCTAGTACTTAGTATCAATCTCCTCATGGGAACGATACTCATATTCAATCTTTACTACTTATCACGAATCGTGCACTTATGAAAAATTGCTAACAATATGGCATTAATAATTTTAAAAAATTAGTAAGAATGTTTTTCCATAATCTTATATATCACATTACAAGGAGCTATAAGACAAAGATTAGGCATATTTTCGAGGGATTTCTTCTTGGGAATATGAGTAATCCAAATATAGTTAATGTCTCTTATATCATATCTAGAATCAAAGAATTTTAACACCATAACACAATATCTTAACCAACAACTAGCCAAAATTTTTGACCAAAAAAATGCTAGATTTAGGCCATCATGTCCTCATGACTTATCAGGATGCGTACTAAATATTGCCTTTTGAACTTCATCAAATGAAATTGGTGCCATTAGTAATGCATTAGAAGTGGATCTATCCAAGACTCTTGTAGATATACAATCCTTAACTTCATTAAGTATATCACTATTAGAAGTGAATATCAAAATGAAATAATCCTTTATGTCCTCTAGAATCCCTATTACATCACACCTCCATGAACCATCCTTATCCTTAATATGAGAAACCTTATTAGATCATTTTCTTACCAAAGCATAAGAGTAAACAATAGAGTGTTGGAATCCCTATCCCTAAGCTAGAATTGTTTGGCTATTTATTTCCTATAAGCCTTATTGTAATATCTCGTGTTTTTAAATATTTTTACACTGTACCGGGATATGCAGTGTTAATAATTTTTGTATATATATTATGATATTTTTACGAGTTAATATGTATTTAAAGCCTATTTTAAATACTGTGTTTCATCTACAGTGCTTTACGTAAAATTTTCCCGGGACTTGCATTTTTAGGGAAATTTTCACGTAAATGTTTTAATATTAATTATTTTAAATATATTTTCGGATTTGCATGGACTCATACGTATTTTTAAATTACTAAATAAAGACTATGTGTGTAATTATTTATTTAATTAGGGCCCTAATATTTTATTATTTATTTATTTATTTATTGTTATTTAATTATTTTATTTATTATTAAATTATTAAAATTTTTATTTATTATTATTTTATTATTTTATTTTCTTTTTCTTTTTCTTTTTCTTTTTTTTTCTTTTCTTTTCTTTCTTTCTTTTTCTTTTTTCTTCTTCTTCTTCTTCTTTTCTTCTCTCCTGCGCCCGACCATCCTCCCTTCCCCTCACCATCTACAACTTCGGCCACCTACCGTCGGTGTGCCTCCCGGCTTGCCACCGCCATTCCCAGCCGTCCCCCCGCCGCCAGCAGCTCCCTTCCCCGAAGCCGGCGAGCTAGTTTTCCTCTTTTGGCCGAAAATCAACCATTCGCCGTTTCTCCCTCCTCCGGCCACCGTTTTCGACACTGCCGGTCTTCATCGACTCCTTGAGGTCCGATAAGTGTGATTCTAGCTTTAGTTTGAGCTTCAATGGTCTAGAATTGCTTAGGTTTCAAATTTTCAATTTCGGTCACATTAGGATTTTTTATTTTTTTGAGCTTTGAATTGATTGATTCATGAAAACTCCCTTCACAAATTTTGTTCCCAGTAGCTCAATCTACATGTATGAATTTTTGTAGAATTTTTGGAGATTTTTTGGATTTTTGGGTATTTTTGAATATTTTAATATTATTTTCTAATTTTTGGAAATTAATTATTTAAATTATGAAATTGGGATTTATGGTTAAATTAGGTGTTGAAATGAATTATAGGAATTTATTTGGAATTTTTATGAATTTCTAAGTATTTATTTTTAATTATTTAAGGTTATGTAATTTTGGGAAAATTAGGTTAATTGTGTTTTATTTGAATTTAATTGGTTAATTGAGTTTAATTATTGATATTATTGATAAATATGTTGAGAAAATTAATTTTGGATAATTGTATAATTTTTGGTGAATTTTTGAAGTAATTTAAGTATATTTATATATATAGGGGTATTTTGGTAATTTTACCCTAAATTGGCTAAAAATGTAATTTAATTGGTTTTAATAGTTATTTAAGGTATAAAAATGATTTCTATAAATTATTTAGCATTTTTAACTAATTAAAACTATTTTTCGTGAATTATTTTCAATTATATATATAATATACGGTTTTTCAAATAAAATGAGTTTTTATCGGTTTTTAATATGTTTAAAGGTTAATTATGTAATTTCTACCTATAAAATGTATTTCTAGGTTTTAAGAGTATTTTTGGTATATCTAGAATTATTCTGTGTTTGTGGACCCCGGTCGGTAGATTGTAGTCTGGAGTCCGACCGAGGGGTTGTGGTTTGTGTTGAGCCTATTTTTCGAAGTGTATTTCTTTGCAGGGTCAGCTCTACTCTTTTGAGTAGAGAGATGTCCGTTTTACAGGGGAGGTTCTGCCGGATTTTCGGTAGAATTCTCGTAAAACGTGGTATCCAGTCGAACCCTAATTTCTGATTCTGTGTTTAATACTCTAGATCGAATTCTAGGATTTCTGTTAGGTTTATTCTGATGTCAGTTAATTATTTCTTGTTTAGTTGTGCCGAGACCGAGGGCTAGTGGACCAGGCCCGTCGGACCCGTCTCGTGGAGCGTACTAGGTGAGTTACTATACTATATATATATGCTTAGGATGCATGATTTAGAAATGCATGTTTTATGTTGATTAAATATGCATAAATAATTTGATTATTTCTTAAGTTTATATTAAGTATATTTTTGGTTTATTTTTGGTATATAATAAATTATATACATGTTTTATTAATAAAATATATTTAAAATGTTTTTAAATATATTTTTAGTTTAATTTATGATTTGATTGAATTTATTTGACGTATATATACTCGAAATATACCTGGTTTATGTTTGGTATATTTTCGGTATATATATGGTTTATATTGTTGTTTTATTTAAATTCATGCATCATTTATTTTTTTATGAATGAATGTTTTATATTATTGATGATGAAGGATATCAATAGAACGTGCTACCTAGTGGGCAGCACTAGGACCGAGTACGTACCGGTACGCCTATAGTATTTAGGCTATATTACTAACTTATTTGTGGATATTGATTTGATGTGATTATTGATATGTGTGAGATATGGTTTGTGGGTGTGATTGCTGGAGCTCGGTTGACCAAGTGTCTCGGGGCCAATCACACTGGCAGTCAGACTGCTGGAGCTCGATTGACTTAGTGTCTTGGGGCCAGTCTACTGTCTAAATGGATTAAGTGGATATATTTGGAATAAGTGAGCCTGTATGGCTAGAGTGTTGTCTAACACTATTTTTGAGGCTGCAATATTCTAGGGTTCTATATGATCCTTCATAAAAGATGATTTTCAGATAAAATATATAAAAATGATTTTATTGCATCTGTGTGTAATTGCCTGTATATATATATTAGATATATACTGTTGACTGTATGCATTATCATTTAGTGTGTATGTATATATATTATAGTAATTCACTCAGTGAGGTCTGACTCCCCTCCGTTGACTATTTTTCAGGAGAGTCAACATCTTCAGACCTCAGTAGCAGGTCGATACGCCGAATTTCTTCCGCCCCGGCTTCTTTGTGTAAATTATCTACTTGAATCTTATTTATTTTATCTAGACACTGCAGTAGTTGTGAATTAAAGTATTGGATTTCATGTATTTTATTTTAAAAGAGATGTATTATATATATTGAAACTGGATTTGTATTAAAGATTATATATCTATGAGAGGAGATTTGATTTAAATCCAGATGATGTGAATAATATTATGATTTTTATTTCCACTGCATATTATATGATTATTGTTATTATTGCATGATTTATTTTATTTTTAGGCTTGCTACGGGTTCCGGATTCGAAAGAATTACCGTTCCCTAGCGCCGGTCATGGCCCCTGTTTTGGGTCGTGACACTTATATTGACACATTATAGATTTAATCTCTCATATGCAAGCTTAATATTTAGAAACCCCTTAAGCATCCCTTCTTCTTCTAAAACTGGAAATCTGAGCTTTACTTTCTAACAGTCCATTTTGAAAGTGGGAGTTCTAATTTTGTCCCCATTTGAATAATTGCTTTCCATAATAAGCAAGATTTTCAATCAAGTTATCCCCAAGAAACAAATCCTAACTCTTAGAGACTACTTTAGAACAATCCTTTGTTTTTAGCCAAACATTCTCAAATTGAAATTTGGAGATTCAAGGAAAAATTTTTAAGTTTATAGGTACATATTTTTACATTTAAAAAAAAAAATTTTTAAATGTTATTTTTTTGGTAGATCGAAAAATTTTTAAAAATTTAAAAATTTTGGAATCAAGTAATATATATTTAAGGAAAAAACAATTAAAAATTTTCTATACATGTAATATTTTTTAAAATATTTTTAAATTTATACAAACTATTAAATTTTGTAAAAAAAATTAGCAAATTATTGAATGCATAAAAAAATTTTAATTCTTTTTTATTAAATGTATATGGCTTAATATTTTTTAATTTTTAAAATTTTTAGATGTAGAAAAATTATTTTTAACCTTTTTTAAATTTTCAAAAAATGTTAAAAAATGGTTTTATGAACTTAAAATTTTAAAAATTGGAAAAACTTCATAAATGTATATTTTAAAAGCATTTTCATCGATTATCATTGTTATTTAAACTGATTTTTATTAATTATTGTTAAAATTAAAATTTTCTCTGATTTTCAGACTTGATTACAGCAATTCATTAAAGGAGGGTCCAATATAATATAATTTTCAAAGGTTAAAGTCCAATTAGAACAAAAAAAAATATTAAGGTCAAATATAAACTTCAGGATAAAGTTAAGGGTCCAATTTATACCTTATCCCTAATAAAATTTCTCCCTTTTTTATTAGAAAGGGAGCCAAACACCTAAACAAATGACACAACAAACATGATCAAGCCAATCTTTCATATATATAGGAATTTATTGGTGTTTATAACTTATGGGTGCTTTAATTGCCTTTAAGGCTACAACATCTACTAGGGTTGTTCATCAAGATGAGTCAGGAGAGTTCAGGTTTGACTTTTTTTCAAAAGTTGAAACTGAACCAAACCAAAGATTTTTAGTTAAATACCCATCGATTTTCAGATATCTGATTATATACTAAATACAATCAACAAAAACAAAAAGCTTGCAATAGCCAAATGGCTAAAGCACACACCCTTTCTCTTTATAAACCTAAGTTCAACCCTTTACAATGCATTTTATGAGGCTTTTATCATTTTTTGTCAAATCAAAAACAAAAAATCAAAGTTTACATCAATAGGAATCGACCTGCTAACCTTTAAAAGTAAGTTTATTGCCTTCAACACTTTGCTAAACCAATTATATTACTATATTTTAGGGTAAAAAATATATATAATATAATAAAATTTGGTTCTTTGATCGGGTTGGGTTCCTATTGAAATTTATAAAAAATCCAAAATCAAAACTGAACTAACATAGGTGGATTCAGTTATGAGTCGGTTCATCATTCTAGGTCAGTTTTGTATAGTCCTAGCATCTGTCTACTATAAAATTTTCTTCTCTATATAAATATCTGATTTCCACATCCCATTCCCTCTTTAAAAGAGCCTTTGTTGCTTGAATAAGGGCTAAGTTAGCATTTACCATATAATCATTTTGTTCAAGCATCTTGATAGCACATTTACTATTTATTTCCCCTTTTCATGAATGTTGTTTCTATATTATTTTAATGTTAGAAGTTGGAACATTTACATCAAGGAAAATTACAAGTCAAACACTAGGTTTATATATATATATATATATATATATATATATATATATATATATATATATATATATATATATATATATATATATATATAATTTAAGAGCAAAATAAATTCTTATATTTTATTAACTATATAGGTTGCAAGATCATTTACTAGCTCAGGATATATAAATCATAAGACACAAAGCTATTATAGATATTAACATAGTTGTTATATGAATTTATTATGATTTAGTCAATTATTTTATCTTTCTTCGTTATATTGGGCTAAAGTTGTTACACTTTAACCTCTGTTATCTCCTAAAATATCTCCATTAATAAAGTTGTTAATGTGAATAAATTCATCCTTATCACTCCACAACTTACAAGACACCTTATCACTCCATTTACTTACATCTTGATTACTAATATTATGGTTGTTGGTAAAGGCCTTTATTTATGATTAACTATCATGTGGAGAGCACTAAGATTGTCACAGTAGAGCCAAATAAAGGTCTCTACTAGTAACCAAAATATTAGTAATCAAAATATAAGTAAATGGATTTATAAAGTGTTTCGTAAGTTATGGAGTGATAATGATGAATTTATAATAAGCATGAAAAGCACTTTATTTTAAGTGCTTTTATAGAATTATAAGTGTCTACAATTTAGGATAGCATTAAATGTTGGCATATTTAGGATACAGTCTTTAGAACTTAGGTTTTTAGAAGTTTTAATAGTTTTATTTTTTTATTGGTTTTATTTAATTATAATGTATTTTGTTGAATAACTAAGTGTGATGAAGGTGAGATTAATGAATGTGGTGCTTAGGCAAGAACTTAAAAAGGAAAGCCCAAAATCTCCATGAATAAGATTTGAAAGTTGTACAACTGTGCACTTTGATGTGCACAACTGTGCTTGAGCCTGGAAAAGTCACCCTGTAGATAATCCATTCAGACATGGTTGTGCACCCATAATTGCATGGTTATGCCTTATTCGAAGAAGAATAAGCTTGCCAAAGATCAATATAGGCATGATTGTATGTCTAGACCTGCACAGGTGCGCCTGGTTACTCAATTTTCTGGCGATTCAAGTATGCACAACCATGTCCATTAAGGTGCACAATTGTGTGCCTCAAAGGAAACCAAAATAGGAAACTAAATTTTAGGATTTTTTGAGAACTATTATAAATAGTGGTGTTTTGCCTATTTATGAGAGGTTAGCTAATCCTTAGAACAATATAGTTTTATTTTTCTTTTTAAAGAATAAGAAATTTAGTTATTTTTTAGTGACTTTTAACTACTCATGGATTTTTTAAGAGTAGAAGATTGAAGTTAAGATTGCAGACATATTCCAAGAGAAGGAGAGTAAAAAGGGTTTTTTATTATATAATGATGTTTTGTGTTTAGATTGCTTAATTCTTCATCTTTTCCTTCTTCAATTCCTTTGAGTAGTTAAATCAATAATTAGAGTTTATAGACCCAACTCAAAATGAACTTAGTTAGTTGAACTTTAAATCACTAAACTCTCATTCCATGATTATTATGGAACTTAATGCTTTCTTTGGACTAATCACCCTCTGAATTTATTTAAACAATAGGTTAGATTAAGAAATTAACTCTATTGAGAACATAATAATAATCTTGGACTTAGGTATCCTCCGAAAGAATTTAACATACATGCATTTTAGAGTAGACTTACAAAAGATGGCAATTTTAGTGAGGGAGAGATAATGGTTAGTGGATTGATTAAAAATAATTCTTACTTATTGATGCATAAATTTATGTCACACAATATCTTTGGAAAGAAAAATAGCATAAGGGTTTCATGGGATGAAATATTTATATTATAGTGCATACTAACACTAGGGTTTCTAGTGTACATTTTGTTTTCAAACAATGTGGCATGTTGTGTAAGCAAGGAAAGCAACTCTCTCCATGGGACATATTATTTCCAAATTGGCTCAATACTTTTTTGCTTTTAATTTGACCTACTCTACTCAAGGAATAAAAGTCTTCAAATCAAATACTTTGAGTGCAAAAGTGCTCATTTGCATTGAAATTATCATAGAATGGAGCACATTAAAGGATGTTGAGAACAGAAAATGTTACTTATTGCACCAATATACTTTACGATAAATGAATAAGTTCGATTTAAAAGATGGTAAAGATAATGAGTCAAGTAGCAATGAAGTATGGATGAAGCGAAAGGCTTAAAGCAATAAGGCATTAGATGAGCAACTGTTGCTACTTCATCTAGACATGTTAGAATTAAAGTTTAACACTACATTGGATAAGCTCCAAATTATGATCAAAGAGCTACAAAAAGCACTAGCAAGTTAATATAAGAGGCTCAAATAGCTCATGGTAACCGCCAATTCCACTAATTCTTCGCCACTAGAACAACTTTAAAAAGGGGAGAAATTTCCTTTATATATTTCTTTTATTTTTGTTTTATTTTATTTTGCTTTTAAATTAGTCTTGCTAATTTAGAATGGGAGGGAACATGCATACCATTACATTATGTCTTTTGTTACATCAAGTTGTTAGGAATCATTTCATATATAAGACTTGAGCTTTTGAGGCCTATTAACAGGTAGAGCTTAATTCATTAAAGGCAGTTTTCTTGAAAAGATATAGTAATCTTTATTTGATGTTGAGTTTAAACTTTTAAAATAGGAAAATAATTTATGATTAAGGATTTTTAACTTTTAATGAACTTAATGCTTACTTCTTAACTAAATGATTAAACTTAGATACTTGATTTTTAAGAAAGGTGTTTAAAAGTATAAATGGAAAGTTTAACTTGTGAAGTTAGTCAAGTCTTATGTATTTTGGTATCTATAAAAAGAAAAAGAAAAAGAAAATAAAAGTGAGATAGTAAAACACACTCATTTGCATGGAGCTAAAACTCTTAAATTTTGAATCACTATATGCTCCTTCTACTCCAATGCTCTCAAATAGAGTATGCATATCTAAAAGATCATTTATGAGGTATCCACACTGAGTAGTGCAAGAAAGGTGGGGGATACTAAAATTGGAAAAACCTCTAATAAATAAAAATAAAAAGCATAAAATGCCTTGTACATAAGGATTTTAAATTAACCAAGTTTTGAATTAATTTTTATTTACTTTCATCTTTCTCCAACTTTAATTTCTATTTTCATGAATTCAATTTGGAACTTTTCTCTTCACATGGTAAAATGACATATCCTTAATATTGAGTTATTATTCTAATTTTTAGTTCTTAAACTTTATATTAAATGAAGACTATAATAGCTAGTCAAGTTAAAGATAGGTAATGAGTTTGGTTCTTTATATTAATAGGATGTTTCCATGATTTTCTTAAGGACAAGTAAGAGCTCAAGTGTGGTGGATTTGATAAGTGTGAAAAATAATTTATTTTGAGTGCTTATTTGGAGGATTTTAAGTGTCTAGAGTTTAGGATAACATTGGCATATTTAGGTTAAAGTCTTTAGAATTTAAGTTCTTAGAAGTTTTAATAGTTTTATTTTTTTTTATTATTATGTTTATTTAATTTTAATGCTTTTTATTATTGAATGGCTAGGTGTGCTTAAGGTGGGATTAATGCATGAGATGCTTAGGTAAGAACTTGAAGAGGAAAGCTCAAAATCTCTGTGAACACAAGACGTGGAAGTTGTACTACTTTTCTTGAGCCTAAAAAAGTCACCCTATAGAGAAGCCATTTAGGCATGGCTATACACTCAAACTTGCATGGTTGTGTTTGATTCAAAGAAGAACAAGCTTCCAAAGATCAAGATAGGCATGACTATAAGCCTAGACCTGTATGATTATGCTTGGTTACTCAATTTTCTAGCGATTCAAGTATGCACAATCGCATGCATTTAGGTGACCTACCATATACCTAGAAGGAAATCAAAATAGGAAACTCAATTTTAAGATTTTTTTTAGAACAATTATAAATAGTGGTGTTTTGCCTCTTGATGAAAGGTTAGCTAGTCTTTAGAATAATATAGTTTTCTTTGTCTTTTTAAAGAACAAGAATTTTAGTTATTTTTTATGATTTTTCATCTACTCAAGGATTTTTTAAGAGTAGGAGATTGGTATTAAGATTACAAACATATTGCAAGAGAAGAAGAATAAAAAGCTATTTTTTCTTTTAATTATTCTTTTTTTGTCTTATTTATTATAGTATGATGTTTGTGTTTGGATTGCTTAATTCTTTATCTTTTCCTTCTTCAATTCCTATAAGTAGCTAAATCACTAAAAATGAACCTAATTAGTTGAACTCTGAATCATGAAACTCTAATTCCATGATTATTATTGTAGTTAATGCTTTCTTTGGACTTATCACCCTCTGAATTGATAAAGACAATAAGGTTAGATTAAAAGATTGACTCTATTAAGAATATAATGATAATCTATTAATTTAAATGAATTAGTTGAGAGACAGTTCAATTTTTAATGTTCTCTTTAATAGTTTGCCTTTAATATTGATAATAATTAATTACTTGAGTTATTGAGAGCTAACTAATTAAGTAGTTATTATGATTAATAAATTATAAGAGTGATTGAGAGAGACTTTCATAATTTAAAAGATGCTTGAAAAATGGAATGGAATTAATAATTGAAAAGGAGATTGACATGAATTTTAGAAAAAATTGAGTTAGGGATAAAAACCCTAACATTCATGTCATTGGTAAAGTTAAAAGTAGTTATTTAAATTTAGTTTAATTTTTAGTAATAATCATACCTGATTATCTAAACAAATAAATACAAAGTATAGTTCAATAATTACTTTTAACTCCTTATAGGATCGATATATTTTCCTACTTGGAGAACTCTGTGCACTTACAGATTGTACCTAATAAGTTTTTGGCGTCATTGTCGGAGAGTTTTAAGTTGATATTAAATTTGTATTTTTTTAATTTAGAATTTTTTTATTTCTTTTACTTTATTTTATTTTAGTTCCTTCTAGTTTTTCATTACCTTTATAAGAAATCTTGTTAGTGTATACGCTCAACCTGACATTCAACTAGATAAGGTAATTCCTTAATATCTCTAGTTACTGAAATTGATAGAACATTTCATAGGTGATTAAGGAGATAAAAGAATATAATTAATTAAGTTAAAAATGAAGTTGAGGGTAGGGGAAATGGTCAACAAGACCCATTACTAGCCAAATGTGAAAAAGGACCATAAGGGACTTTGTTAGTCAACATTTACAAAGGGATCAGAATCCTATAGCGAGACCAGTAACTACTACTAATAACTTTGAGATTAAACTAGTAATGATTCAGAGTTCTCAATTCAATGGTTTGCCTCATGAAGATCCTATAAGCAAAATGATAAGATTTTTGGAATATTGTTTTACCTTTAGAATGAATAGGGTATAACTAGATGTCAATAGACTTATAATTTTCCCTTTTCACTCATTAATAGAGCAAATAGATGGTTTACTAGTTTGCTCCCTAACTTTATCAATACATGGCAAGAGATGTATACAACATTTTTCAATAAATACTTTCCACCTGCAAAAGTGCTAAGAATCATAAATAAGATTAACTCATTTTACTAGAGGTAGGATGAAAGCATCTATGAATGTTATAATAGATTCAAGGACCTATAGAGACAATTCCAACACACTTGATACCTTCTTGGAATTTAACTCAATATTTTTACAAAGGTATGAATCGAATAATCAGAGTTAATATTGATGTTGTAGTTGGAAGGACTATTATGTTTAAGATACCAGAGGATGCTCTAGACCTTTTTGAAGAAATGGCAAATACATAAAACTTGTAGTCAAATGAAAGAACTATGCTAAAGAAGTGTGGAGCATTAAAAGTGGATGGATTGATAATGGTGAATGTTAAACTTGATGCTATGACAAAAAGAATGAATAAGATGAGCCTTAATGCAATTTCAATATCAACTTCTTCATTTTGTGAGCTTAGTCATGGTGGACATCCCACCATTGAGTGTCAACAGATGTAAAATTTGTCTATGGAGAGCATGAACTATATTGGTAACTTCAATAAGGTTAACAACAAAGTCCTATATTAGGAAATACTTATAATTCAAGTTGGAGGAACCATCCAACTTTCTCATGGAGTAACTAATGCAATAATTAACAGAAACCTTAAAGACCACCAGATTTTACAGGAACTATTCATTAACATCAAGGGCAATCTCAGTTCCAACAAGACAAAGCTTTATCATTAAAAAAAAAAGATAAATTCATAGATATGATAATGGCTAAAATGAATCAATAGGATGAGGCAACTAAAAGACTAGAAGGGAGGTTAGAACAAATGCATCAAGATACTCAGTTAATGGTCAGAAATCATTCTTCTTCAATTCATAATTTAAAGGTGCAAGTGGGGTAGTTAGCTAATTCTTTGGTTCAAAGAACCAAGGGAAACTTCCTTACGAAGGCAATTGTTGATGGAACTCTTACATTGATAATAGGTGAAGATAGTTACAAGTTTAATGTTTACCAAGGTATACAACATCCCTCTAAATATAATAATTGTATTTGAATTAATGTGGTTGATGATTATGTGAATGAAGTCCAATGAGGGAGGTTAGTAAAATCTTATGAATTAGAGGAATTGGAGAAATTAAAGAAGTGTTTATAGGTATATGATGGTTAATCACGAATGAAGGTCTCTACCAACAACTAAAATGTTAGTAATTACAATGTGAGTAAATAGAGTGATAAGGTGTCCCATAAGTTGTGGAGTGATAAGGATGAATTTACTAACATTAAAAGCTTTATTAGGAGAGATATTTTATGAGATATTTTATGAGATAACAAAGGTTAAAGTGCAACAACTTTAGCTCAAGATGGTAATCTAACTAAGAAAGATTACTTAGTTGACTAAAACATGATATATTCCTATATCAGCCATATTAATCTCTATAACAGTTATGTGTCCATTACACAAAAATCAATATTAAAAAATTCATAATTGATAGGAAATTGAGAGGTTAGTTGACTTATAAAGAGTAAATTTCTTATTAAATTAGGAACTAAAAGCACATCATTAATTGGTTAAGTTTTATTTTTTTTTATTTAATAAATGAATCACCAACACCTGTGATAAGTATAGAAGAGCTATCTTCAATCGTAATAGAATCAAATCTATAGTATTTATAAATGTTGGTTACTATACTTATTTTACCTATAATATGATTTAAGGCTTTAGTGTCGAATGTCTACTTAATTTTTGCAATGGAGTTGTTTAAAGTAAAAGCTACAAGGGCTTAAGGAATTTCATCATTCTTAATCATTCATTTTGTCATGCACAAGCAAATTTTTGTAATGTGACATGCTTTCTTATAGTATTAGCTTGTTTTATCTCGATATAAGTCTCTTTTAGTTGATGTCATATGTCTCTCTTTTGGTGGTAAAGGATTTCATTGCTATCTAATAGATCTAAAATTATTTGAATGGCCTTGGTTTTAGTTTCTATAATATAGCACTTGAAATCCATGTCCTCAAGATGTGAATGCGTTATTGCGATTTCTTAAAGATGTATTCTGAGATTTTTTTTTTTTGTTGACCATAAAATGCTTAATAAGGAGTGAGTTTAAAGATCAACATATCCGATTGATTAGAAAAACAATTGCGATATTGATAAAAACTTTGAAGTTGTAAGACCAATTTAGAGTAGGAAGGTCTTAAGGGTTTTAGCGTTGCAATTATAGAAGTTTCATACTAAGGTCCAAGACTGGTGAGAAGAAAAAATAATTTTTCCTTATCCAAAATAGGTTCCTAATGGCTATTATATTATCATATAATCTCCAATGGTTTTGTCATATTCTTTGTAAATGTTAATTTTTGATGTAGTCTGAACTTTTATTCCTGTGAATCTTATGCATAAGCATTTTTTAATGCTTCCCAAATAGAATAGGTTATGTTTAAACCAATAAAAAGTCTAAGAGCCCTTTTAGAGTGTCTCACTTATCCACCCTCAGAGAAGACGATTAGATTTTCACCACACAATGTATTCATCTGTTAGTTTTGGTGTGGTGTTTTCAGTATCTATAGAATTTGGATTTGCTATACAAAATTTAATTAGGGCTAGATCTTCATTGGTAAGATAGCCTACTAGTTCTTAACTCTTTACTAAGCCTAAAGCTTGTTCTCTCTATAGAGGATAATTTGAATGGGTGAGTTTAAATGTAATGAAATTTCCAATATTTAGGGATAGTGTGGTCATGATTGACGAAGGTGTTGTTGTGCTAGATGAACATAAGGGTTAATTGTAAAAAAAAACACAACCTTTAAAGCTTTTTGCAATTTAATCATAACTTTTTAATTTTGTCTTTAAACTATAAATTTAATAAATTTTACAATTCGAAACCCCAATATAAAATTCAGCCAATAATAGCTTATGTGGCAATCTGAATATATTTTTATTTACCATGTGAGACAAACACTTATCCTCCATCAAAACTCACTATTTCAATATATCAAAACACATAATTTTGATCATCATTATTGTAAGCACCCAATTTTGAGATGCAATTATGCATGCATGCGACGAAAGCCGTTATAATGAAAATCTAATCAAGAATTGATCTCTAGTGTCCAATTTTACGATTTAAGGGACTAAATTACTACGTTCAGTGGATTTAATTACAAAATTGGTTTTTTAGGGATTTAATTGCAAAAATTAGAAACTTTCAAGGACCTTTTTTGTAATTTAAAAATAAAAAAAAATGTGGTTAGTCGGCATTATGCAATGCCAATCAGCATTACGAGATGAAAATCAGCATTCCAGAGTACCGATTTTCGGTAAAAAGTGATTTTTTACACTGAAAATTGATTTTTTTCATAAATTTTCAATTTTTTTCATTGGTCTAAGACACCATATGTCCCTATGTGTGTGCGAGTCTTTAATTTTTCAAAACTCTATCTCTTGATTTTGAAAGTTCAAAAATTAAAAAAAATCCAATGCAGCTTCCCTATGTGATCGCAAGGTTGGAGGTTGCTAGGTCTGGCTTTAAAAGCCATAAGGGGGAGGCTACGAAAACCCTAGAGGGAGAGTAAGAGAGATATAGAGATAAAACTAGAGGGATGCAAAAAATAACCCTAATTAGCTACTATAAAGGAAAAGTATGGATTGAAAAATACATACCTTCTACTGCAGGTTTCAAATCAATAAAAATACATTCTTTATTTTTAAAAGTCTAAGAAGTCAAGAAAAAACAACATAGTCAATGTCACCGTTAATCTCAAAATGGTGACAATCCCAATCTAAGGGGCATTCAAATAGCATTTGCATAGCATCTTATACTCTTTTTCTTTTTTTTTTAATTTCTTTATTTGATTTCTTGATTGATTCGTTACTTATTAACTTTTGTTGTTTTTTGTTTTGATTGGTGTCCTGTAGTACTCTGGATGTGAGGTTGGTGATGTGAGATTTTAGCAGTGTCGAAGAATCCATAGGATGCCATGGACTGAGTTTTATGAAATCCCCATAGAATTTAGGATTTATTATTTTTTACAGTATTTTGTTCATGGCTTTTATTGGGTTATAATTAATTTGCTTTAATTTTATGCAGTGTAGTTTGTAATAGCCCCAATAAAGGCAAATTAGTGAAATTTTAATTCTCTGCACTAAAAATTGATTAGTAATCTAGGTTCAATTTGGTAAAATTCAATTAAAATCAATGATGATAGTAGATTAATTTTAAGGTTGCATGAAATTGAATTAGGATTCTTAGAAAAATCATGTAAAAGTTATTGTTTTGATTTATTTTTGAGATGTTTATTGAATTGGGCTTATTTTTATGTTTTTTTTCTCTTTGGGCCCTAAGCCCACGTTAAGATCAAAATCATTTAATAAATAGGCTTAAAAATGGTTTTTAGGTTTTAATTAATTTAAGCCCATTTAGATTAAATTAGATTTAGGCCCACTTTTAATTAACAAAAGTAAATTAGACTTTAGCCCACTAATGAATTTTATTTATTTTTTAAAATTAATTAGACCTTAGGCCCATTTCTAGTTAATTAAAATTAATTTATATTTAACTTAGCCCATTAATTTCATTTCTTTTAAAATAAATAAAAATTAGGCTCCACTTTTTGTTTGAGTTAAAATTAAGTTAGACTTAGCCCCACTTAATAATCTAATTTCTTCTTCAAAAATTAGTAGACAATAGGCCCATTTTCTTAGTTAATTAAAACAAATAGATTTAGGATCACTAATTCAATTAAAATGTAGGCTCATCTTTAGTCCATTTATTTGTAAATAAAATATGTAAAATTAGCTAACTTTAATTAATAAAATCTAGTTTAGACATAGAAACGCTGCCTTTTGTATGCATTTTTACATGTGATTTTATGACTTGTTGCTTTTGGGTTAAATGGATGTTTAATTAAGGTTTAAGTAAAATTGCATGCAATTAGATAATAAGATAGTAATTCATAAAATAAATCTAAATGAACACAAAACTTAAAGAAGTTAGTATTCTATTCCTAAAATCTCCTGGTTGTGGTGCTAGCTTTCTTTTAGAGAATTGAGTACCACCAAAATGATTTGTCCCAATTATTACCCTAGATGGCGACTCCTTATCTCCATGTCATGTCTTTGTGATAATGGTTAGTGTGTTCCCTAGGGGCCTGAGCCCAAACAATGTCACGGTTACTAAAATCTTGAACGCGCACTAAACCCTGCCGTCTACAATCATCTTCTTATTCTTTTAATTAAAGACAAGCCCACTTTACAAATAATTTTTTAGCTAAAAAATTCTAGCTTAAAGATTTGTAATGCATACCCATTGCCCATTACTCATCACTCACATATTTTTAACTCCTTTCACGTATATCTCATCCCCTTCTCACTCACCTTGCTTCCTTGTATGAACAATTGAGCATTACAGGATACAACAATGAAGCCTCATTATCATCGAAAAACATTTTTGTATTGACATCTTAGAGAAAGCCAGTGAGGATCCTCACAAACATTTGACACCCAACTAATCTGAGAAGGAAAATGCCTTTCTTGTCGATGCAAATGACTATAGCCTATTGAAAAATAAGAGCTGACCTTAGATATTCCCAAAATAGGCATTGATCTAACATACCTCATTAAAGCAACCTTGCACCAAGACTTGGATAAATGGCTAAAAGCCAATACCTTTGTGACTCTTGTATGAGCTCTTATCCACCCTTTCAAAGTGTGACAAGCTAGAACAACCACCCATAATATATATCTCATCCAAAATATTAGCAATAGAGAACATAAACTTTTCTCTTAGAATATTAGAATCAAAATTAAAGAAGGATAAGAAGAAATGAAGAAGAGAGCATTAGTTAGTATGTAGTAAAGAAAATTAAAATTATTGCTTTGGGTTAGGTTGGAATTAGTAATAATATTAATAATGAGACAAAAAAAAAAGCTTAGAAGTGACACATTACTCCCCTCTTTTTCTTTCTCATTTGTCATTTTCTCATTTTTCTTATCACTATTTTCTTTTTTAAAAATATTATATTATATTTGTATAAAAGTAGCCATTTTTTCTGGCTAGGGTTTTTCCATGGCTACAATCTCCTTTGGTGTCAGAAATGGAACTTCTAAAACTTGATTCTTGATCCACTAGAATCTTCTCTTGACTGCTCATATTAATATCCCTTTTGTTGCCACTACTAAAAGTTTAAATAATCACATCTTATTTGCAATTTAGCTAAAAAATAAGTTATTTTGAACTATAAATTTACAAAATTTTGGCCAAAATCCTAATCTTATGTATAATTTATTTCTTAAGCTAAAAGAAGATTATGATGATGATGATCAAAATGGTGTGTTTTGATATATTGAAATGGTGAGTTTTAATGTAGGATAAGTGTTTGTCTGATGTGGCAAACAAAAATATGTTTCAATTGGCACATAAGTTGTTATTGGCCGGATTTTGCACCGGTGTTTTAAATTGTAAAATTTTGTAAATTTATATTTTAAATTGTCGAAAATAAAAGTTAATTATTAAATTACAAAAAACGCTAAAGGTCTTTTTTTTTTTCAAATAACCTTGAACACAACCAACTCATACCAAGAGAAAATTTAAAAGCAAAAGAAATTCTTGTATTTTATTAACTGATACAAGTTGCAATATCATTTGATAGCTCAATATATATATATCAAATGACACAAAGTTGTTGCAGTTATAGGAATTTATCATGATTTAGTCAACTAAGTAACTTTTCTTGGTTAGATTCTCATCTTGGGTTGAAGTTATTGCACTTTGACCTTATGTTGTACGGACACTTCTATGAATAGCCATGTCCAGTGTTAGACATATTTTCGACACTGACACATCTTGAAAACTTATTTGACACGTTTCAAGAGCATTTAAAAAAAAAAAGTGGTAGGGCCATTTTTTTAAAAAAAAAAAAAAGGGAAAAAGGATATGTGTGTCCCTTTTAAACATACCTATCTTCTATCATTGGATGAATCAGAATTAGAAACAATATTCTTTAATGAAAATGTCGATGTGAAAATGTTAATAAAGTAGAAGATTCTATAAATTGAAATTGCTAATAAATATTATGAATGAAGTCTTGATATATTAATATTGCTTATAAGTATTATGATTTTATTGTTAATTTTAAATAAAATTAGATAAAAAAAATTTTATTTTTTTATCAAAAAATTATGTACAATTGAGGTGTTATTGTTTTATTTATGTTATAAGATAACATAATTATATTTTTTTTAAATTATTTTTAGTATTAAAAATATCACTAATTATGAAAAATATATTTTTGAATTAAATCTAATTTATAATTTATATAAAATAAACTTTATAATTTTTCATATTTATATATTAACCCCTGTACTTTTTATATTTATAAATTAACATTTATATTTTTAATATTTATAAATTGACATCAATATCTATATTCTAAATATTTTAAAAGTCATTTTTCCGTATATCGTGGTTTTGTTCCCGTACTACTTAGTTTTGACCTCTATTATCTCCTAAAATATCTCCGCTAATAAGTTGTTACTGTTAGTAAATTCATCCTCATCACTCCACATCTTACGGGACTTACTAATATTTTGGTTGCTGGTAGGGACCTTTACTCGGATACATTAGCTCTGATGCATGCTCTCTATGTATTCTCTAGCTATGGCCACCCCGTTCGATCAATTGCTCACTGTGCATATGCTCTTTTTCTTTCTTTTACTAGTTTCCCCAGTAGTTAATTCTATTTATTTCAGCATACCTAGCTTTGGCTCTGGCGTAACCAGCATAGTTTATCATGGAGACGCAGTATCTGATGCTGGTTTTGCAGAGTTAAATAAATATGATTACACATGCCGTGTTGGTTGGATCACTTACCGGGACAGGGTTCCGCTTTGGGACTCCAGCACAGGGAAGCTTTCTGATTTCACATCCCACTTCGCTTTCATTATAGACACCCAAGATAGAGCCCGATATGGCCATGGGCTTGTGTTTTTCCTTGCACCTGTGGGATTTGAAATCCCACTAAACTCTGCTGGTGGATTCTTGGGTTTGTTTAACACCTCGGCCTTTAACAACCAGATCGTTATGGTGGAGTTCGATTCATTTCCAAATCCAGAATGGGATCCGAAACCTCTGATTGAGCATGTGGGGATCAACAACAACTCTCTTGCTTCAGCTGTGTACACTCCTTGGAATGCGAGCTTTCACAGTGGAGATATTGCTAATGCATGGGTTACTTACAATGCTACAACTAAAAACTTGAGTGTGTCTTGGACTTACCAGCAAACCTCAAACCCTCAAGAGAACAGTAGCTTAGCTTACACAATTGATTTGGCGAAGGTTTTGCCGGAGTGGGTTACTATTGGCTTTTCAGTTGCCACAGGTGCAAATAGTGAACGAAATCAAATTCAATCTTGGGAATTCAATTCTAGTTTAAATGTGAAGGATAAAAATAAAAGCAGCAATCTTTCAAGAAGAACGAGATTAATAATTGGCATTGCAGTTTCAGTATGTGTTTTAGGAGTTGGGGCGATGGTGGGATTTTTTGTCTTTTGGAGAAGAAAACAGAGAATGGCAAGGAATGGAGAGGAGAAAATGAACTTGACATCAATCAATGAAGATCTTCAAAGAGCAGCAGGACCAAGAAAGCTTTCTTATGAAGATCTTGCTTCAGCTACCAACAACTTCTCTAATGTAAGGATGCTGGGGAAAGGAGGATTTGGTGCCGTTTACAAAGGATACCTGATTGACCTGGATATTGCAATTGCTGTGAAGAAGATTTCAAGGGGTTCTAAACAAGGTAAAAAGGAGTACATAAGTGAAGTGAAAACTATTGGCCAATTGAGACACAGGAACTTAGTGCAACTTCTGGGTTGGTGTCATGATAGAGGCGAGTTTCTACTTGTGTACGAGTTCATGCCAAATGGTAGTCTTGATTCTCATCTCTTTGGCGACCAAAGTTCTCTTAGCTGGGCTGTTAGGCACAAAATCTCTCTTGGATTGGCCTCAGGATTGCTCTATCTTCATGAAGAGTGGGAGCAATGTGTGGTACACCGAGATGTGAAATCAAGCAATATAATGCTGGATTCAAATTTTAATGCCAAGCTAGGTGATTTCGGGTTAGCCAGGCTAATGGATCATGAGCTTGGTCCCCAGACAACTGGATTGGCGGGAACATTAGGCTACTTGGCTCCTGAATATATAAGCACAAGAAGGGCTAGTAAAGAATCTGATGTCTACAGCTTTGGTGTGGTTGCCTTAGAAATAGTAAGTGGTAGAAGGGCAATTGATCACGTTCATGATAAACATGAAATGAGTTTGTTAGAGTGGATATGGGAGCTTTACGGACAAGGGCAGCTTCATTTGGCAGTTGACAAGACACTTTATATGGATTTTGACGAGAAAGAAGCAGAGTGTTTGATGATTGTTGGGTTATGGTGTGCCTGTCCAGATCGCAATCTAAGGCCATCAATTAGGCAAGCAATTCAAGTTCTAAAGTTTGAAACTGCAATGCCGAATCTGCCTTCTAAAATGCCTGTTCCAATGTATCATGTGCCGCCTGCAGCATCTGCTAGCTCCAGTGAAGCTTCCATTACCAACAGTCTCAATGTTGGCCGTTGAATGATTAAATCTCCTGTTTACATCTTTCCTTGCTATTTTGCGATTTTGAACGCACACTTCTGTCGAATTGTTCGGTCTTCGTCAAAGTGGAATTAATAAAATCCCATAATGTGATGGCACTTGTACTATAATTATGAGTGCATGTCAGGATCCAATTGTCTGTGTTGTGTCATTTCAATAAAAGATTGTCTACGATTCCCCCCCCCCGCCGTATTCTTGTACCTATGAAATTTTGTTCATCATTGAATTATATATTTTTCAACTAGTAAAGATTACACGATCTAAAAATATTTTTAAAATCACTTGAAGTAAAAAAAGTTTATCATGGTTTTTAACTATGTTTTATGCTTCATTTTTCAGTGTGCTCTTTACTTTATCAGAGCTTAATTTTCTTCTTGTCCTCCCGTTTGGATCAAAGGAGAAAACATCCACATATATCAAGCCAATCCTAGGTCCTAGCTAGAGATATATAATGGGGTAAGAACTAGCCTTACGCATAAATAAGTCTAGCAAAGTCTTCTTTAAGACATGGAATATATGCCAATGAAGCTTTATTGTGATGGTTCAAGTGGAGGCACTAAGGATCTCTTGATCCTTTGTTCAAGTCATATGGATGTAAAATCAAGACTCTTAGTTCTTGATACATCCTCTAGGTAAAAATTTTAGGGTACCCATATGGTTCTTAATATATTGCTAGGTTGGACATCTCACACTCTTTATATATAATAATAATAATAATAATAATAATAGATAATATAGACAGATAGATAAGATTTATATAAATATATAGAGTGGGTGTTTTGACCGTAATATATTGGGTTAAAAAAAAAAGAGACATGAAATATATAATTTTTTTTCCCCTTAAAAATATTGGAATAAGCTTATGTTGATTATAGAATAGAAGTAGCACATGACTTGATGATGCCTAGTAGATATTTTTCCCTTAAAAATGCATGTTCCTTTTCATAATATGCCATCACCATCTGTTAGCTCAGTTGAACCTCTTATATCAAATTCAAGAATTGAAGCAGGTCGTTAAACAAGTATTTTTCATCACATATTATTCCTGTAACTCTACATTTCAATCATTGCTAAAAAGTGAGGAAAAAAAATATTTGGTAAATATTTTATATCAGCAGTTGATAGCTGATTGATTCTCAATCAACTGTTGATTCTGTCAGTTCTGATTTCTAACTTTTCCAAAACTGCTAACTATAATTTTTCTATTTTGACAATATTAACCTTTTAAAAAAATAAATGTTGTTTTTTTGACTCTCTATCTTCTCGTTCTCATTTTGTTTTTTATTTTCTTTGCACCTTCTATCAAATTTCTATCTTTTTTCCACTTGTATCAGATTTTTTTCCTTTACAAAGAAGTGCAAGTTCCCCAAATATTCATATTACTTTTTTTTTTTTACTTTCTTTTGCTGTAATCATGAAATTTGAATGTAATTTATAAGAATTCACATGCATTACAACAAACACAAAATAAACCAAGCACTGATAATATAATTACAAAATTAGATGACAATAAATTGAATAAATTAGGATTGTCAATCTTGGACTAGCCACGAAATATTGGTGTATATTCTGATTAATATTTGTCCGAATCTTCATGCCATTGCTTTAGAGAACTAGTTTAGCTAATCTAGTATTACTTTCAGGCACAAAGCATTTTGGAGTTTGGAAATTCAGGCAGAGGTGGAATTGTGCACCAGTTCACAAGAAAAGGTTAGTTTTCATTTACTAGATTGTCCATGAGTTGAGTTGTGTACTCTGCTGCAATCACAAAAATATTGTGGAATTCAAAGTTTATTCTGTCTACCATTGTCTGTGATAAAGCTAATATGCCAGTTTCATCTTTCTATAAAGCTATATGTAAGATTTTATATGAGTTTAATATATATATATATATATATATATATATATATATATATATATATATATATATATATATATATATATACCTTCCATAGTTTCACTATTCATGATTTTCACAGGCAGGAATGATTATTACTTTGAACTTTATTTGATTGTGTTTGTGGGTGGAAGAAGTGAATTAAGTTAACAGTATTTTTTTTTTAAAAAAAAAAAAGGAGAGTTTATAGCTTTTGATGTGCTTGTTGCGAATCATTCAAATGAAAGATATATGACATATATGGGTTGCTAAACATGAAATTTTCAGTAGCAATTTTGTTTCATGTAAGAGCTTTAATATACATATTATTAAAGCTCTAGGAAAAGGGTTGCTTTAGGGTGGAGTCCAGCATCCTTAAGAGTCTTCACCATTTGATCAACACCATAGTCTCTACTGGGAAAGCTTGATATCAATCTATAGTTAACAATGCCAGGCAGGCCTAATGAATCAATGTGATTGTAGATTGCTTGAACCTTGTCTGACAAGAAGAAACTTTTCTCTCTTCTTTCACCATTTGGAAACCGTATCAAATTCTGACCATAATTAATCAAGTAAACATACACCACATGTTTGTTTAACTGAAATCAGAATATGAAAGAAAAGAACAGTAGCATGGTCACATATAGTAGTACCTGCTTAGCTTGAGGATCCTTAGATCGAAATCGACCAGCAATTTCTTTAAATTGAGTTTCTCTAATTGTTGAAGTTTATTTGACCTTACCACATTGCTTCTGTGTTGAATTGTGCCTAAGTCGCTCATTATTTGCCTTACCATATTACATACGTTATCAATCTTTAGAGCTGCAAGATAAGCTGCATCTTGTTCTTCTCTGAGTTGATGATCCACTTTTATTTTCTCTTCTTTCTTGACTCTTGCTTTCATCTTCTCTTCTTTCTGCTTCCATATTGCATTACCAAATGCCAATCCCTGCTCTTCTACTGTCCTCTGCAAAATCTCCACTAACTCTGCTGGAGAAATTGGCCCTTCCATCTGTACAAAATAGTCGAACATTAATCAACTCAAAATTGTCTATAACTCATGAACAAATTTGATTGCATGAATAGACAAAAACTGGACATTTGGTAACCAACCTGTTGTAGTACCGCTAAGCTTTTACCAAGAGCCGGAGCAACTACCCCACAGCATGGAAATTAAGCTAGCAGGCTATATGCAAACGAAATTTGCATGAATAAACTGCACTGCATATTCTGAACATAGAGTTTCTCTACAGAAAGATGGAATGAAAGGGTGCTATCATAACAGATTTAAAAGAATCTTTTTTTCACTGTCTTAAGCTATAATAACAGATTTTTGTTCACGAACAGCCTTTGTATCATCATGCATATATCAGGATATTTGCCATTTTATGGCAAAATTTGAAACAAATTTGTTTTTAAAATAATTCTTTTTATTGTGTTTTTTAAAAGATTTTACCTATACTATTTGCTTAGGTGACTAGTCATTTCACCGTGGCCTCATTATTATTATTTTTTATTTTAACAAAGCATTTCGCCACTTGAAGCTGCTGAATGCCAAGTTTTACTTTTTGTAAAATGAAATGGCCATTGTGCATTGTGAATTGTGCATGGGCCGGCATTCTGCTGAGCTTCATACATATATATATATATATATATATATATAATTTAATATTTATGAATGGTTTTTTCTTTTGTTTTAATTTCAAAATAATAATAAATTATTATTATTATTATTATATATCAAATTAAAATAATCATAATAATATTAAAATTATAATATTATTATAATTATGATTTTATTTTTATTTTTATTATAATTAATTAATCATAATTATTATAATATTAAAATTAAAAATTAAAATAATTAAAATAAAATTAAACCACACACAACACTCATGCATAAAGGCCACACAACTCACAAGTACATAAATAATAATAATAATAATAATAATAATAATATATATATATATATATATATATATATATATATATATATATATATATATATATATATATAGACAAAAAAGCTCAGCACAATGCCGGGCCATGCACAATGGCCATTTCAGTTTACAAAAAAGTAAAATTTGGCATTTCACCACTTTATCAAGTGGCAAAATGCTTTGCTAAAATGCCTAGGCTAAGGGGCTGGCTGGGAAGGCATTCCCTTGATCAAACCCCATGAATTTTCCCCTCTCAGAAGAAAAAAAAAAAAGAAGCTGTGTTAAAATAAAAATAATAATGAGGTCATTTCGTCATTTAAACTGACGAAATATACATTTTATAAGTTTTAATGGCAAAATGACTAGTTACCTCAATAAAAATTATTATAAAATGATAAATTTTTTTAAAAAACACCACAATAAAGTAATTATTTTAAAAATAACCATAAATTGGAAATTTGTTTCAAATTTTACCAGGGCAATATATCCATAATGTATTTCTTTGTTTTTTGGCTATTCTTTATATATATGCAGTTTATCAACCCTTTGCTGGTTGAACAACATTTTAGACTTTACTTAAAAGTAGTTGATGCATAAAAGTAGTTTATCATCTCTTTTTGTGTGTGTCTATATATATATATATATATATTGACATGGAACTTTCTAAGCAGTAGTCATCATTATTATGCTATCACAAATTAGAATCAATATAAAAGCCTAATGGTAATAGAAAAATAAATTAAATATTCAAACTGATCCAGTATATCTTAGGTTTCCGTTTGTTTTTTGTTTTTTTTTTCTTGTATAAGTTAGTCATATTTATAAGTTAAGTCATATTTATTTACTTCTTCATGTAGGCTTCTTGTTTAGTAGAAGTAAAATAGCGACTAGCTTTATTTGCTAGTGTTGGATTATTGTAATTGTCTTTCTTTGCAGTTCAGTAAATCTAAATTTAATTTGGTAAAAAAAAAATTTAAATATTCACATGGTTCAAGGATTGATAGTCAGCTAAAAACTAAATATTCACATGGTTCAAGGATTGGTAGCTAGTGCTTTTGAGCCGTCTTTCTTTTGCCTCCCATTTTTCAAAAATTTTTATTGCTTCCATTTTCTCTACAGTATGCGTTGTATATTTTCTTTGATTCAAAGATTAATTACAAATTTTTTATTTTAGGTCTGCAGAAGTTTGATGGTATTTTGACATTATATCTATGTATGTTCTTTTGGTCTGCCTTTTTATACTACTACCATTGTAGGCTTTCTACACTATGCAAGGTTTCATGAATTGACAATTTGATTTTCTTGTTTGAGTATTTTTTTTTTTCTTTTCATATAAAATTTTACTATTATTTGCAAGCCTAACACTTAAATTATTTTTGCATAGTTAAAATGTGTTTCCCTAATAATTAATATTATTAGCAATATATTTTATTTTTTTCTTAAGGTATAAATATGTCGCAGAAAATTAAGAGTGGTGGAATAGATGCATGGACAAGTGAACAATTCAATTTATTTGTTGAAGAATGTGTTAAAGACACAAATATAGGTAAAAGGAATCGAGGTGGAAGGGGTGATAAAGAATGCTCATGGATAGAAAATGAGATGAAAATTGCTAGCGTGACATTCACAAAGAACAATCAAAATATAAATGGAATTGGATGAGGGACCAATAAAAATTATGAAAAGATTTAATAGGAAAAGAAACTGGAAAGGATGAGATCCCATAAAAGGTACAATTGTTGTCTCTAATGAATGGCGAAATGAAAAAATACAAGTAAATAGATTATACCCATTACTTTAATAAAAAGTACCTAGATGAATTAATTATATGAATATTTTTTAATATTTATCTATGTTTTAGGAAAATCTAAATTTTACAAGATTTCATGAAAAAAGAATTCGACAAGAACTTTATAAAAAGTATCAAATTATATTTATGAGCACTGTGACTATAGGAGAATATACATATGCTCCATCATTTAGAATTTTACCTACTGACTTAGAAGGATTGGAGTCTGATATTCATGTGGAGCAGACAATTAATGAAGAAGAAAGTTTTGAAGATCAATTAAATCAAATGATGAGTAGAGGATCTACATATGGAGAATCACCAAGCTAATTTGCATATAGTTTAGGTTTCGAAAATATTAAAGGTGATGACAATCAGCATGGTAGAAGCAAACAAAAAAGGAAAGAATCACCGACTAATGATCCAACAAAGAAGAAAGAAGGGGAAAAAAGATATTAGGGACTGAACAAGTAACTAATATAGTTAGAGAACTTAAGGAATATATAAAAGAAAGTATAGAAAAGATATCTGCTACATTATGAGGAGTTTTAAGAGATCGTCCAACTTGTTCTATCAAAGAGGTTATGAAAGATGTACTTTATTTACCACAAATGATCATAGCCAGTCAAGATAAGTCAAATGAATGTGTTAATGGGTCAAATTGACTGTAGTATAATGAAAGCAAGGGATGATATAAATTAAGATAAATAGTGTTAAACACTAAACACTCAAATAATCTTAATTCAACTCTCTCAAACACTCAAGAATATACAAAACATTTAAGAATATACAAAACATTTCTACAACTCTTATAACTTAAGCTTTTGTTTCTGAATTACTTGCTTGATGATTACAAGGCAGGGAAAAACGGTATTTATACTAATTCCAAATTAATACAAACCACTCAATTAAACTAATACAAAATATTTAAAACCACACATACATAATATCTAACACTTAACACCAATTATCAACTACAACTCATACCATGTTCATTGTTTCTTGTATGCACCTAACTTCAGACACTCCAACTCATTATTATAAATAATTTATTTGTGATGCTGACAAGCTAAAAGGAATTGTAGAAAACAAGTTTATAATTCAACACTCCCCCTTAAACTTATTTTATAATGCCAAGTGTATTTCTCAATCTAACAAAATCTTCCTTCTTCAATGGCTTGGTGAAGATGTTTGCGATTTGATCTAAAGACTTCACATATTTCAGTTTCACATCTTGCTTTGTAATGCATTCTCTTATACAATGATATCAAGTATTGATGTGTTTGCTTCGATCATGATACATTGGATTCTTAGATAAAGCTATTACTAATTTATTATCGACACGAATCTCTATTGGTTCCATTTGTGACATGTTCAATTCCTTCAACAAATTCTGGAGCCAAATTGCATGGCTAACACATGTTGTAGCAGTAATATATTCAGCTTCACATGTTGACAGAGTAATAATTGGTTGCTTCTTTGACATCCAAGTGAAAGCATTATTTTCCATGAAGAATACAAATCCTGTAGTGCTTTTTCTATCATCTAAATCTCTACTCTAATCACTGTAACTGTATCCAATAAGCTTGTAATAATTAGAAATGGACTAGAATAACCCAAAGTTGATTATACCTTTGAAGTAGCGAAGAATTCTATTTGCAACTTTGAGATGAGTGGTTATTGGAAATTCCATGAATCGTATCACTAATCTAACTACATAAAGAATATCAAGCCTTGCGTAAGTCAAATAGCGTAAACTTCCAACTAAACTTTTAAAGTATGTTGGATTCACGCTTTCTCTATCTTCATGTTTAGATAATTTAGCTCTACATTCCATTAGTGTACTTATCGGTTTGCAATTCTCCATCTTGAACTTTTTGAGAATCTCCTTTGTGTAGCCTTTTTATGAGATGAAAATTCCATCCTTTTATTATTTAACTTCAATGCCATATAAGCCTAATGTATGTCATCTCAAACTCCATGGTCATGTCTTTTTTGAAATCTTTGAACATGTTGGGGTTGTTCCAATGAAGATCAAATCGTCCACATATAAACACACGATCAAGACATCTCCATCTTTGATTTTGAAATAGACGACATGTTCATATGGAAATTTGATGAAGCCATTCTATTGAAGATAGTTGTCAATTATGTTATTCCATGCTCTGGGAGCTTGCTTCAATCCATAAAGGGCCTTCTTCAATTTTAGGACTTTACATTTTTAGCCTTTGACTCCATAGCCTAGGGGTTGCTGAATATAGACTTCTTCTTTAAGAACTCCATTTAGAAATACAAACTTTACATCCATTTGGTGAATCTTCCACTTATTTTGAGCTGCTAAAGAAATAATCAGTCTCACAGTCTCTAAGCGTGCAACAAGTGCAAATACCTCGTTATAGTCAATTCTAGCTTTTTGACTGTAGCCTTTTGCAACTAGCCTTGTTTTGTGCTTTTCAACCTCTCCTTTGGCATTCTTCTTTTTTTATAGACCCATTTGACATCAATTGGCTTGTGTCCTTTTGAAAGAGCAGCGAGTTCCCATGTGTCATTCTTTTCAATGGGTTTGATTTCATCATCCATTGCATTTCTCCATTTTTCATCTTACGCAGCTTATTAGAAGTTTACTAGATCACAGTCAATAAAAAGACAAAAAAGAGTAAGATTTTCAAGTTTATCAGTCACCTTATAGATATCTTCAAGACTACTTATTCGTTATTCATTTCTTTCAGCTAGGAAAGATGGCGGTGAATTATCTTCATCACTTGGTATTGGTGAAGCAAGTGGTGTAGTAGGCTCTTACTGAAGTTCACCTGGTTGATTACTGGCTTTTGCTCTGCTTCATCAAATTGGAAAGAAATTGAATTTATCTATGGAAGAATTGAACTCTCATTCACTTTCTTCGTCGAACATCGTATCCCAACTGATAATAAACTTCTTATTATTTAGATTGTATAGCTTGTACCCTTTTAAATGAGTGGAATAACTTATGAAGATGTATCTTTTACTTTTATCAGCAAGTTTGGTTCTTCTTTCATTTGGTACATGAACATGAGCTACACTTCAAAATACTCTAAGGTGAGAAATTTCGAGCTTTCTTCCACTCTAGGCTTCTTACAGTGTCTTTTCCTAAACACTTCTTGTTGGAGATCAATTGAATAGGTAGACTATTGTAGCCACCACTTCAGCCCAAAATTCTTTCAGTAAATGTTTACTTTTGAGCATGCTCCGTGCCATATCAAGGATAGTTCTATTTTTTCTTTTTACAACGCCATTTTTTTGTGGAGATCTTAGAACGGTGTGAAAATGCTTAATTTCATTTATTGCATAAAACTTTTAGAATTCCTTTAAACTGAATTCTCCTCCTCGATTTGATCTCAATGCTTTAATCTTCTAACCACTCTCATTCTCCATAAACAGCTTTAAATGTCTTAAATGCTTTAAAGACCTTTGATTTCTACTTCAAGAAATATACCTAAGTTTTTATGGAAAAGTCATCAATAAAAAGAAGAAAATAGTTATTTTTACCAAGAGAGCTTGGAGTAATTAGCGCACACACATCAGTATGAATGAGCTCTAATGGCTTCTTGGCTCTTGAGTATGATTCCTTAGGAAAACTATTTCTAAACTGCTTTCTAAGCAAACACCCTTCATAAAATTAATCCGGATGATTGATGCAAGGTAGTCCTCTCACCATTCTCTTCTTCGATAATAGTTCCAAGCTTCCAAAGTTGAGGTGCCCAAATCGAAGATGTCATAACCAAGATGCATCTTTGTAATAAGCTTTCAAACACTTTGCAACATCATGTTGAATATTCAAAGGAAATAATCTATTTTTGGACATTTTTTATTTGGCTATCAAATCTCCATTGCCATTTGTTATAAAAAGACAATAATCTTTTGAGTAAAAATCATAGCCTTTTTCTAAGAGCTGACTCATACTCAAAATATTGCATCTCATATTAGGCATATGATAGACATCAAAAATTGACTAATGACTACCATCTTTAGCACGAATAAGGATGTTACATTTTCCTGTTATTGATACTTCTGAATAATCACTAAAGGAAACATTATTAGCCACTAATTCATCTAGTTCCACACATGTGGTTGCTTGCACCAATATTAAGGTACCAAGTACTTCCTTGATCTTTAATATTAGTTCTGCAGGATAACAACACCATCTTCTCTTTGATATTTGCTTCTAAATAATTGGTCTTTTCTTTAAATTTATTGCTAGGAGCTCTGTATTCTGATGCATAATGCTTATAATTTTCATAATTTTAGCATTGAACTTGGGATTTATTATATGTTGAATTTGGATTACCTCTCCCATGACTTCTTATAGAACTTTCACCTTTCTCATAATTGTTGAAGTTGCTATTGTAAGAACTCCAACCTCGTCCATGACCACGGCTTCCACCTCGTCCATGACTTCTACTTCTGCCTCGGCCACGTTGATTTCTTTTATTGCCTTGGCTTTCATGCACATCCTTGAGCTTCAGTTTGTGGAGTTTCTCAGTGATTCCTTACTGCTTCTTATGCTTCTATTCATAGGCTTGTAATGAGCCTAAAAGCTGCTTAATTTTCATTTCTTCTAAGTCTTTTATCTCTTTTATAGTTACAACAATATGCTCAAATTTAGGTCTAATGAGTGAAGTATCTTCTCCATTATTCTCACATCTTCTAACTTTTCACCATTTCTTTTCAGTTGATTAGAAATAGCCAAAACTTTGGATAAATAATTAGAAATGGTTTCACCTCCTTTCATGTGTAAAGATTTAAACTCCCCTTTTAGGGTTTGAAAACACACCTTCTTCACTTTTTATTCTCCTTTATATGATGTTTGCAGCTTCTCCCATGCTTGTTTAGCAGAGGTTGTATCTGAAATTTTCTCAAAGTTATCATCATCTAAGGCTTGATAGATCAGAAAAAAAAAGCCTTATTGTCCTTATTTCTTAAATCTTTTAAACTATTATTTTCATACTAGGATAGTGATGCCTCATTTTATGGTTCGTTGTAGTCTTTCTTTATAATATACCAAATATCATGTGCACCAAGGAGAGCTTTCATTTTTATACTCCAATTGTTGTAATTGTTGTTGTTGAGTGTTGGAACTTAGAAGGATACCACACTATTTTCCATATTAATTAATCTGATAAGAATTTACAAAATTCGACTTCATGAATGGATCCAGAATGCCAAAAAACCTTAAGATGGACTTCGATCAAAAAGTCAACTTTGGTCAACGATCAAAGTCAACTGTTGAAAGTCAATGGTCAAAGTTTGGTCAATGGCTTGAAAACAGCTCAGCCAATGGCTCGGTCAAACAGCTTCAAACTAAGCTACAAACTCGGATTCATACTCAATTTGACTCTATTTCAGACTCGGGTTGACTGGGCTTCAACTTAGTGAGTTGACTGGGTTTCTGGCAGCATGCTTCCAGCAACAATTAGCAGCACGTCCAACCTTAGAATGGGGTGATTCCAATGGCGTTGGATTCCTCTTTTCAAGAGTTTTAATTTGATATACTCTATGCATATATTTAGCTCTGATATTACTTTGTTAAACACTAAACACTCAAATAATCTTAATTCAACTCTCTCAAACACTTAAGAATATACAAAATATTTCTACAACTCTTATAACTCAAGCTTTTATTTATGAATTGCTTGCTTGATGATTATAAGGCAAGGAAATGGGGGTATTTATACTAACCCCAAATTAATACAAACCACTCAATTAAACTAATACAAAATATTTAAAACTACACATACATAATATCTAACACTTAACATCAATTACTACAACTCACACCACATTCATAGTTTTTTATATGCACCTAACTTTAGACACTCTAGCTCATTATTATCAATAATTTATTTATGGTGCTGACAAGCTAAAAGGAATTGTAGAAAAGAAGTTTATAATTCAACAAATAGTCTATGATTGATTTTGAAAATAATGACTTTTATTGAAATCATTATTAATATTGTTTAAGATATTTTGTTTAATATTATATTATTTAAAATACAATAATTTATTATTATTATTGTTGTTTTTTTCGTTGTATTAGCAAAAAAAATATATAGTAATTTAATAATGATGTAAAAAGTCTCACAAGTTTCAATGAATAAAAGTTTGGGTTGTTGCTTGAAAACGTAAATAGCTTGTTAAAAGAGAAAAAAATTACAAATCCATTTGTTTTTAGTTTACTATAATATTGTTGAATAATAATAATAATAATAATAATTATTATTATTATTTTATTGTTATAGTAAAATTTAATATTATCCTTTTCTATTTGTTTGTATAAAATAAATAAATAAATTATATCTAATATAATCATTTTAAATATTAATTAAAACAAATAAAAAATATTTTTTAAATATTATTACAAAGCAGCTATTAGCTACCTGAAATAGCTAAACTGAAACGGGGCCATAATTCTATGCAATGTAATGACAACTCTTCAACATGATCAATTGATTTCTTACTTTGAGTTTAATTAAACACAAAACACCTGGAGGATGGAATTGTCAATTTCAAGATGTCATTTTGGAATGCAAATTCTGGCAGAAAGAAGATTGAAATTATTAGACATTTCTGTGATGACCATCCACTTTATTTACCACATATAATATTTTAGTATCTCTCTTTTGAGTGCTTTTCAAGTAACATTTTTATGTTCTATTATTTTTCCTTGTTTTTTATTTGTTTTCGAGGGTGGAAGCTAAGAACTTTTAACTTTGCATCAATGGCTTGTGGATCTTGAATTTGTCCAATTAGTAAATGCTTTCCTTAAATTTATTGCATGTAAAACAATTCGGCAATATTAGCATGATTTCCGCAACCCTTTTCAAGAGATAATAATATGAACGAATCTACAAAACCTTGAAATAATAATAATATGGCTATATAACCATGATTTAGACAACTAGAAGCGGTTCCGTTAAAGATTCCTTTTATACTGGCATTGATCCAAATTCTCTTGAGTTAGTGAAATTTAGCACAACAGAAACATTAGTCGCTAATGGCTATTGACAGTCTCTCAAAGGGAAAAGGTGCATTTTTGCCCTTAATGTTTGTAGCCAGGAGTTGATTAGCCCTTGAAGATATTATTGGCTCATTTAAACTTAAAAATTTGAAAAACAAAGTTTTTGAGCCCCTTATTTAACAGACCTTAAACCACCGTTTGCTTGTTATATTGTGTTTTTTTTTTTTACAATGAAAAATATCAATTAAAACCTTAAACTTAATTTTTCCTTTCACTTTTGCCTTCTCTTTCACTCCCACATTACCATTAATTTGTTCTTTATATTAAATTCTAATTTTTCGACACAAGAATATCATTTAATCTTGTTTTCACCCTTCCCTTCTATGAAATCCAAACTTCATTTTGCTTTAACACTTATCCAAAATTTTTTTCTCTTTTCTCTAATCTCTTTCGATTTGTAGAGGGTACTCAGCTCTGTTTCTTTTTGTTTTAAATATACTTTATGATGAAAACAAAACCCATATAATAATTTTTTCCAGAAAAAAAAAATTCCCATCATATGTCCCACTTCTAATCTCTTCCCCCTGCTCTTCCTTCGGTGACAGCATCGCCAAAGCCGATATTACCGAGTTCTTGGAATGATAATATACAATATCTACTTGCCATATCCGTAGACGTTTTTTTTTATCTTCATCCTCGTCAAAAGCTTCGTAAGACCACTGCAGAATCCCATGTCTTTCTGCGCTTGTTTCCAAGCTTCTCACTGTTTGGCACACTACTGGTAGAGAAATCACTTGCCATTTTGTTGTTGATGTTGCTCAATTTTTGACGATTGAAGGTGGTAGCTTTGTTATTTTCCTGGGTATTACCTTTGAATCTTTATATTGGTCGATGTTCTTGACGATCAGTTCCCCAAAACTACTATCAACCATATTGAACCATATGCATTTAGCTCAATTAAGATTTAAATATAAATTTTCTAATATAAATCTCATCTTTCTATTACTGGGTTTTTTTTTTTTTTTTTTAAACTAAGATAGTTCGGTTTTTTCTTACATCCTAGTATGAAATACAACATAGTCAAATGCAATTACTAGTTAGATTAAAGAAACAAAGACAATTCACTATTGGCAAATCCATCAATAAAAATTTAAATAAATAAATAAGATTCAGAAGAAAAAGTAACAGTAGAAGCAACAAATCAACGGTATAGAAGAAACAATGACACGACAGTGAATTGAGGAGAAGAAGAAAGATGGTCGCCGTGATGACAAGGTTGAGCAGCGATGAGGTTTATACAATAAAACACAAACTTTTCTTTCACAAAATTAAGAAAAACTCGTCCGAAATCCGGGCAAATATATTTTAAAATAAATAATTATAATAAAATAAAAACTACAAATTAATCAAATATAAAAATTAGCATTTTTTATTTTTTATTAAGAGTACCAATTATTTTTAATATGTATACTAATAATAATTATTGAATAAATAAAATAAAATAAATATAAAAAATTGTAAAAAATTACATATTTCTATTTTTAGGTAAAAAAAAGTAAAGTATTTTTTTTTATTTGAATATGAAAAAATGTTTAAGTTAAAATAAAAAACTTTATTGTTATAGAAATGAAGAGTAATCTGTTAAATGATATTAAATTAGAGAATTTTATATTAAATAAAATATGTGTAATTTAATAAAATAAATTTTTTAAAAATTTTTTATAGAAAAATATTGTGAATTTTAATAATTTAACATATAAAATTTTAGGAATTAATGCTGAATTATGAAAAGCAACATTTCATAAACTTTTGATTTAATAAATTAAAAATAAAATATATCATATTAATTTTTATTTTCTTTAATTTTTTTTATTATAATTTTTTTAGTTATAATAAGATTAGTTTTTAAAATTATTATATTAGTATTATAATATATATATATATATATATATATATATATATATATAAGGTAAAAAAATATGTAATATATAAATATTTTTAAAATTTGAATGGAATTGAAATATGCATAATAGTGTTTTAATTAAAAAAATAATACTAAATAGATATATGGTAAATATTTTATTTTTAATAAAAATTAAAATTTTTAATGGATTGACACATTAAATGTTAGAGTAAATACTCAAACATAAAAATAGATACTTGTTAAATTTTTAGTTTAATAATTTTATATGTATATATATTTTTGATGGGTTGTTACATGTATGTTGAAAACAATTATTTGGTGTCCTCTGTCAAAACATTTTAAGCAAAATAATAATAATAATAATAATATTATTATTATTATTATTATTATTAATAATAATAACTTAGAGAAAGAAAAAGTCCCATCCATTTTCACCACTTTCAATTTCAAATTTTATTATTATTATTATTATTATTATTATTATTGCTTTCTTTTTTTCTTGACATATATTGGCCAACCAACAAATGGTAATGCGTGAGTGCAAGGGAGGGTCAGAGTGAAAAGAGAAATCAATTTTCAGGTTCTAGTTAATATTTTTCACATTAAAAAAATACAATCTAATATAAGAAGCAAACGGTGGCTTGAAGACTGTTAAATAAGGCTCAAAAACTTTGTTTTTCAAATTTTTAAGTTTAAATGAGCCAAGAATATCTTTCAGGCTAATCCACTCCTCGGCATAAGTATTAAAGGCAAAAATGTACCTTTTCCCTTTCTCAAGTAATTCTCAAAGGTTGACAATTTACTATAAGCTTCTATGTTACTACTTACTACTGTGGCAGAAATTTATAATAATGTAGAAGTCTAAATTAATGATATCAAATTATTTAGAATTTATCTATGTACTATTTAATTTGGAAAGTATATTCCTAAAAATATATCAACCCAATAAATAATAGACATTTAAAAAAGTAATGCCTATTTTGTTCTTCTAATATTTTATTTTATTTTATTATTTTTCTTATCTAAATTAAATCTAACTAAGATTAACTTTTCTCGCAAACTCACTCACTCACACATTTAACCTCCTTTTTTTTTGGCTACTCTTTTGAGGACGCTGTCAGTGCCATTATTGCCGCTGGAAAAAAAGCTTTTAGACTTGGTGAAAATGACTCTAATACCATTTCACGATTTTGGTGCTAAAATGGCAAAAAGCCCCAAATACGTGCTGATATAGTCTCCTGTATATACATATACATGAGCAAAAACTAATTATCTAAGCTAACAACCAATAGAAATAAATCAGCTAACTATTCACGTGATCAAATAAGTCTCCTCTAAACAAGAACAAGTCTCCTCTGCTGCTACTGCACTTAATGTTCTGATGTACTACCATGTCAGACTCTCATAGAGCATCCGCGGTTTAGTGTAATAAACATGCTGTATACTCGCTTTATTATCTCTTTATTCATTATATTTTTATTCATAATAAATTATATTCAGAAAAATATAATAATATAAATTCATTATTAAATTATATATTTATTTTAATAATTCATTTATATGTTTAGAAAAAATATTTATATTTACATGCTTAAATCATATTAAAGCAAATTAAAACATATAATTACTGGTATTTAAAAAAAAAGTAAATATTTTTTATAAAATAATTTAAATTTTTTTATTGAAATATTTTAATAATTTAATTTTTTATTTAATTTTCAAAAATTACATAATCAACCTTAATTAAAACAAACATTTGATTCAATTTCAACAATACATGACATATTTTTTTGAAAATACAAATAAAAATTATAAAATTAAAAACACTAATATTAATTGTTATTGCCCTAAATCGTTTCTAAATATGCTCAATCAAGTCCGATCAAAGTTGATAATAGACTTCACAGTCACTTAATTTTACATTCCTTTGAAGATAATTTTAAAATTCCTCAATGAACCTGTGTTCACAAGGATTGTAGGCTATTCATCATTATTATTCTAATTTGTTATTTTATCTCCTTCATTCTCTTTAATCATATTATGTAATATGATATATATATACATTATATTTTTCATTATGTTTCTAAGCTAAAAGCAGGTCAGGCCACGTATTATTGCCCAACGAGATTGGAGCTCTACAAATATTCACTCTATGTCTTTCTTTATAATCTTCTGCATTTGTTTAAAAGGAGAGTGATATTGAAGAGGGATATTTATAATTAAAATTTTTATTAAAAAAATTAAAAATGATCTTTTTTACCGTATTTGAAAAATGACCGTTGCAATTTCAATTATTTCATTTGGCTTTTATTTTTTTTCTAAAAAAATAAAAAAAGTTGCAAATGGCAACCCATTACATGCATAATGCTCATGAAGCATTGAATAATAATTACACGCTGACAGTGGGAGAAGTGTAATTGACAGGGTGTAATGGAATGGATTCAACAGGCATTCCGCCCTCATTGTGAATGCCATCATAGACTTTAATAGTGTTGGTCAAGAAAATAAAATGAAACCAAAATTTTCTTTATCTCTCTCTCTCTCTCTCTATATATATATATATATATTCTTTTGTTTCGAAATAATGAAATTTTTTTTTTTACTTCAGATCTTTTTTTCTTACATCTTTTTTTTCTTTTGAGAAATTTTTCTTATGTCTTTTACAACAAAGTATTGCCAATTTCTATAATTTTTCTTCTATCTTTAGTTTTTCTAATTTTATTTTTCTTGAAATTTTATAGTTTGATTGAAAAAATAAAGACAATCAAAGATTATTCAATTTTTTCCTTGATACCATTGCTAAACTGCCTCTTGATTTCAGTTATTTTAATGTTCATGTGAAAACTATAAATTCAATGGTGAACATTATAAACTATAAATTATACACAATTTGTGTATTTTTTGATGTAATATTTTTTCATTAATTTTGATGAAAGAAAAATTGTATTATGTTTTATGGCATTCAACTACTATATTTTCTGATTACCTTATTTGTTTTATTGCATTTTGTTGGTCTTTTTTTTTTGAAATAGATGTTAATTTTTATTATTTTAATTAAATATTTAATTTTCATTGGTTTAACATTTCAACTTATCTATATATATATATATATATATATATATATATATATATATATATATATATATATATATATATATATATATATATATATATATATATATATATATATATATTCTTTTTTATGATAATGCTTATAAAATTTTTCATTTTTGTGGTGATTATAAAAAATTTCAATTTATGATAATTTTAGGCTGGGTTGGATGTGGAACCATTTGTCCCTCATTTTAAAACTGTTCCCAACTCAAATTGGAAGACAACATGTTGTCCCCCATTCAAACCGACAATAATTAATGAATAATTTGATGAAAATATGTAAATTTTGCAAATTCACATACCTTCACTTTCATATTTTCTTCTTACAACAAATTAATACTTTTATAAAATATATAAAAATTAATAAATATATTAAGATAAAAATTAAAGAAAAATAAACCCAATAAAATTGTTATGACAATGAACTATAATATAATAAACATACCTTAAAAACAAAACAATAACAAAATAAAGTTAAGATTTGGAACTCTATATATTAGTAATGTAACATCTTGAAGAAAAAGAAAAGGAAAAAGAAACAAGAAAATAAGAAGAAGAAGAACGATGAAATTTGGATTGGCACTATAAATAATAATTAGCTGGTAGGTTTTTTTTATTTATCTTAAAGTATTTATTTGGGAGTTGTAATTTTTTTTTTTAATTAATGATAGTATTGGAGATTTGCACTTAAAATGTGTCCACCAATTTGAGAGGAGAACAGACAAAGCAATTAATAATAATAATAATAATAATAATAATTTGTCCACCAATTTGAGTGGAGAATAGACAAAGCAATTATGGCTCTTACTACAGTATAACTATTGCATTTATACGAATGAAGAGACTACATAGATTTGACTGCAGATAACAATTATTTTATTTTGTAACGTTAAAAAATATATATATTTTGGCCTTGTCAACTTTCTCTCCTCCACCTACAGATTTAAGAACCATTCAACTTCAAAGTACAACCTCCCAAGGTTAGTTTATAATAAGAAATCATAAGCGTTCAACAAAAAAAAAAAAAAAAAAAAGGGAAGCCTTATGTAATGTGAGGGCACACTATTGTGTAGTATTTACCTACCTAGAATACCATGAGCTAGCCAAAATCTAATTTCACGAAGAAAACTTAATCTACATGTTTCTGAAAATTCCATCTCATTATAATCAACATATAACATAAATGACAAAACAAACAATGAAAAGAATTAACTCTTCATTATGAATAATTACTGCTAACATAACCAAATATATAGTTTCTCAAGTGCAAAGTCTATAAATTTATAACCATGAACCATTTAACAATAAGCCTAACATATAACACCATAGACCAAAACTAAATTCATGAGCACACAAAAAATAGATAAGTATGCATTCTCTCTTACATCAGATATCAAACTTACATACAATGCAAGAGCTTTACCATCCTCACCATTTTGACTAGGAACACTTTAGAAAATACTTCCATTATTATCATACTTGTCAGTATTAATGGCAATAGCCCCAAAAAATTGCCCTAAAAGCACCACAAACCACCATAGGAGCCGTAGAATTAGTCTTGTAGGAAATCCTAACAACCTTGTTGTAGACCTAGCTACATTCAATCAACAACAAATGAAATTTGGACCTCGGAGATCTTAGCTAGGCACCGATTGAGTTCTCCATAGGAAATACCAATGTCTTTTTGAAGTAAAGTTATAATAGTGAAGCAAATGTGTCAATTACATTAGAACTCATGATGCTCAATGCCTTGTTGTTCTCTTCAGAGAATGAATGGTGTATCAGTGAATTGTGGAGAAGGCCAATGTTCTAGAAATTATAGTTGATTTGTTACAAATGAGTATTTTAAGAGTGCTAAAGCCCCTCGTTGCTCAACAGGTACTAACAAAAGGCTTGTCAATGCATATATATGGTGCTCACTACAACGCAAAGAGAAAAAGGAATAGGATAAATTTAAATTATATAATTGTACCAATATTTGTTTTATAAATCAATGGTAGTAACTATATTAAAGTTAATTCAATGATTTTTAGTTTTGTTTGTGAAATAGCTCAATGAATATTATTAATGTAGTATCTCTTATTATATACATGTAGAAATGTGTAGCTGATAATAATAATAATATATAAGTATAATAACTATATAATAGCAGTGTATATCAAGTGTTTAAAGTGTAACTAATGGATGAGCATTGATCCTTATCACCCTCCCGCAAGTTGAACATTGGGAGTGACGATATTCACCTTAGTTTGCAGCCCTTGAAACTAATTTTTTTATACAATGGCTTGGTGAGGCAATCTATGATTTGGTCATTAGAAGAGATGTATCAGACTTAAAGGTCATTCTTGAAGACCTTGTCACACACAAAATGGTAATTGATTTTTAAATGTTTGGAGTAAGAGTGAAACACTAGCATGTTAGTCAAGTAGGTGGCAAATAGGTTATCACACTATAGTAAGGAGGTGACTATGTTTTGAAACCCATCTTGCGAAGAAGTGATTGAAGCCATATGATTTCCTGAATTACATTTGCCAATGCTCTATATTCTACCTTTATGGAAGAGCAGGCAATGGAATATTACTTTCTCGAGCTCCAATAAATGAGATTAGGACCAATATAAATTGCATACCCAATGGTGGATTTTCTATCATCAAGAGAGCTTGCCCAATTTGAATCACTATATGCAGATATGTGGATAGACTTAGATTTATGAATGAGTAAACCATGGTGAGCAATAGCTTAAAGATACTGAAGGATTCTTTTCACTGTTATCTAATGTTTGTCAATCGAAGAGTGCATGAAGGATTCTTTTCAATGTTCGTCAATCGAGGAGTGCATGAACCGGGTGACTTTATTGACAACAAAGGATATGTTTGGTCTAGTGAATGAGAGAAATTGTAGGCTGCCTATAACACTTCGATAGCGAGTGGCATTTGTCATGGTCTTGCCTTTATAAATGGGAAGTGCATTGTTGTATCAAGAAGGAGTGGAAATACCATTTGTTGAGCCCATGTTTGCTTTTGAAAGTAGGTCATTAATGTATTTTGTTTATGTGAGAAGCAACTCCTTGTTGGTGAATTTGGCTTCAATTCCTAAAAAGTGATTAAGTATACCAAGATCCTTGATATCAAATTTTTGGCCAAGACTTTAAATGACTATGGAAGTGAACTTGGATGAGGAGTTGAGGAAGACTATATTATCAACGTATATGAGATAAAAAGTAATGATGCCATTGGAGTAATAGAAATATAATCAACTTTGATTTTAGAGCCTTAAAAACCAAGATTTTGTAAAGCATGAGTCAAACATTTGTATCATTAAACTGGGGCTTACTTTTAGCCATAGGGAGAGTGCCTTGAAAACCAAGATTCTGTAAAGCATAAGTCAAACATTTGTATCATTGAACTGGGGCTTACTTTTAGCCATAGTGAGAGTGTCTTAATTTTCATAAATGATTTGGGAATTGAGGATAAATGAATTCAAGTGGTGGATGCATATAAATGTCTTAATTAATGGTGCCATGAAGAAATGCATTTGAGACATCTAATTGTTTAATTTCCTAATTATTTCCTAAAGCCAAAGATAAGATGAGCCGAATTGTGAAGGCTTGACCACCAAACTATAGGTGGGATTAAAGTCGACACCTGGATATTGATGGTATCCCTTGGCCATGAGTCTCACTTTATAACAATCAAGTTTGCCTTCTAGAGTATATTTTATACGGTAAACCCATTTGCAGCCTATAACATTGTGACTGTCATTTAGGGGAACAAGATCCCATTTTTTATTATCCATAAGAGCATTGTATTATGCCTCGATTACTTGCCTTCATTGAATTGACTTGAATGCTTGTTCATATTTTATAGGTTCAAGATAAGTGTTGAAGATGAGGAATGTCTTGGGTTTGAGGTTACCTATTTGAGAATTGGTGACCATATAGTGTTGGCATGAAGGTTAGGCAGTGGGTGGATTAGGTTTAATAGAGTAGGATGTTAGATCAACCATGAGACATATACCAGGTGTGGTTGTATTGGTTTGTGAGTTGGTGGTGGGAAGTGGTGGTGAAGTGGATTTTGAGCGAGGTGTAGAGCTATTATGATTTGGTAAAAGGATGATGTTGGGTGTTGTGTTTAATATGGAGTTCACAGGTTGTATAGTATTAGATATGAGTATAGTAGAAATTTGAGGTAGAGTAGGATTGTGTGAAAAGGATAGAGATGGAATGAAGTTGGTGTTGTGGAATGGATGTGGTGGTACTAGAATATAAGTTGTGGTTATATAAGTTTCAATGGATGATAGACTTTATGTATTGTCATCTTTGAAAGGAAACGCTTGTTTATCAAACAAAACATGCCGTAAGACAATGATTTTTTTAAGTAATAAAATTAAGACAATAATAGCCCTTGTGTAATTTTTATAACCCAAAAAAATACACTTGGAAGAACAAGGTGCCAATTTATGCTTTTAATGGGGATGGAGCCACGGATAACATAAGCACCCAAAGATGTGCATGGAATGATAATTAGGGGGATTATGAAATAGTTTTTGGTATGGTGTAGTGTTATGCAATATTGGTGTGTGAAGGCAGTTGATGACATATATTGTGGTCTTAAAGGTAAAAATCTAATATTTTAATGGAACCAAGGAGTGGTGGAGCAAGGAACGACCTGTTTCAACTATATATTTATGTTTACGCTCAACACAACCATTTTGTTTAGGTGTGTAAGGGCATAAGCTGCATTGAGTTATTCCATGATTAGATAAATATTTGGTTAAACTTTAAAATTCACCACCCTAATCTACTTGAAATTTTTTATTAAATGATTAAATAATCTTTCAACAATAAGTTAAAATTTAATAAACACATTCAAGACTTTTTATTTATGGGTGAAAAAATATATTTGAGAATATTTACTATAGTGATCATAAAACAAAACATAATAGAGTTTCTCATCATAAGAAGGAACATGTGAGGCTCCTTATAAGTCAGAACAAATAAGTTCTAAAGGATGAGATGCAATGTAAGATGATGCAGAAAATGGTAAATAATGACTTTTAATAATTGAACAAGCATGACATAAATAATGATTTTTATTGGATGGTTTTATTTGTGAAGTTGAAAAAATTTGTTTGACAGTTTTAAATGAAGCATGTGCTAGGCAAGCATGCCATATTGAGAGAGAATTAAAGAGAGCTTGTTTTTAAGAGGAGGAGTGAGGGATAGGAGTCATATCCATGGAGTATAGTCCATTTTTTATTCTAGCCTATAAGTAGTAAATTCCTAATAAGGATATCCTTGATTTCAAAATGAGAAGGACAAAATTCAATAGAAACTTTATTAGTATTAGTAAACAAAGAAATAGAAAGTAAATTATTGCAAATACTTGGCACATGGAAAATATTATCAATAGAGAAATAAGAATTCACAATATGATAGTAAGAAGAGCCAGCATACAAAATTTCCAATTTTGATGTCATCAGGGCCTTGATAATCCTTTTTAGTACTCAAATTATCAATGTCTTGTGTTAGGTGATAAGTAGCACCAGAGTGTAAAATCCATAGTTATAAGGAAGGGGAGGTGAAAAGGCTAAGTTTGTGGATGGTTTAGAGGGAGGAAATCAGTGTTAATGGTTGAGTTTTAGTAAGGAACAATTTTTTGTGAAGTGACTAATACCTTAGCAATTATGGCATTGGATAGAGGTAGGAGATGAAGTTGAAGAATCTGCAGGTGACTTAGAAGGAAACTTGTAATTGGAGTTGTTTGGAGGACCTCAACCACTGCCTCTGTAGGGTTGACCACCATGACCTTTTGATGAAATATGTTATATCAACAGTAGTATATTATAGACCGTTTATTTATGGTAAAAGGAATAAAGCCCTATATATCAATCATTGGAAGCATGTGCTTCATTACATGCTTCTAATGATAGTTGTGCTAGTTGTACATGCTTCTAATGATTGCTATATAGGTCTTCATTCCTTTACTATAAATAAATGGTCTACACTATACTGCTACTATAACATAGTTCATCATCCCCCCTTAAGGTGGAGCTTGGTGATAAATAACTGAGCCTAACTGTAAAATTATGAAATTAAGGGGTAACCAATGCTGTAGTAAACAAGTAAGCAAGTTGACATTGAGAACTAATGTACTATGGTATGAAAAATCCTTCTTTATACTTTTTTCTTACCAAGTGACAGTTGATCTCTAAATGCTTCGTTCTTTTATGAAAAATAAGATTTTTAGTGATATGTATTGCAGCCTTATTATCACACTAAAGCAAAATCAGAAGGGGAGGATTTATCATAAAATTAGTAAGTATATAAGAAATCTATTGTAATTCACACACCATAACAACCATGCGTTTATATTCAGCTTCAGCAAATGACCATGGAATTATTGTCTGTTTCTTTATTTTCCAAAACACCAATGCATCTCCAAGATAAATGTAGTAACCTGTCAAGGATTTCCTTCTATCTAGGCATGAAGCCCAATTAGCATCTTATTAACTCTATATAAAGAGATTATTGACAACTGGAAAGAATAACCCTTGAGATGGTGACCTTTTGATGTATTTTAACAAATGCAAGGCTACATTACAATGTGCCTTTGAGGATGTGTTTACATATTAGCTTAATTTTTAGACTCCATAAGTTATATCGGGTGTTGTAAAGTTCAAATATAATAATCTATAGTCATTTATATTGATTTAGATTATCAAGTTTTTCCCTGTATCCACTATCAACTTCATCCTTTTTGTCATGGGAGTTTTGGTTGGCTTGGCTCCTAATAACCCTACATCATTTATTATATCTAAGGGATACTTACACTTATTGATGTACATTCCTTACTTTATTCTTGTGATTTCAAGGCCTAAGAAATATTTAGCTTCCCCTAAGTCTTTAATGGTGAATAGTTTATGTAAATAAGTTTTTAAAGCCATAATTTCTTCTATGTTATCCCCGGTGACCAATACGTAATCAATATATAGCGATAATGTTGTGAAACTCCCACTCGTTGTTTTGTGAAGAGACAATTTTCATGTTATGACTATTAAATTTCAATTTATCACTGAATTCTTGATTCCATTGTCTATAAGCCAATTTCAAACCACAGAGACTCTTCTTCAATTTACACACTTGGCTTTAAGATGCTCATGTGTAGCCTTGTGGAGGTGCCTCAAACTTCCTTGGCCTAAAAGGCTATAATCCTTCTAAAAAGCTGGCCGTGAATGGATTCCTTCGTATAGCTAGTTAGCAGCATCATCGGCAAGGGTCTTGCCCTTTGTCACAATTGTGCCACAAGATTCTGTCAAACTGTTCAAGCACTACAACTTAATGATGTGTCTTACCTATGTGCGTCAAGGCATGCTAGGTCTCAGCCAAGGGCATGCCAAGGCTTCACCGATATGCATTAAGGCTTGCCATGCCTCGACCGAGGGCATGCCAAGGCCTCGCCTATGTGCGCCTAGGCTTGCTAGGCCTCAGCTGAGGGCATGCCAAGGCCTCTTCATCTAAGGTTACATGTAAAGATGCATTATTTATATCGAGATGATGTAAAAACTAACATTTTGTAGCCATTATAGCAAGGAATAATCTGACTACTACAAGCTTGGCCATATGAGAAAAACTATCTTGATAATTGATCCCTTCTTTTAATTAAACCCCTTTTCGACCAAGCTCACTTTCAGTCTATTAATTGTACCATCCACTTTCAATTTAATCTTATAAATCCATTTAGAACCAATGACCCTCTTTCCTCTTGGCAACTCTGTCAATTCCTAAGTATTATTTTCCTCTAAAGCATTCAGTTCATTTTGCATAGCATCAATCCACCCTTTGTCTTTACATGCTTCATCATAAGAAATAGGTTCCTACAAATTGGATAACTTTGACAGGAAAGCCATATATGCAGTGTCTAAATTCAATGAATTTTGAAAGGGAAAAGCATTAGGTGTGTGTTTTGAAGTTCGGTGTTTAATGACTTTTGAATCAACATCAGGTGCTAACAAGCTCTTACTTAAAGTCATATTTGTTATATAATCATGCATCCAAATAGGTTTAGACCTTATTCTTGTAGTTTTCTTTGAAATTCTGGTGTTTTTTCAATTGAGTTGATTTGAGAACTGGAAGGTTGGGTTTCTGGTATCATTTCAAAAATAGTGTTTGTGGGGTTTCCAAATGTTGGTGTATGGTAATTCTAGTTTCTGATTCAGGATTAGAATCGAGGGGAACTAATGGTAGAGGTGCATGTATAGATTGCTCTTGGGTGTGAAGGAAGGGACAAATGTTTTCATGGAAGTTGACATCTTGGCGTATAAGAATTTTATTTGCATTAATGTTAAAGAGTTTGTAAGCTTTATGTTTAATGTTATATCCAATGAAAATGCAGTTATGGGCTCTAGTGTCAAACTTATCCTTATAGGTATTTATTACATAACAAACGCATCCAAAAATTTTGAGAGTGCTGTAATCAAGTTTGTAATAAATAATAGTTCATAAGGTGTATGCTAGTGCAAAATAGGTGTGGGAAGTCTATTTAAAATGTGAGTTTCCATAAGGAGAAAAGGGCCAGAATTTTGAAAGGAGGTTATCTTGGAACATCATGGATCTTGCTATTTGAAGGAGATGTTTATGTTTACTCTCCACAACTCCATTTTGTTATGGAGTATAAGCATAGGTCTCTTTGTGAAAAATTCCTATTCCTCTCAACAATTTTTGGCAATCAAAATTAGTAAATTATGTACCATTATTTAATGATTTTGACATATTTCTCAAATTGTGTTTCAACCATGACAAAGAAATCCTTCAAAGTAGAGACAACTTGGGTTTTATGCATCAACATAAAATTCTATGTACTTTTGCTAAAATCATCAACTATAGTGACCATATATGGAGTACCGGTAAGAGAATATTATTATCTATATGGACCCTAAAGATCTATATGAAGCAACTGAAAGGTTTTAGGATAATCAAATTTCGCTGGTAGGAAAACTAAGTCTTTATTGCTTGGTTTAAGGATAAATTTCACATTTTTGTATAGAAGCAATGTCAACATTGGTTTTGTAAGGCTATAGAAAATCTAGGTGTTGTAAGATAAGGGGTAATGGAGGACTGAGTCTTTTATGCCAATCAATTAAAACACCATTAGAAATTTTATTTACAAAGCCAAATTTAGCACAAGATTTTTTGTAATTTGCTTGCACTTTCGGTGCTTGCAACTGATTATAAAATTCAGTCTTCCTATTTAAAAAACTAGAATTATCTAAGAAATATAACTTTCCTACGAGCTTGCCAACAACTGATGTTTCTTCACTTTGTAGGTCCTACAATAAATAATAAGTTAGATGAAAGATGAATTTAATTTAAGCTATTTGCACTAGCTTTTGAGACAAATATTAAATCATGTCAAAAGATAAGAATATGTAGAACATTTGTTAGTTATATATGGTTTGGTGTAAATTGACATATCCTATATGTTCTACTTGCTTTATCAAACCATATGGTAGGTAAACAGGTGTGAAATAGGTTATTGGTTATGCATTTTTCATCAAATTTAACCTCAAACGCATATGGCTACTTACACCCGTGTTTAATATCTGGGTACCTAGTTCCATGTTATTAAACATAGTAAAGGCAAACTAGTAAGATGACATACCTGAAAAATCTTTAATATGGGCAAAGTTCACCTGAATTTTGTTGTCTACGAGCATCTTTCCCTTTAAAAGTTTTGTGAATTCTTACTGGACTATAGAGGTGACATTTACAGCTTGCGAGCCATTTTTGGTACCCATGTTTGCATATTCATCATCAAAGTTGAGCGGTGTCTTTGCTATATTCACCGTTTACCTATTTATGTTTGAATTTTTTGCTCTCTGTTCCTTCAGATTCTTGTACTAGTCAAGGTAATTGTGTATCTTAAAGCATTTTTCTTACGAATGGCCATCCATGTTATAGTAATCATAGTGTTGTATCGCCTTCTCACTATTTCCAATTCTTCTCCCACCATTTCTACCACCTGCACCTGGTCTTCCTCTCCTAAAAGCTCTTCTACCATTTTCTTTTTTGATGACTAGACTTTTAATAAAAATTGCTACATTCTCATTCTTTTCAGGATAAATTGTATGTACATCTCTTTGCTTCTTAACACTCAATACCATCGAGTATGCTCTATTTATTAATGGAAGTGGATCTATGACAAGGATTTGATTATGTACATGATCATAGGTATTATTGAGTCTTAATAAAAATTTCATTAGTCTATTAAATGAAGTGAGATCTAAGACTTCTTTTGCTGCTACACATGTGCATATAGGAACCGACATTAAACATTACAGCTCATCCCATAATTTCTTTAATTTTGTATAGTATTTTTCCACCTTCAGTGTGCCTTGGGTTATGTTGCTAATCTCCTTTTTTATTTGATAGAGTAATGGCCCATTGCATTCTCCATATCTCACTTGTAACTCATCCCATAATTTCTTTACAATAGCTGTGTAAATGAAAGCTTCTATAATTTCCTTTGAAATGGAATTGAGGATCCAAGATCTTATCATGCAGTCCACTGTTTCCCATTACTCTATTTTTGGTGAAGTGTTAGGTGGACACTCACAAGCTCCCATGATGAATCCTAATTTAAGATTTAGACCCAAAGCTATCTTGATTGATCTACTCCAGTTGAGATAATTTTTGCCTATCAAAGGCGATGTAACCAGGGTCATTCCTGGGTGATCCAAGCTTTGAAGATATAGGGGATCTTCATTATATTGAGTTAAATCATTTATTGTTTCAATGCTGGCATTTTTGCCTTGATTTGCCATATTTGGATCAGGTATGCTCTGATACCATGAGCAAAATTGGGAGAAAATTTTTCATTATTTTCACTTGTTCTCAAAAACGTAATACAAGGTATGGTTTCTATACAAGAGCACAAAATGATTAAAGAATGACAAATTGATTAAAGAATAAAATTTTTCCTTTGTACATTTGCTAGCAAAAGTGACTGTATCTAGTTAGTCTTCAAAGGAACAAATGAAGGGGTGATATTTGGTTCCAAGCCCATTAGTGATTATGTAAATCAGGTCATCATCACCAACTGGATTTTGTAAAGCACTTAACTGATCTGCCATTATTTTGGCTCAATGCATATAGGTAGATATTGATTCAGTTATTTCTTTTTGAAGTTTGAAGAAGGAAGACTTGATGGTTATGATTTATGCCTTTAAACCAAAAGCGTAAGTGCGTGCTAACCTATCCTATGCATCTTTGGCACTAGTGGCTCCAACAATTTATGGGATGAAGCTCTCAGTAATATAACCTATGCTCCAGCTTCAAACCAATTGGTATTGCCAAAACCATGCTATGAATGAGGATTAATATGATTGTTTACTATTCATAATGGAGGAGCTTGAGAGTGGCCATCATTGTGTTTGGCAAGATCATAACTATGGAGTAAAGGCATGATTTGTGCTTGCCATAACAAGTAGTTGGTTGAATTTAATTTCACAGGTAAGTGAGTGGAGATGTTAGGGAAGGAGGAAATATGTAAACAAGAAGAGGAAGAACTGGCGAGAACATTGGTGGTGGTGCTTGAGCTGTTGTGGCCATTAGAAAAAGAAAGTGCAGGTTGTGCAACTAATTTTGGAGCTCTGATACTATGAAATAGCTCAATGAATATTATTAATACAATATATCATATTATATACATGTAGAGATTTGTAGCTGATAATAACAATACAGAAGTATAATAACTCTATAATAGCAGTGTATAATAGGAGGTTAAAGTGTAATTAATGGATGAGCATTGATCCTTATCACTTTGTGCACATATAAACATATGTACTATAGGACTCAATAATAATAATATACAAAATTTTTTTAAATAAAAAAAGATGAATTAATGTTTTTTTCACATAATTGTACTCATTGTGACATTAGGCAATGATGCAAGTTAACATGATGCAGAAGTTTTGCTTTCATAATTATTTGTGGCTATGGATGCTTGATGATCAATGTTTTCTTATGTTTTCATAATTATTTGTTTCTACAAGAATGGTGTAGAAATTTATCCTGGAAAGTTCTTAAATCTAAATAAATGGTAGTTAATCTCTATTATTGCTGTAGTCATACAATTTACTTTCTCATCAAATGTAGCAATTAAGGATACTGAAAATGGAAAAGTTGTGGGAAGCTTAATTAAGTGGCATATGGAAAATTTACATATTAACACTGGAAATATGAACTTATTCCAAGCTCTATGTGACAATTTGTGTTGGTATATCTTACTTGTCTATGCCTTTATGGCTTTAAAAGTCTCAGCGACTAATGTAGTTACAACGAATGTGTGTGTTTAGCTGCCCATTTGGAGCATAGTTCTAGATAAGGATTATTTGCTAAATAAATTTCTATCTTTGGTATGTCATCTTAACTTCTCAACTATATTTTCTAGATTAAGGTTCATATCAGCATACAGTTGTAAGTGCATTTTAAATTGTGTTATGGAATTTGAGTTAATTTCCACCAATAATAACAAATTCACCTTGATAACTATTGTACATGTGACTAGAATGTAAACGGTTATACTAAAAATCATCCCAAAGTAGATTCCTAGGAAAGAGTGGTGGGGTCATAATGGTCTCATTTAAAAACCACACTCCTTAGATAGAATTTTACCAAAACAAGTAATTTTAATAGCACAATAACTAATAATAACTATAGTCGACAATAGCTACTAAATAAACATAAAAGAGAACACTAAAATTTAATAAGGTTCAGCTAATTATGCCTACGTCCTTGGAGACTACCAACATAATATTTCACTAATTTGAGGAAATATTACAAAAGAAAGAAAGAATACAATTTTCTAAATATGTGAGAGAAGACAATTTTGGGATGAATTAACTAAAAAGATGGATGAGTCTTTTATAATCAAAGAGCTCCCTCATTCCCTTAAAACAAAACAACGTGGGATAAGCAATTTTGCCAAAACCCAACAATTGTACTACCTAAAAAGTAATATACATTATTTCTTTTTCAGAATCCCCTTTATTATCACAAGTGTACCAGAGATTATTCTCATTATCCTATCTTTCACCTTTACTTTGAAACCTTTTGACTCTAAGGTTCCCACAGAAATGAGATTCCTCATCAAATTCGGCACATAATGAACACATGTTAAGGTTTTGATTAATCCATCCTGATTGCCTAAGAAAATTAAACCAATCCCATGTGTGCTAAGAGGGGCATTATTCACTATGTAGACAACTACACCTTTAAGTTCTTTAAAGCCAAAGAACCATTCTCGATTGGGAGTCACATGGTAACTATAAGTTGTATCTAGCAACCATGAACTCGAATAATTGGTTGATAGTGCAGCAACAATTGAAAGATTTGAATCAGCATCACCACACTCAACTATATTTGAATTTGAGACAACATTTCCCTTTCCAGGTTTGCCTTTATCCTTTAGCTTGGGACAATCTTTCTTTTAGTGCCCCTTTTCTCAACAAAGGCATATTGATCTTTACTCAGTTTGGACTTTGACTTAGATCTCCCTCTCCTTTCTTTATTCTGCCTCTACGAATGATCTCTAACAATAAGAGCTTCTGCTTTAACACTTGTATTTTCTTACTTTTCTTTCTTTCACTATTCATAATTATACAAGACTACAATTACTTCACTTACAGACATAATAACATTCCCATTAAGTATAATAGTTTTAGGATACTCAAAGTCATCAGGAAGCAATCCCACCAACATCAAGAGTAGATCTTCATCATTAAAAGTCACGTCCATATTCATTAAATCATTTATCAACCGATTAAAGCTAGTAATGTGATCATTCATTGTAGTACCTGCAACATAGTTAAAGCAAAACAATCTTTTTTTCATGTAGAGTTTGTTTTGACTACTTTTCTTCAAGAATTTCTCCTCCAGTGCCTTCCATAATTTACTTGTAGAAGTTTCTTTAGAAAATGCATACTTTGGCTCTCTAGAAATACATGATTGAATTGTACCATATGTCAATCTATTAATCACCTTCCATTTTTTCTCCTCAAAATCATTTGGTCTCTCTCCTTCAATAACAATGTCTAGACCCTGCTGAAAGAGGGCATCTACAACCTCACTTTGCCACATGTCGAATTGACCAATGCCATAAAAAATTTCCATCGTAAATCTAGCATTTATCATAGCATTTCTTGCGAAAATTGAACATGAAGAAGCTATTGACGCTGATATCGATACTTTTGTGTCGTTTGCCATTTTTGCTACAAATTCTATTTAATAGTTGTCGATGCGGAATACCAATTAGGCCAAGGATATTTTTTCTAATGTGGAAGATCAGCCTAAGCCGCAATGTTATGACCCGATATTTTAAATTATAAAAAAATATTTTGGGATATGCAATATTAATAAGTTTAAATTTTAATCATGTATTATTATCGTTAACTACTAATGTTAATTATATATTTTATTTTTAGAGAATTATTTACATAAAATATATTTTTAGAAATTTATTATTTAAATATTAGGGTTAATATTATTGGTGTTATTTTAATATTATTATTTTTGTTGTTTGATATTATTGTGAGCATTATTTTTATTATTAAATTATGTCACTATTATTATTAGTATTATTATTTTCAATTGCTAATAATATATTATTAAATTGTATTGTTAGTGTGTGTGTTTATATATATATATAACAAAAATTTACCGAAAATACCATCTCCCTCCCCATTATGTCCCATTTTCTTCCTGTTACTATGCCTCTCCCTTCTCTACCACTGAACTGCCTCTCATTGCCACCAACCACTACCATCTTCTTCCTCCCTCTTAACTCTCCTTCTCCGATGTCGTCCGACCGCTAGAAGCCCGTCGAATCATCTAGAGTTGCAGCGGCAGCAAGGTGAGCTTCTCACCGTCGCTCCCTCCTCCGGCCACCACAACATGCCATTCCGGTGATATTTGACTCCTTGAGCAATGTGGAATTCGAATCCAAGCTCCATTCAAACTCATAGTTGTCAAATTGTGAGTTTTTCTTAGTTTTTGGTTTATGGCTATTAGGGTTTCCAATTTTTTTAAGGTTAAATCTTGTTGATACTTGGAAACTTCCTTCACTAATGTTGATCCTAGTAGCTTAATCTTCCTAGAAATATATTTTTTTTGAATGTTTGGAATTTATTTGAATTTTGGTTAATTTTTTATTATTTTATTATTAATTATTGAATTTTTGTTAATTAATTATTTTAATTATAAATTTGGTATATTTAGTGTTATTATATTATATTATTAATTATAGTGTTGAGAAAATAATTTTTGGATATATTATATAATTTTTAGAAATATTTTTGTATTATGTATATATTGGAATTTTATGTTAGATTTGTATTTTTGTTGAAAATATTGTTTAACTATATTCTTTAGATAATTTTGATATAATATATGTTGATAAAATAATTTTTGAGATTTTATATAATTTTTTGAGAAAATTATTTAGTATTATGTGATTTTTTTATTATATAGGTTAATTGTGGGTTTTCGTGGAAATTAAAGATAAATGATATATTTTATATGCTTTTATGATTTTATAGGGTATTAAAATGAATTTTATAAATTATTTACTATTTTTAACTAATTAATACTAATTTTTGAAAATTATTTCAAATAATATATTGTTTAGTATTTTGGTGATTAAATGGATTTTTAATTACTTTTATTATATAAATAAGTTATTTGAATATATAAAGGTGAATTTTATTATTTTATGCTAAATAATTGAGAAATTGGATTTTTGATAATATTATATCATTATTTGAGATTTTTATCTAATTGTGCAAAAATGATTATATTTAGTGTTTTAATGCTTAAATATATTATATTTTGGCGTTTTATTGATATTTGTGAATTTTAATGATTTTTAAAATATTATTATAAATATTTGATTATTGGTAAATTGTGAATCTCAGTTGGGGAATTTCGCAATTTAGGATCCCAACCTGAGGTGTTGAGCCGTTTGAGTTTTAGAAGTACGTTTTTCTTACATGATCGGCTCTACTTTTTAGTAGAGAGATATCCATTTTACAGAGGAAGTTCTGCCGAATTTTTTATAGAATTTTCGTAAAACATGATATCGGGTCAATCATAAGTTCCCATGTCTATTTAAGTTTTGTATTCCTAGATTGAGTCTCTTTAGAAATATAAGTTAGATTTATTATAATTTTTATTATAATTTTATTTTCTAGTTGCAACAAGACCGAGGCTTATCGGACCGGACCCGTCAAGTTAGTCTCGAGGAGCGTAAACTTGTGAGTTATTATCTTATTTATATATCACATTTAGGATGCATGATTTAGAATACATATGTTTTAATATGTAATTATTCATGAATTGTTTTATTAAATGTTTAGTATATGTTAGATATATTTTTAGTATATTTTTTATATATTTTAAAATAAATACATGTTATATTTTCAATATATATTTTGCATGATGTTAGTATGTTATTAGTTTTTATTTGGCATATTTTCATGGTTGATTTCGAATTTATTTAACATATATATACTTGAAATATACTTAGTTTATTTTAGATATATTTCTAGTATATATATGGTTTATTTTGTTATTATGAATGTTATTATGCATTATTTATTTTCCCATATGTATGTTAAATTTTAATTAAAGGATACCTAGTGGGTAGCACTAGGATCGTGTATGTACTGGTGCGATAGATTTAGGGTTTAGTTGAGAATCACTTGAGGTTATAAATGATTTGATTGATTGATTGATTTGAGTTTGATATGATTGAATATTGTGGTTGCTGGAGCTCGGTTAACCTAGTGTCTCAGGGCCAATCACACTGACAGTGAGAATGCTAGAGCTCGGTTGACTTAGTGTCTCAGGGCCAGTCTACTGTCCAAAATGGAATAAATGAATTAATTTAGAATTAAGTGAGCATGTATGGCTAGAGAGGTATTATTGATTGAGGTTATGATTAAATAGGGTTCTATGTGATCCTTCAAGAAAATAAATGTTTTCCAACATTTATTATATAAAATGATTTCACCATCTGTGTGAAATACCTATATATATTTATTATATATATTGATGATTTATTGCATATGACATTAGGAGGTGCAAGTATATATAATATAATAATTCAGTTACTGAGGTATGACTCCCCTCAATTTTTGATTTTTTAGGAGATTTTTCTTCCTCAGACCTCAGTAGTAAGCCCATCCGCCGGACTTTTTTAGCCTTAACTAGTCTATATAAATTACTTACTTGATTTTTATTTTACTCTAGAAAACTGCAGTAGTAGTCGTACTTTGTATTTATAAAATGTTGATTGTTATTTCAAAGGCCTTTCTCTGAATATTATTTGAAATATTTTTTTATTTTATTTATGATATGACAGAAGTTTTTGTTATTATATTGATTTAAGACTTTAATTATGGTGCGGATTTTATTTATTTGTTGCTTGCATGCTTTTATTTTTAAGGCTTGCTACGGGTTCCAGATTCAAAAGAATTCCCGTTCCATAGTGCCAGTTATGACTCTTGGTTTGGGTCAAGAGCAATGTTGGTATCAGAGCCTAGGTTGTTAGAGTTATGGACCTATGTTTTCAGAGTCTTATTTTCTTTGTAACTATTGCAATTTAATTAGGTTCGAGTATGTCTTCGATAAGTTTTCCTTGATTTAGTATCTAATGTGATTTGTAGATTGTCTGTCTAGTCTGAATATCTTTTTTGTTTATTTTTTAGAATGCGAAGGTGAGCACGTGTCGCACCACTGGTTGTTGAGGCCGAGGATGATGAGTCCTTTCAGGATGAGGTTTACCTCCTAAGCCGCCAGCGAGGCACAAAGGTTGAGGTAAAGGTAGACCTCGAGGAGCGACAGGTCGCTATAAATAGCGTAAGTTATAGGATGAGGAACCTATAGAGCCTGAGTATGAGGATGCTCTGATACCTCTAGTTGCACTGTCGATTCAGCCTGCTTATTAGCAGGGTATGTCTGACCTTGAGGCAGTACTGTTTTACATAAGAGTTGGCCGTATAGCTTTTCATGGGATGTCAGATTCGTTAGACTTTTTGCAGGCCATTTAAATGAGGACTCAAACTGCTTACACTGAGTACCAGCGAATAATGATCATAGAGTTATCGATAGAGGGACCAACCCTTAATTGATTTATTTAGATTATCCAGCCATACATGACTACGATGACTTGGGCACAGTTTAGAGAGCAATTTATGAGGAGATTCTACCTAGAGCCACTCCGTATGAGCTACAGAATTCGGATGATGAGTATTACCAGAGATGACAAATCTATCGAGGACTAAACCAAAGAGTTTCTCTGACTCGACAGATATGCAGAGGAACTTATGCGAGATCAGTACTTTACGATCACTACATACGTCACTGGTCTGGGTTCTGCTTTTTTTGGGATGCCTACAGCGGGCCTTACTCTAGAGTCGGTGATAGAGTTGGCTAAGGAGATTGAGCTGAGGCTAGTTAAGCAAATAGCTATGCTTGATTATTACCAATTGGGCACTCAGTCAAGAGGATTTCAGACTGCTCCATATTTGACTTTTTAAATTGGTTCGAGTAGTCAGCAGAGAGGCCCAGTACAACAGAGCCAGAGATAGTAGTAGAGAGTGCACATGAGTAGTAGATATGGCCGTATGGGTCAGCGCAGACTGATTAGATTTGGGTCAGGTGCTTCAAGTAGCAGTAGTGGTCACAGTTCGGGGTCAGCAGCCAGTATTTACCACACGTGTGGTAGAGTCCATCAAGGACCATGTTACATGGCGCCGCTATCACGACCCAAAATGGGAGTCATAACCGGCGCTAGGGAATGGGAATTCTTTTGGATCCGAAACCTGTAGCAAGTCTTAAAAATTAAAAGCACATGCAATTAAGTAAATAAAAATATGACGAAATTAAAAATATTCAAATCGATATATAAAAATAAATACTCAATATCATATCATAAATAAAAAATATTTATACAATATGAAAATACAACTCTCTGATACAAATAACTCTACAACTACAACAATACTACTACTGTAGTTTTTAGATTACAAATCAAAGTCTAAATATACATTTACATAAAATAGCCAGGACAGAAGAACACCGGCGAAGAGCTCTACTACTAAGGTCTGATAATATAAGATCTCCTGAAAAAAATAATTGAGGGGGGGTGTTGACCATTTGCATGATCAAACTCCAAATTTTGGAATTTGACAAAAAAAATTTATACTAATAATTTCAATTAAGTGTGTAGGGAATTTTATACCAAACATTTACCAAGCATATACACTTTTGGATAAATAGTGACTTTTCAGGAAAATTGAACCTCTGAGATTCAAGAAGGCTTTTGACATCTTTACAGCTCTTAAAAGAGAAAATAAGGTTCTTCACATTTGAATTAGATATCTTGAGCTTTCTGAATTGGGCTTATTTTTCTAAATTCAAGTTCATTTGGTTATGAAAATTTTGAGTTGAAATCCACATATACGTCTGCCATCTTAGACTACACATCTCTTAGTATTTTGGACATATCTTAAGCTAAAGAAGTTCAATTAAGGTGATTCAAAATGATATGAAAAGATAAGTCAAATATCTAAAAATTTAATGAAGAAAGTGTGGGAAAATTAAAATTTATTTAGCATAAAATCACAACTTCAACTTGTGTATAGCTTTCTGACAGTATTCTGCATTTTAGATTGCATAACTCTTAGTATTTTAGACATATCCTGAGCTACAGAAGTCCAATTTAGGTGATTCAAAATGATATAAAAAGATAATTAAAATATATATAGCTTTAATGAAGAAAGTATAAGAAAATTAAAATTTATTTAGGAGAAAATCATGGCTTCAATTTGGGTATAGCTGTCTGACCGTAGTCTGTATTATAGATTGTAGAACCCTTAGTATTTTAGACATATATTGAGATACATAAGTCCAATTTAGGTGATTCAAATTGATACAAAAAGCTAATTTAAATATATACAGCTTGTATGAAGAAAGTGTGGGAAAATTCAAACGTCTTGAGGAGCTAATCACGGTTTCAATGGCTGAATAGCTATGTGACAACATCACTCTCAATGATTCAAAATATAGTCGTTGGACACATCATTTGCACCTCCAACAGCTATATTTTTTAGTATACATACCTCTAGAGCTAAATGGAAGTTAAGCAACTTATTTATCATTCATTATTTCTTAAGCATTCATTGAGCTCTCAAATTCTCTTAAACAATTCTTTGTTTATATAACTTTTGTGAGAGTTGGGTGTGTGTTAGAAATAGAATTTCTCTTCATCTTAAATCTTAGGTTAGATTAGAATGGAAGTGATATTTTTTTCTAAAGGAATTAGTTTAAGTGTTGTCCATTAAAACACTTGGGTTTTGATTTTTTGAGTGAGCCTTGAAAACTCATGTTATAAGGTTATAAGAGTGAGCCATAAAAATCTTGTATAATCTCAATCTTATGAATAAGATTGTGGATGATTGAAAATTCTGACTTGGGGATAACTTAAATGGAGACATAGGATTGTTGTTGAATCTGAACTCCTTAAATCTTTGTGTTCATCATTCTTCCTTCTCAACTTCTATTTAATTCTTGCAAAGAATTCTTTTTAATTTCTCATTTTTATTTGATAGTCCTATTCACCCCCCCCTCTAGGAATCTTTTCAATTGGTATTAGAGCTTGAATTCTAGGTACTTTATCGCTAGAATACAAGATCATGGGGAGTGAATCACAAAACATCTCTTCTCTTAGACCATTCTTTTATAGTAGTGACTATCCACATTGGAAATTCAAAATGGAATTATATTTTGATTATGATTCCATCAAAATTTAGGACATTGTCCTAAGAGGTTAGGAATCACCTATAACTGTCATTGATAGTATGGTAACTACACTTGTACGAAGCCAATGGAGTATTGATCAAAAGGAAGAAAATCACAAAAAGAAAAAAGCTATGATTACTCTAGTCTCTTCAATGACAAGAGAAGAAGGAGGCAAGCTTCAACATTGTATGTCGGCCAAAGAAATGTGGGAGACCTTAGAAAACCACTACGAAGGCAACATTCAAGTAAGAAGTAGGAAGGTTCAACTTCATATGTATGAATATGAACTCTTCAAAATGAAGCCTCGTGAATCAATCACGGAGATGACAAATCGTCGCAATGCTCTCCTTATAACCCTCAAGAAACTTGGAAAACATTTCTCCAAGGAAGAAGTAAATAATAAGATTCTAAGTATCCTACCTAAAAAGGATTGGGAATCTCGTGTTACTTCAATTGAGGAAGCTCAAGACCTCTCCACGTTATCAACCGATGTGCTCATTGGTAAGCTCTTAACACATGAGCTCACTATCAAGCAAAGAGGTAAAGAATAAGAATAAAAAGAAGAAAAGAAAAAGAGCATTGCTCTAAAAGCTCTTCAAGAAGATAGTGAAGAGGAAAGCATCAAAGATTCTAGTGATGAAGATGGTTACATTGCCATGCTCACTAGGAACTTCAAGAAGTTTTTTAGAAAGAAAAACTTCTTAAGAACAAGGGACTTCAATAAGAAGCTCGAAGGAGATAGGAAGAAGAAAACTAAGGAGGTTACTTGCTATGAATGCAAGAAATCGGGACATATTAGAAGTGAGTATTCCAAACTCAAATTCAAGAATAATGGAGCAAAGGATAAGAAGAAGGCATTCAAAGCTACTTGGGATGATTCTTCCAAATTTGAAGAGGAAGAGGAACAACAAGAGGTGACTAATCTTTGTTTCATGGCCTTTGAAAATGAAAATAAGGTACTATCTACTTCTTATTCTTCCTTTCATGATTGTGATAATTATTGTGATAATGATGATGATGACGATGATGAGAGCTCTATTGTGAGCAAATTACTTGTTAAATGAAAAAGCTTATTATCTAAGAAAATACATTACAAGCATGAGTTAGGTAATTAAATAGAGAATTAGAAATTTTAAAAATTAATTTTGCTAAACTTGTTGAATTAAACGAAAAACTTGCTAGTGATGAAAAATCTTCTAATTCTTTGGAAGATCAACTTAAGAAAGAAAATGATGAAAATCATAAGCTTTTTAAGGAGGTCTTAGAATTAAAGAATTCCATTGCTAAATTTAAGAGAGGAAAAGAAACTTTAGATAGTCTTCTTGGCTCTCAAAAATTTTATGGGGATACCCATGGAATTGGATATAAGAATGGAATGTCTTCATCATCTTCATCACATATTAATTTTGTAAAAGTTTCACATGATTCCACTGCTTCAACCACTAAATCAAATAAGACTCAAGCTTTCAAAGCTAAAAGATCTTATGTGTTAAATAGCAAGGAAAAGTCCCATAAGATTCATCCTTCATTAACACAAAGAGGTAAGGCTCAAACTAGAGCACCTAAACTCAAGCATGCTTATATGTACATTAGACACAATTATAATAGGCATGCTACACAATACAATGCACATAAATATGTTGTATAAAATTAGTGAAATACACATCACTATTGCCAATGCATGTCTCACTTGATGACACAAAACAATAGGAGATACATGCAATACTAAAGGCATATTGAACACACTAGGAAAGCATTTCATCCTAGGAGGAATAAATTTGAAAATATTATATGTTCTTATTATATGATCAAAGGAAATACTAACAATGTGTGCTTCTATAGAAGACTGCATATGAATTTACTTCCTACGGATTATCATGAAACTAACCAACTTAGACCAAGAAAGGTTTTGGTCCAAAAGAACACTTAAATTGTATTGTATAGATGTGTTTGAAATCCATAAGAATAAAAAGTAAGTGGAATCTCAATAGTGGATGTTGAAGGCATATGACAGGAGACAAAGAGCAATTCAACAAACTTAATGCTAAGGATGGAGGGCACGTTACCTTCAAAGATAATGCAAAAGGAAAAACTATTGGCATTGGAGAAATAGGTAATCCTCAATCCTTATCTATACATCATGTGTTTTTTGTTGATGGTCTTAAACATAATCTGCTTAGTATAAGTTAATTATGTGACATGAGAAGTAAAGTAACTTTTTATCCTAAAAATTGCTTTGTTAGTAGTCTTGATGAAAACAAAGTTATTTTTAGTGGCGAAAGAGTGGACAATGTTTATATCATTGATTTGAATAAAATTGATAACAAATACATAAAATGCTTAGTGTCTCTCTCTCATGACACATGGACATGACATAGAAGATTAGGACATGCAAATTTTGAGCTTTTGAATGATCTTTGTAAACATGAACTTGTAATTGGTTTACCTAAGCTTGAATTCACTAAAGATAAACCTTGTGATGCTTCTTAAAAGGGAAAACAATCCAAGTCCTCATTTAAGCTAAAAAATGTAGTGTCCACCTCTAGGTCATTTGAACTTATACATATGGATTTATTTGGACCAACTAGAGTTGCTAGTCTTGGTGGAATGCACTATGCTTATGTATTGGTTGATAACTACTTTAAATACACTTAGGTGTGTTTTCTTACTCATAAGAATGATGCATTTAAAACTTTTGAAATTTTTTCAAAAAGAGTTCAAAAAGAAAAAGGATTTTGTATTTCATCCATTAGAAGTGATCATGGAACTGAATTTGAAAATGAATTTTTCAAAAACTATTGTAATGAAAACGATTTTTCTCATACATTTTCATCTCCTAGAACCTCTCAACAAAATGGTGTAGTTGAAAGGAAAAATAGAACTCTTGTGGAAATGGCTAGAACAATGCTTCATGAGTATAATTTGTCTCTATACTTTTGGGTGGAAGCCGTTAACACATCTTGTTATATTTCAAATCTAGTTTTCAAAAGACCAATTTTAAATAAAACATCTTATGAGCTATGGAATGATAGAAAACCCAAAATCTCATATCTAAGAGTATTTGGATGTAAGTGATTTATATTGAACACCAAGGATAATCTTGGGAAATTTGATTCCAACGATGATGAAGGAATTTTCCTAGGCTATTCCATATCTAATAAAGCATATAGGGTCTTTAATAAGAGAACTCTAGTAGTTGAAGAGTCAATGCATGTTGTATTTAATGAATCAAACTCACTTGATCCTAGAAATGATGTTTGTAGTGTTGATGATCTTGTAAGTGACAATGAGATTGTAAAAATACAAGAAGAAAAAACTAGTAAGCCTTTAGAACTTGAAGATCTAAGCAAGAAGGAAAATGGGGAGACATGTCAACCTACCTTGAAGGATGAACTTCCAAAGGATTGGTAATTGAAGAAAGCTCACCCTCAAGACCTCATTATAGGTGACACTACAAAAGTGGTAACTACTAGATCTCAATTAAAATCTACTATTAATTTAGCCTTCATTTCTCAAATTGAACCCAAAAATATTGATAATGCTTTGTGTGATGAATTTTAGGTCCTTACTATGCAAGAAAAGTTAAATCAATTTAAGAGAAACAAGATTTGGACCTTAGTTCATAGACCTAAACATCATCCTATTATAGGCACCAAATGGGTGTTTAGAAATAAGATGAATGAACAAGGTGTCATAACTAATAATAAAGCTAAACTAGTAGCTAAAGGTTATAATCAAGAGGAAGGCATTGATTATGATGAAACCTTTGCCACTGTTGTAAGGTTAGAAGCTATTAGGATGCTACTTTCATTTGCATCATACAAGGATTTTAAACTTTATCAAATGGATGTTAAGAGTGCATTTTTAAAGGGTTTTACTGAAGAGGAGGTATATGTTGAACAACCTTCGGTTTTGAAAATTTTAACTCTCCAAATCATATTTTTAAATTTTCAAAAGTATTGTATGGATTGAAATAAGCTCTAAGAGCTTGGTATGAAAGATTGAGTAACTTTTTACTAGAGAAAGGTTTCTCTAAAGGAAAGGCTGACATAACTCTTTTCATAAAGAAATTCAAGCATGATTTATTAATTGTTCAAATTTATATTGATGATATTATTTTTAATGCTACTAACCATTGCTTGTGTGAGGAATTTTCTAAGCTAATGCAAGGAGAATTTAAGATGACTATGATGGGAGAACTCAAGTTCTTTCTTAGACTTCAAATCAAGCAATATGAAGATGGGATTTTCATTAATCAAATGAAATATACAAGGGACATTCTTAAGAAGTTTGGAATGGATGGATCTAAATCAAGCAAAACTCCAATGAGCACCATAACCAAACTCAACAAGGATGAGAATGAAAACCCGGTTGATATCCTTCTTTATTTAATCACTAGTAGACCTGATATTATGTTTTCGACTTGCTTGTGTGCTAGATTTCAATCAAGTCCTAGAGAGTCTCATTTGAATGCTATTAAAAGAATTTTCAAATATCTTTGTGGTATAATGCATTTAGGACTTTGGTATCCTAAGAGTTCTTCATTTGACTTGATTAGTTATTCTAATGCTGACTTTTTCGGTAGCTTACTAGATAGAAAAAGCACTTCCAAAACTTGTCAAATTTTAGGAAATTTCTTAGTTTCTTGGTTTAGTAAGAAATAATTTTTGGTTACCTTGTCCACCGCTGAAGCAGAATATGTGGCGGGTAGTTGTTATTGCACCCAAGTTCTATGGCAAAAATAATAACTTTTGGACTATGGCATTGATATTAATCACATTCAAATTAAATGTGACAATACAAGTGCTATAAACCTTAGTAAAAATCCCACTAAGCATTCTAGAACTAAGCATATTGACATTAGACATCATTTATTGCGTGATCATGTGCAAAGTTGTGATATTTTTCTTGATTTTGTTAATACTAATCATCAATTAGTAGACATTTTTACCAAGCGTCTTTGTGATGAAAGATTGAATTTTATTAAGCATGAACTTGGTATGATTGATGGCTCAAGCTTGACTTGATCACTTGTTAAATTGATGAATTGATGTTTGGATTCTTATGTGATCATGTGCTTTAGAAAAATTATTTTCAACATCATGTATATATTCTGTTTTAAAAGTATTTGCTTTAGCAAATTTACTTCATATACATGATATATTGTATTGCCCATTTGCATGATCTTTGTATTAATTTGATTTGATTTGGATTTATGTGGATTCTTTCAATTTTTTTTTCAAAAGCCCTCATATTTTTCAAATTAATAATTAATTATTGAGCTAAATTCAATTAATTAATTATTTTAATTTAGTAAAAATATTTCTCCTCCTCAATAAGATTTTTTATTTTATAATTATTGTATGACAGTTTATACTCAATTTATTTTCTGGATATAAGATATGAGCTATTAGTTTTATGTTTTGTCTACAATTGGTATTTTAATATCATTTTAGCTCTCTCTTTTTAATGTAATTTTATTTGCATTTTGACAAGGGGGAAGAAATATTTGAGTTCGTTTATTTATTTTTTTATTGTGTTTACGTATGAATATTGTTTATTATGTTTATACATGCATAATTAATGTTTAATTTATTCATGTATCAATTCCACTTAGGAATTATTTTGATCTTTGATAATGCATGAATATTTTTTTTAAGATTTGGTCTATCTTTGCTTTTGTCAAAGGAGGTAAAAATAATTGAGTTTGCATGCGTACTTAGTTAATTTCTTTTAAGTAAGAGAATTTTTTTTACAAATATGTGTTTGTGTTAGTGACATAACTATGTGATAGTGTGTCCTTAATATCAATTTTTTTTAATTCATTGAAATAGGGGGAGAAATTGTTTGAATTTATTTCACAGAATTTTTTTATGTATGCATAGTAATAATGTAAGTGTGGCTAGTTTTGTCCTTGTGATAAAAAGTCTTGTTTTGCTTACTTTGTTTATATATGACATGAATTTTTTTATTTATGCATGACTATCAATTATGCTTATACCTACAAAATTCATATTCATGTATAAATTTTTCTTGGGAATGGTTTTTATCTTTAAAAATGAAATGAATTTCATAAAAATTTTGAGTATCTTTGCTTTAATTGTTTTGGTTCTTGATCTTTTATTCCCTCTGGTATTATTGGTTCCCTTAGGTCTATTTCCCCTTATATCTTTCTCTTTTCTTTTTATCTTTGACAAAGGGGGAGAAGAAGCTATGTACTTAGGGGATAAATAATTGTGTTTGTATTTAAGATATGCTAAGTACCACATGATTATGTATGATTGATTGACTAGCTAAACTTTCTATAATCATGTGATGTTTCAATATACCATATGTAATATTTTATGATGCATTATAGTAGCACTATATGCATATATGTTTTAAATTATTTCCTTCTTGTTGTCTAATTTTAATGATCACGTTATCATCATTTGTTATGTTAGACCATGTTCTTGATAATATTCTTATGTTGTCCTTATTCTTGACAAAAAGGATAATAAAATTCATTTATATTTCTTATCATGTCCAAAAAGGAGGAGAAATAAAGAAATATATTTTGTTAAAGGAATAGATTTGTTAAACCTTTATACATGTTATGATAATTCATTTATATACTCTGACACATGATAAATATTGAATTTATGCATATGTTATGGGGGAGAAAAATACTTTCTCATTTTGCATCTATTTAATTTGAAAGGGGGAGCTATTTTGATTAGCATACTTATACATGTTATTTATTTTTGTCACACTCACACTCATTATTTATTATCTTTTAAAATTGGTTGTTAAAGCCAAAAAGGGGGAGATTATTGACCATTTTCATGATCAAACTCCAAATTTTGAACTTTGACAACCAATTTTTATACTAAGAATTTCAATTAAGTGTGTAGGGAATTATATACCAACCATATACACTTTTGGATAAATAGTGACTTTTCAGGCAAATTGAACCTCTGAGATTCAAGAAGGCTTTTGACATCTTTAGAGCTCTTAAATGAGAAAATGAGCTTCTTCACATTTGAATTAGATATCTTGAGCTTTCTGAATTGGGCTTATTTATCAAAATCCAAGTTTATTTGGTTATGCAAATTTTGAGTCGAAATCCATGTATACGTCTACTATCTCAGACTTCACATCTCTTAGTAATTTGGACATATCTTAAGCTAAAGAAATCCAATTAAGGTGATTAAAAATGATATGAAAAGATAATTCAAATATCTAAAAATTTAATGAAGAAAGTATGGGCAAATTAAAATTTCTTCAGGAGCAAATCATGGCTTCAACTTGTGTATAGTTGTCTGACAGTATTCAGCATTTCAAATCGTATAACTCTTAGTATTTTAGATATATCCTTAGCTATATAAGTTAAATTTATGTGATTCAAAATGATATGGAAAGATAATTCAAATATCTACATCTTTAATAGAGAAATTATGGGTAAATTTAAATTTCTTTAGGAGAAAGTCACGGCTTCAATTTGGGTATAGCTGTCTGACCGTAGTCTGCATTACAGATTGTACAACCAATAGTATTTTGGACATATCTTGAGATACATAAGTCCAATTTACATTATTCAAATTGATAAGGAAAGATAATTCAAATATCTATTTTATGAAGAAAGTGTGGGTAAATTCAAACGTCATGAGGAGCCAATCATGGTTTCAATCCATGAATAGCTATATGACAACATCAGTCTTAATGATTCAAAACATAAACGTTGGACACATCATTTTCACCTCCAAAAGCTATATTTTTTAGTATAAATACCTCTAGAGCTGAATGGAAGTTAAGAAACTTGTTTATCATTCATTATTTCTTAAGTATTCATTGAGCTCTCAAATTCTCTTAAATAATTCTTTGTTTGTATAACTTTTGTGAGAGTTGGGTGTGTATTAGAAATAGAATTTCTCTTCATCTTAAATCTTTGGTTAGATTAGAATGGAAGTGAGATTTTTTTCTAAAGGAATTAGTTTAAGTGTTGTCCACTAAAATACTTGGGTTTTGGTTTTTTTAGTGAGTCTTGAAAACTCATGTTGTAAGGTTATAAGAGTGAGCCATAAAACTCTTGTATAATCTCAATCTTATGAATAAGATTATGGATGATTGAAAATTCTAACTTGGGGATAAGTTAAGTGGAGACATAGGATTGTTGTTGAATCTGAACTCCTTAAATCTTTGTGTTTGTCATTCTTCCTTCTCAACTTCTATTCAATTCTTGCAAAGAATTCTTTTTAATTTCTCATTTTTATTTGATAGTCCTATTCACCCCGCCTCTAGGACTCTTTTCAGGAGGTCGTACCTCACTGAGTGAATTATTATAATATATATACATGCAATATAAACCATATAAAGTCAGACATTCGTATATATATACATATACACGCATTTCCCACAAATGCCAAACTTTGCTTTTATATATATAATAAATGCAGAAAATGTTTATTTTAATAAATGAATGATCAAATAGAACCCTAATATTCGAAACTTCAAACACAAAATAGTGCTAGCCACACAGACTCACTTAATTCCAAGGTAATTCACTTATTCCATTTTAGACAGTAAACTAGCCCCGAGACACTAAGTCAACCGAGCTCCATCAGTCTGACTATCAGTGTGATTGGCCTTGAGACACTAGGTTAACCGAGCTCCAACAACCACATTACTCAATCACATTAATTCTTAACATTCGATCAATCAAATATTACCTCAAATGATATAATAATTCAACCCTAAAATCTATCGCACCGATACGTACTTGGTCCTAGTGCAACTCATTAGGTAGCACGTTCTATCGATATCCTTCAAATAAAAATCATGTATATTTATGAAAAATAATAAAATGCACAATTAAAAATGTCATTAAGTTGATTAGTAAAAATGACCAAACTTATTTCAATCTGTAAAATCACTTATTTTAATCAAAACAATGTAATGTTGGATAAAACTACATCATTTTAGTTATCTATAATATATATCTATATATTGTGCAATAAAAATAATAATTATAAGAATATTGTTTACCTCATTAATTTTGAATAATGTCAATAAGATTATATTACTTAATAACAATAATAATTAATAAGTTACTAAATATAATATGAACAATATATTTTAATTAATAGAAATTATCCTTATCTTGTTTTTGTTTGTAATATCATTACTTACTTTAATAAAAAAAAAAAAACAATGTAGTTTTGAGAAAACTATTTTTTTTATCTATAATATATGTCTATCTATTAAAATGCAATAAAAATAATAACTATAGTTATATTATTTAGCTCATAAATTTTAAATAATATCAATAAAATTAGATTACTTTACTAAAAATAATAATTAATAAGTTATAAAAAATAAAATTTTAATAATATATTTCAATTAATAAATTATACAATTTGAAATCATATAATCTTAATTTTCTTTTCATATTTTGAGTTTAAATTAAATTATAATAGGCATTCCACATTTTACTTGTTGATATAAATAACAATTCTTTTATTTTTCATATTTTAAGTTTAAATTATGTTGTAATGGACATTTCATATTTTTATTTATTAATTAAATAATTTTAAAACTATGTGAATTTTCTTATTTTCACATTTTATGTTTAAATTGTAATATAATACACATTTATTGTTTTTACTTGTCAATTTAATAACAACAACAACACCACCACCACCAACAATAATAATAATGATAATTTATTTATTATATATTAAACACAAAACATACTAATTTTTATCATATATTACTATACATATGCTACTTAATATATACCATTTAATAGTATAATGAAAAATATATAATTAAATTCATTATTATTATTCATATTTATATATTATTTATTAAATTAACATTCGGTTCTCAGTTCGGTATGATTTCAGTATAGTTCAGTACGGCTCTCAATTTGGTTTTTTATAAATATTCAGTATCATACCAAATTAATCACAAATTTTGGTTCAGTTAGGTTCGGGGTTAAAGTTATTCAATTTGGTACAATTTTAATGTCTTTTAGTTTGGTATTATCTTCATCCCATACTCAGCCTTATCTTCTGGTGCTTATCCTCCCAAGATTAGGATGTAGTCTCAATGAAAATAAAATAAAATAAAATATTTGTAGGCAGCAAGGTTTAGCGCGTGCTCAAGTGTTTGGCGATCATGGCACTGTGTGGACTCAAGGCCCACTTGGAAGTACGAAATAGGTCTTGGGCCTATTCAGAGATGGAGTCGCCACCCGAATAAAAGTCGGGACACACTATACAGCAACTGGATTCCATAGAGGTTCCCAAAAGCCATCATTAGAGATTAGGTTCAAAAACTGGGTATGAGCGTTTTAATGCTCACCCAACCTTACGGTTGGCCTCCGTTTATGTTTTGTGTTTTATTACATTTAATTATTTAATTATTTCCTTATTTACATTCAAAATTGCATTTTCCTCCATCCCAACTTTTACGATTAAGTCCAAGTGTGCACATTAATCCAATTTCATGCTTTTAAGTCCCAAAATTTAACAAAAATAAAATAAGTAATAATTTACAACCATACATTCAAATCAAATAAGGAAAGGGATTAGGTATTACAACGCTTTTTATTATACAAAACATAATAGAATAAATAGAAAATAAACCAAAATAAATAAAAAATAAATAGAAGTAAAATAATAATAAGCATACAAATATTTAATTAAGCAAGATAATAAAATAACTGTATAAAAAAGACTAAAAATATAGAAATATGAAAATACATAAAAAAAATAAAAATAAAAATAAAAATGATACGGTGATGCCTTTACAAAGAGGCATCGCCCATGAGAGGTGTCGCCTCTAGCCATGGGGCGATGCGTTAGAGCAAAGAGGCGTTGCATCAAAAATGGGCTCAAATGGGCTTAATTGAAATAGTGGCAATAATAATAATAAAATATATAAAAACCATGCAAATTCAATTGAAATTCACATAAAAATTTTATTAATATATTACATTTTAACTAATAAAATGTACAAAAATACTCTCATCATTCTTCTGGTGAAGTGGTTGAAAAATGAATAAATTCGGAGCACAAAAATCAAAATACATGAATAGTGATTTTTGAAATAGCAACAAAACATGAAGGAATATGACAGTGAACTAAAATCACGTAAAATTTTGAGTAACACACCAAACGGAAGCAAACAAAATATATGCACATGTTCATGACGCTCTTCTGGTGCAATGGCTAAAAGGAAAAAAATTTTGAGCACAAATTTTTTTCTTATGAATAGTGATATTGGTAATAGTAAAATAGAGAAAGTGACCTATTAAAGTGGCAATCACCTCTTTCATGAGGTGATCGCCTCAGGAGTAATCAAAGAGGCGATCGCCTGACCAATAAATGCAATCGACTCTCATAGGCAATAAACTTAGCTTTCAAATAAGTAATAACTAGTGTAAATGAACAAAAATTACAATGAAATAAGAACTTTTCTCAAAATAGTTAACCCTCAGAGATAGGTATGGACCTGATTTTGTACACCTGAATGCAAGGTTTCTACCTTCTCCTTTTTAAGGATCGACCATCAAGCTTAATCCCTCCTTTCTTCCTAAAAATCTTCCTTTTTCCCTGAACCTCTTTTTTTTCTTGTTTCAGAGCTCGCCCTTTCTTCTCTCTCCTTGAACCTTTAAGATTTTTTCCTTTTTTTTTTCTCTATCCAAAAAACCCTTGCTGCCTCCTTCTCTCATTCTCTTTTCATTTTATATTTCCTCAACTTAATCCCTACCCTCTACTCTCTTAATCATTACCATCACCTTTTTAGCCCATAACTTTTCTCCAAAAACCACTTATTCTTGCTGTAATTGTAGAGTAAGAACAAGTGGGGGCCCACTAACTTGATGTCTTTAATAAACCTCATTTAATGCACCATCAAGTGACCTAGTGAAGAGGTGATCGCCTCTCTGAAGAGGCAATGCCTCTTCACCCAACTGCCAAAGAGGCAATCGCCTCTTTCACTTATAGGTCTGGGCCTTTTGGGCCAAAGAGTTTGGGCTTGGAGTTGTGTTTGCATGGGTTTAGGGTTTTTGGGCTTAGGCTCTTAGGTCCATTCTCAAGAAGATTTCAGGCTTTACTTGCATTCGAGTTTCAAGTTTTCTCATCATTGGACTTGATAATGGGCCGATCAAACTGAGTGCCCTTAATTCGTCCCCTAACACGGGTCGACCGAATCGAGTGTCTACAGTTTGCCCCCTGATTTTTTGAAAAATCAAATACATATAATGACCATTTTTCTAAAAATCACATGCACAATAATAAACAAATAAATAAGATCAGTAATATACTTGACTCTCGGGTTTCACCCAAGAGATGAATCCTTCAATTCTAAAACGTGACTGTGATCCTCGGGTTTTCCTGGCTCGATCAACCACTCATTAATATTTGATAAATTATTCGAAGACGATTTACCTTGGGTTTTCCTGGCCCAATTACAATTCCACTAGGGACATAGATTTCTGAGCTTTCCTAGCCCAACCATCCGCCACTTGAAATATAATTCTCAGGTTTTCCTGGCCTGATCATCACCATACTGAAACTCAACTCTCAGGTTTTCCTGGCCTGATCATCATCACACTGAAACTCAACTCTCAGGTTTTCTTAGCCTGATCATCATCATACTGAAACTCAACTCTCGGGTTTTCCTAGCCCAATCATCATCACACTGAAACTTGACTCTTGGGTTTTTCTGGCCTGATCATCATCATACTAAAACTTGACTCTCTGGTTTTCCTGGCCTGATCATCACTATATTAACTTTGGTTCTCAAGTTCTCCTAACTCAATTACCATTGGGGATGTGATTCTCGAATTTTCATGGTCCGATTATCACTTCTCAGGGATACAGACTTTCGGGTTTTCCTAGCCCAGTTGTCCTTCGCTGTTAACTTTAGGGATACTAGCCGAACAATCATCTTGGTCTTTGAGCTTCAGGGATTTAAACCTAAAAAACTCTTTCTTAATCACAAGCTTTAAGGATTCAAACCCAAACAACCTTTCTTGTGAGAGATAATCCTTGGGTTTTCTTGGACCAAAAGGCAGTCCCTCAATAACAACATGAATCTCATGCCGTCATCCTCGGGTTTTCCTGGCCCAAGAGGCAGTTCCTCAATAACAACATGAAGCCCACGCCATCATCATTGGATTTTCTTGGCCCGAGAGGCAATTCCTCAACAATAATAGGAAGCTCACACTATCATCCTCGCGTTTTCCTAGCCCGAGAGGCAGTTCCTTAATAATAACAGGAAGCACATGTCGTCATCCTTAGGTTTTCCTAGCACAAGAGGCAGTTCCTCAACCTTGATACTTCGATCAGCAAACAAAATAAACAAAGAGAATAACCATGGAAGCCATACAACCATGCAGGCATCAGGCAAGAACACACATGAAAAGCCATATAGCCACGTAGGCGTCAGGCAAAAACAACAATGAATACTGTATAGCCTCGGGGGCATCAGGTAAGATCAATAAATAGACAAAAAAAATGCATCAAATAAGATCAAACAGAAAGTGTCGTATAACCTCTGAGGTGTTAGGCGGATAAAAATCACAACAAGCAATATAGTCGTACTGGCATTAGGTGAAATCAACAGCCATATAGCCTTTGAGGCATCAGGCTAAACAAAAAACTAATAAAACATACATCAAATAAAGACAAATAAGAGGTGCCATATAGCCTTTGGGGCATGAGGTGGAGATAATTAAATAAAAAAGTTAAAATAATATTAATTCAAGATAAGCCAAGTTGCCTCATATGCATCAAGCGAAGACAACAACATAAGCCATGTAGCCTCACAGGCGTTTAGGCAAAAATCAACCAATATAGCAGTATTACACCTTATACACCAAAGCTAACCCACTTTAAAACACATCCAAAAAATTCAATACTGATGTATGCATAGCTTTGATATTTGGAAGCTCTCAAAAGTTATTTTGAAAACACATGCTCGTGTGGTGTGTGCAATACTTATAGAAAACATTCATTATTCTAATGCGCCTAAGCATGAAACCTAAAAATGATTTTTGCAAAATAATTCTGTGTATGCATGAATAATCGAGAAAACAGTCAATAACCAAATGCCCTTCCTATTTAGGATTAATCTTTAAGAACTAGTCCTCATCATATCAAAGAATCCAGATTTAAGTCTATTAAGACCAACTTATCCAAATGAAGTATAATTTAAGACCCTTTTAGAATAAAATTGGGATGATGATAATGATTCGTGCCCTCAGCTTAGTTGCTTCCTTAGAATGTTTTGTTGTCATATGACAGTTGTGCTTGACGCTTAGTGTGGAAGAGACTCTATTTGAAAACTCCATTCTCACGAGGCTCAACACATCTCAAAAAATTGCCCCCCAGTCAAGGACTTGTTAGACTCTCTCACTTTTTCACCACCAAGTAGAATCTTATAATCTTTTGAATTGTTCTTCTCAAAGTAAAGATGCAACTAATTTTATTTTATATTCCCTCTTTTGCCTAGGTTGCTCCTTTTTTAAGAGTTTTCGAACCTAGCTGGGTGGTTGCAAATTCATGGTGATGGTTGATCACTTTTATTACGCTCGATGTTCATGTTGTCACTTTAGCTGCTGAGTGCTCTTGCTACTGATCATCAGACGTTGATGTTACTAATGTTGTTAATTGCTGCAAAACTAATGAGTCCATGTCTGACACTTCACGTGCTAACAATATGTCAGTTATAACTATCTTTATATGATTACTTCTTTGTTATAATCAGGCATGCCACATTATGCTTGTTATTGATAAGCCTTTTACAGGTTTTCTGATCAATTATTTTTCAACTCACAATTAGTGGGATTTTTGTTAAAAAATAAGGATTTTCCAAGGATTGCTCAAAACTAACTTTTCAAATGTTGGTGGCACAAATAAAGATTTCCCTTTTTTTCCTACACTTATGTTCCTTTTCCTTTTCATTTTCTTTCCTTTCTTTTTCTTTTTTCTTTTTTTTTTCTTTTCTTTTCTTGATGAATATGAGGAATTAATTTTAGGGAAAACTGAGGTTAAATGTGCCCAAAGGAAAAGTTTGAAAGTCAATTCTGACATTTCAGTCCTCTCATTTTATGGTTTTTTTTTTCAAATCTCTCTCTCTTTCAAGTATAAGATTGCATGCATAATTATAAAAAATTAATACTCATGCAAATTAGACAACCAAACATTCATTAGCATAAAAGAAAATATTACAACAAAACGTTGTTTGAAACCATTACAACCAACAATAACTATTCTTAAGTGTCCAAATTCAAGTCGGCTTTAACTTGTACCCCAAAACAATACAACTCTTTGAAGTCCCTTATGCTTATGTCTTTCAACTTGTCGGCTAGAGGAAGGATGCAGGCTTCTATGGCTATTATTAACTGGTCTGACTCTGCAGGTCTGTGCTTCATTTGAGCTAACTTTCCTCTCCACCTATCTAAGAAGCTCACGAAGGGATCGTTAGGTCTTTGCACTGTATTTTGTAGCTCGTGAAGAGAAACTTCAAACTGAAAGTTTAGCCCATATTGTTTGATAAAGACTGAACATAGCTCCTTCCAGTCTTGTTGGACATATGCATCCAAAGTGTAGTACCAATTAATAGTAGCTCCTTCCAAGGATAATGGAAATTGCTTGACAATTTGAGTTTCTGACAACTCAATGGCCTTCATATAAGTGATTTACTGCTTCAGATGCAAGTAAGGGTCATCAGTCCCAGAGTATTTCTTCATATTTAGGAATTTTTATTTCGAGGGCAGTGATTCTCTAAAATACAAATCCAAGTCAACATCAACAAAGTTCAGACTGAGCCCATGGTTCTTCAGTGCGGTCTACAATTGATTCATCTGTTTTGTCAGGTCTTTCATCCATTCGGTCTTAGTTGAATCCACTGGTGCTTTTCCTTTCAATTTCTCACCTAGAACAGTTCTAGCTTCAAAATCATCTTCATTAAAGAGCATATTTCCTCTAATCTCAGCAACCATGTCCCTAATCATTTGTCGCATCTCATCTCTCATCTCTTCCAATAGTTCTTTCTTGAAAGCTTTAACATCAAAATTAGAGGGTCTTGCCATCTTGCTCTCTTTGTTAAGCGATCTCAACTATTTAATTGGATCCTTGATATTAGTGGGCCAAATTCCTTTAATCTACTTCTAAATAAAAAGAGGTTTATGGCTAAGAAAAATGCATTTTTGAAAGTTGCGATGAATGTTATGTATGCATGATATGTAAGATTTTTTTTTTGAAAATTAAAATGAATGTCATGTATACATGCAATGCAAGATTTTTTTTTAAATTAAAATAAGTGTCATGTATGCATGAAATGCAAGATTTTTTATTTAAGGAAACTTAAGAGAGAAAAGCAAATAGAAAACCTAAGAGAGAAGAAAATAGAAGATGTAAACACATGACACAAAATCAAAATGCGAAGCTTAAACGTGTAAAATTTTGTCCTTATTTCTCCCACACACATATTCAATGGCGAGTATCTTGCCCTAGAATTTTTGGCCTGGGTTTTAATTATCAACGTGGGATAACAAAACTGACGTATGCAAGATAACTCTCAAAATAATTCAGAAAAGTAATGAGTCCTCTAAATAAAGCCTGAGTCCATTTCCTATGAGCCAAGGTCCTTAGCATCATAAAGTCACTTGTCAAGGCCCACTTGAAATGGGTCATGAATAGGCATGAGAGGCCCTTATTGACATAGTTTGTTTATAATGGGCTTTGGTTGGACACGACGGCCCATTTTACCTTGGATTGCTTATTGATGGGCTTAAGATTTATTTTAAAGGTCCATTATATGGCATAACACACATGCATGTGGGGAAAATTCCTAAGGATAGTTGCTAGGTCATTACATAGGCTTGAGTCTTGGGTAAAAAGGCTTCAGCTCCCATAACGATATACATCCATATATGTCTCCCCACTTAAGGGTCAAATAATGTGGATTAGTACATGTCTTGAGTAATAAAATCAAATATTCTACCACTATGTTTGAGTGAAACGTAGATAGTGAAGTAATGACTATTATTGGGTTAATTCGAGACTGAAGTGCTCATTATGTGCAAAATGTGTAGTAAATGCATAGATGCAAAAGAAATAAGAAATTGTAATATCCCGTGTTTTTAGATATTTTTATACTGCATCGGGATATGCAGTGTTAATAATTTTCGTATATAAATTACGATATTTTTACGAGATTGATATGTATTTAAAACCTATTTTAATTATTGTGTATTATTTTAAAGTGCTTTACGTAAAATTTTCCCAAGACTTTCATTTTCGGGGAAATTTTCACGTAAATAATTTATTATTAATTATTTTAAATATATTTATGGACTTGCATGAACTCATACGTATTTTTAAATTACTAAATAAAGCCTATGTGTGTATATATTTATTTAATTAGGGTTTAATTTATTACCCTAATATTTTATTATTTATTTATTAATTTTATTGTTATTTAATTATTTTATTTATTATTAAATTGTAAATTATTATAATAATGTGTGGTGTGAGATTTTTCCCAAATATTTTATTTAAAATTATTTTTTTTCTTTTTTCTTTTCTTTTTCTTTTTTCTTTTTCTTTTTCTTTTTCTTTCTTTTTCTTTTTCTTTTCTTTTCTTTTCCTTTCCTTTTCTTTTCTTCTTCTCCTTTCTTCTTCTCGAGCCCGATCCTTCTCCCCTCCCGCGGTAACTTCCGACCACCTACTGTCGGTGTGCTGCCAGTAGCTCCGCCTTCCCCAGCCAGCTACTCTGCCGCCCCTGCCTTCTTCCCCGGTGCCGGCTAGCTCCCATTTTCCCCATTTTGGCCGAAACTTCCCTCCTCGCCGTTCACCAACTTTCCGGCCACCATTTTTGACACCGCCGGTCTCTTTCTTCTTCTTGAGCTCTGATGAGCGTGATTCTAGCTTTGGTTTGAGCTGAAATGGTCTTGATTTGCTTAGGTTTCAAATTTTTGATTTCGGCCATATTAGGGTTTTTGATTTTTTTGAACTTAGAATTGCTTGATTCATGAAAACTCCCTTCAGAAATGTTGATCCTTGTAGTTTAATCTACATGTATGAATTTTTGTGGAATTTTTGGAGATTATTTTGATTTCTGGGTATTTTTGAATATTTTAATATTATTTTCTAATTTTCGGAAATTAATTAATTAAATTATGAAATTGTGTTTTATGGTAAATATAGGTGTTGAAATTAATTATAGGAATTTATTTGGAATTTTTATGAATTTCTATGTATTTATTTTGAATTATTTAAGTTTATGTAATTTTGGGAAATTAGGGTTAATTGTGTTTTAAATTGAAATTAATTGGTTAATTGAGTTTAATTATTGATATTATTGATAAATATGTTGAGAAAATTAATTTTGGATAATTATACTATTTTTGGTGAATTTTTGAAGTAATTTTAGTATATTTATATATAAGGGTATTTTGGTAATTTTACCCTAAATTGGCTAAAAATGTAATTTAATTGGTTTTAATAGTTATTTAAGGTACAAAAATGATTTCTACAAATTATTTAGTATTTTTAATTAATTAAAACTATTTTTCGTGAATTATTTTCAATTATATATATAATATACGGTTTTTCTAATAAAGTGAGTTTTTATCGGTTTTTACAGTGTTTTAAGGTTAATTAAGTAATTTTTACTTATAAAATGAATTTCTATGTTATAAGGGTATTTTTGGTATTTCTGAAATTGTTCTGTGTTTGTGGACCCCGGTCGATAGACTGTAGTTTGGAGTCCGACAGAGGGGTTGTAGATGAGTGGTTGAGCCTGTTTTTCGAAGTGTGTTTCTTTGCAGGGTCGGCTCTACTCTTTGAGTAGAGAGATGTCCGTTTTACAAGGGAGGTTCTGCCGAATTTTTGGTAGAATTCTCGTAAAACGTGATGTCCGGTCGATCCCTAATCCTGTTTCTGTGAATAATATTCTATATCGAGTTCTAGGATTTTCTGTTAGGTTTATTCTGATTTCTGTCGTTATTGTTTGTTTAGTTGCACCGAGACCAAGGTCTAGTGGACCAGGCCCGTCGGACCCATCTCGTGGAGCGCACTAAGTGTGAGTTGCTATTTTATATATATATGCTTAGGGTGCATGATTTTAGAAATATATGTTATAATTTGATTAAAATGCATAAATAATGTGATTTATATTTAAGTATATCCTTAGTTTATTTTTGGTTTACTTTTGGTATATAGTAAATTATATGCATGTTTTATTAATAAATTATATTTAAAATTTTTTTAAATATATTTCTAGCTTAATTTATAATTTGATTGGATTTATTTGACGTATATATACTCGAAGTATACCTGGTTTACTTTTGGTATATTTCCAGTATATATATGGTTTATGTTACTATTTATTTCAAATTCATGCATCATTTATTTGTGAATGAATGTTTTATATTTATTAATGAAGGATATCAATAGAACGTGCTACCTAGTGGGCAACACTAGGACCGAGTACGTACCGGTGCGCTTATAGCATTTAGGCTATATTACTAACCTATTTGTGGATATTGATTGGTTATGATTATTTGATGTGTGAGATGTGATTTGGGTGTGATTGCTGGAGCTCGATTGACCAATTGTCTCGGGGCCAATCACACTGGCAGTCAGACTGCTGGAGCTCGGTTGACTTAGTGTCTCGGGGTCAGTCTACTGTCTAAATGGATTAAGTGGATATATTTGGATTAAGTGAGCCTGTATGGCTAGAGTGTTGTCTAACACTGTTTGAGGTTTCGATATTATAGGGTTCTATTTGATCCTTCATAAAAGATGATTTTCAATAAAATATATAAAAAAAAATGATTTTTCTGCATCTGTGTGAATTTGCCTGTATATATACATATTATATATATACTGTTGGCTGTATGCATTGTCATTTAGTATGCATGTATACATATTATAGTAATTCACTCAGTGAGGTCTGACTCCCCTCCGTTGACTATTTTTCAGGAGAGTCATCATCTTCAGACCTCAGTAGCAGGCCTGTACGCCGGATTTCTTCTGCCCCGGCTTCTTTGTGTAAACTGCTTCTCTGAGTCTTGGGTTTATTTTATCTAGACACTGCAGTAGTCATTAAATATTTAAAGAGATGTTGTATTATATATTTGAATTGGATTTGTATTAAAAGAGTTTATATATATGAAATGATGAGGATTTGATTTAAATCCAGTTGGTTGAAATGTTATGGTGATATTTATGATTTTTATTTCCGCTGCATTATATATTGTTATTACTATTGCATGTTTGATTTTATTTTTAGGCTTGCTATGGGTTCCGGATTCGAAAGAATTCCCGTTCCCTAGCGCTGGTCATGGCCCTGTTTTGGGTCGTGACAGAAATAATTAAAGATGATAAAACACAAAAAAATTGGAATCAGTTTCTCTATCCTTAATGGAGTTACCATTATAGGCGGCGGGGTTTAGCACGCGCCCAAGCATTTGGCGACCACGGCATTATGTGGGCTCGAGGCCCACTTGGAAGTACGAAATAGGTCTTAGGCCTATTCGGAGATGGAGTCACCACCCGAATAAAAGCTGGGACACATTGTAAAAGAGTCCTAGAGGGGGGGTGAATAGGACTATCAAATAAAAATAGGAAACTAAAGGAATTTTTTGCAAGAATTGAGTAAGAGTTGAGAAGGAAGAATGAAGAACACAAATATTTAAGGAGTTCAGATTCAACAATAATCCTACGTCTCCACCTAACTTATCCCCAAGTTAGGATTTTTATTCACCCACAATCTTATTCACAAGAGTAAGAATACACAAGAGTTTTATGGCTCACTCTTACAACCTTACAACTTAAGTTTTCAAGGCTCACTCAAAAACCAAATTACAAGTGTTTTCATGGCTCACACTAAAACCAATTTCCCAAGTGTTTTAATGGCTAAACACTTAAACCAATTCCTTTTGAATAGAATCTCACTTCCCATTTTCTAAACCTAGAAAAATAAAAGAATAAGAATGTCTATTCTAATCAGTCACCAACTCTCATAAGATTTATACACAAAGAATTATTTAAACAAAAGTTTAAGAGCTCAATTAAATGTTTAAGAAAATGATGAATGATAAACAAGTTTTATTAACCTTTCAATTGAATTCTAAGTTGTGTTTATATAGACAAACACTTAAAAATGTAGTTTTTGGATGTATCAATCATGTCTCCAATGTTTAGAATTGATTTTGAATCAATTCTTGGACTTTTGGCAGCTCAAAGGATGTTCACGGGTGGCTCACGAGTGAACAATGCTCGTAAAGGGTGAAAATATATCCGTTGCATTCAAAACTTCCCATTGGAATGCTGTCAATGGTTTGCTCATGAGCAATTCATGAGCAATCAGCTGGTGAGGAGCGCTCATGAGGGGTTCTACCATATTTTGGCAAAAACGTGCTCCAAATGCTTCATTGACGGATAACTCGTGACCACTTCAAAAGATGCTCATGAATGGGACTAAAGAAGAATTATTCAGCCATAAATTCTTTATAAAATTTATAGATAATTGTCTTATCTTTCAATAAAAATTTGAATCACCTCAATTGGACATCTATAGCTTAGGATATTGTTAAAATACCAAGAGCTGTGCAAACTTAAATACAAGTTGCATATGTTGACTTCGACTTAAGATTTTCATACCCAAATGAACTTGGATTTTGACAAGCAAGATCAATCTGGAAAGCTTAAGATGTTTAATTCAAAATTGAAGAAGCTCATTTTCTCATTTAAGAGCTCTAAATATGTCAAAAGTCTTCTTCAATCTTAAAGGTTCAATTAGCCCGAAAAGTCACTATTCATCCAAAAGTGTATATGCTTGGTATATGTTTGGTATATAATTCCCTACACACTTAATTGAAATTATTAGTATAAACATTTTTTGTCAAAGTCAAAAATTAGGAGTTTGATCATACAAATGGTCAACACACTATACAGCAACTGGATTCCACGGAGGTTCCAAAAGTCATCATCAGAGATCGGGTTCGGAAACTAGGTATGAGCGTTTGAATGCTCACCAAACCTTGCAGTTGGCCTCCGTTTGTGTTTTGTGTTTTATAACCTTTAATTATTTAATTATTTCCTTATTTACATTCAAAATTGCACTTGCCTCCATCCACTTTCCAAGTTTTACAATTAAGTCCAAGTTTTCACATTAATCCAATTTCATGCTTTTAAGTCCCAACATTCAATGAAAATAAAATAAGTAATAATTTACAACCATACATTTGAATTAAATGGGGAAAGGGATTAGGTATTACAATGATTTTTATTATACAAAACAGAATAGAATAAACATAAAATAAACCAAAATAAATAAAAAATAAATAAAAGTAAAATAATAATAATAAGCATACAAATATTTAATTAAGTAAGATAATAAAATAACTGTATAAAAGAAGACTGAAAATATAGAAATATGAAAATAGATAAAAAATAAAAATAAAAATAAAAATGATACAGCAACGCCTCTTCAAAGAGGCGTCGCCCATGAGAGGTGTCACCTCTAGCCATGGGGCATCACCTTATAGCAAAGAGGCGTTGCATCAAAAATGGGCTCAAATGGGCTTAATTGAAATAGTGGTAATAATAATAATAAAATATGTAAAAACCATGCAAATTCAACCAAAATTCACATAAAAATTTGGTTAATATACTAAATTTTAACAACAAAATATACAAAAATACTCCCATCATTTTTCTGGTGAAATGGCTGAAAAATAAACAAATTTAGAACACAAAAATTTTGAGCACAAATTTTTTTCTTATGAATAGTGATGTTGGTAATAGCAAAATAGAGAAAGTGACTTGTTAAAGTGGCGATCGCCTCAGTAGTGAGGCAATCGCCTCTTCGTAGAGAATCGAAGAGGCGATAGCCTAACCAGCAAATGCAGATGACTCTCACAAGAAATAAATTTAGCTTTCAAATAAGCAATAACTAGTGTAAATGAACAAAACTTATAATGAAATAAGAACTTTTCTCAAAATAGTTGACCCTCAGAAATAGGTATGGACTTGATTTTGCACACCCGAATGCAAGGTTTCTACGTTCTCCTTCTCAAAGATTGACCTTCAAGCTTAATCCCTCATTTCTTCCCAAAAATCTTCCTTTTTTCCAGAACCTCTTTTTTTCTTGTTTCAGAGCTCGCCCTTTCTTCTCTCTCCATAAACCTCTAAGATTTTTTCCTCTTTTTTTTTCTCTGTCGAAAAAACCCTTGTTGCCTCCTTTTCTCTTTCACTTTTCATTTTATATTTCCGTGATTTAATCCCTACCCTCTACTCTCTTTATTATTACCATCACCCTTTTAGCCCATAACTTTTTCCCAAAAACTACTTATTCTTGTTGTAATTGCAGAGCAAGAATAGGTGGGGGCTCACCAACTTGCTGTCCTTAATAAACCTCATTTAATGCAGCAGCAAATGGCCTAGTGAAAAGGTGATTGCCTCTCTAAAGAGGCGACGCCTCTTCACCCAATTGTAGATCTAGGCCTTTTGGACTAAAGAGTTTGGGCTTTGAGTTATGTTTGCATGGATTTAGGTTTTTTGGGCTTAGACTCTTAAGTCCATTCTCAAGAAGATTTCGGGTTTCACTTGCATTTGAATTTCAAGTTTTCTCATCATCGGGCTTGATAATGGGCCGACCAAATTGAGCATCCGTAATTCGCTCCCTAACACGGGCCGACTGAATCAGGTGTCTACATATTATATTAAATTTCAAAGAAATAGAAAATAATTTAGTGAAAAATTTTTTTAGATGCAAAGTTTGAATAACTTTTTTATTTTACTAGTTTAAATTATCAATATTTAAAATTTATTAAATTTTAACTCATTTAGTTCAATCAGGACATAATTATAAGAGTGATAAATATCTTCTAACAAAAAATTTAACATGGCTTCATAAAAAATATTTCAAATTTAAAATATTATTTAAGGAAGAAGAGTTCTTCCTAATGATTGTTGGTTGAATGCCCTCCCTATTAATTAAAAAAAGTATTACATTTATAAAGTTCTTTTTAGAGATAATGACTTTTTTAATCCTATATTTTGGTGTAATTTACAATTTAATTCTACAAAAAAATTTCTTAACAATTGAATTCTAAATATTTTTAAATATATAACCATTATCCTGAATTGTTAACTTAAACGAAAATTGCAGAAATATTTTTAAATATATTGATATGCACCTCATTGACCAAATCATTTATACTTTAAAGAACTTAATGTAATTTAAAATATATATATATTTTAAGGTTCTATTCAAAATAGAGCTGTTAATTTAAATTTTCATTTTTCATTAAAAAAATTAAAATCAACGAGAGAGACCAATTATATAATACTATCTCTCATATTACCATTACCACTACTAACCTAATCATTTAAAAAAAAAAAAAATCAATCTTTATAAACAGATTTATATCATTATCTTTTCGCTAGATAGTTTGCATCCTTGGTTATTGTTTGATTCCTCTAGTGGTTATCCTCGCAGGATTAGGTTGTAGTTTCGGTAAAAATATAATAAAATAAAATATTAACGTTAGAGGAGTAGAGGAATAGCTAAGTGATTAAAAATGTAGAGTTCCAATGATCTTTCTATTTTATTGGTTTAAACTATCAGTATTTAAAAATTTACTAATTATTAATTTATAAGGATTATAAATAATTTTATATTTTTAAAATTATTTTAAAATAATTAATTAAATATATAATTTTAAAATTATATTAAATAATTTTAATAAATTAAAATTATAAATTAATCAAATAGTTTATAAAATTGTCAATAATAATTTTATTTGGTTATTTTTATTGAGCGTGCCTAATTAGGTTTACTCTATGTCTGTAAATAATAACCCTAACAAATAATAAAATACATGGTGGTATAGGAGGACTAATGATTAATCGTTCTAATTTAGTTGATTTACTAAAAAAACTCCGGATATTATGCATGGTCAATTATTAATTCTACAAAATGATTTTTTTTTTTTAAAAAAAAAAAGAGCAAAAAAGCCAAGAATAAAATAAGAATAAAGCTAGAAATCAAATGACAATGATTCAAATGTGTAATATGTACCTTTACAGAACAAGTAATCACACTACCACAAATATCACGGCCATAAACAAACTGCCTAAAAAAATCTAATAAAAATGTAAGAAAAAGGGAAAATTGTGTGAAAATATATTTGGAAAGAAAAAATAATAGAAACTTGAATTGGAATTGAATGAATACTGGAAAATGAGAATATTAAATAGAAAATAAAGAGATGTTTTGATTGAATAGAGGAGACGTGTTTTAGGTGAAATTGAAAATATAATTTTTGGTGGAATATAAAAGAGATTTTAAATAGAATAAGAATTATAGTGTTTTCACTAGAGTAAAAATATTTTAAAAAATAGATTTTTTAGTAAAATATTATGAATTTTAATAAATAATAACACTACACATCAACTAAAATGAGAGAATATTAAAGAGAACAAAAAATTTAGGAGCTTAGCATTTAAAGACACAATTATAAAGGTAATAAAAAATTTTCAACAAATAATTTAATGCAATTACATACTAATATCTCAACTTTAAAATGTCATTGAAACAAAAACCGTCAATCCTGAAGGTCAATGGTAATGGAATCACCTATAAATTTCCTTTTATATATACTATCCAGAGTTCTTTCTGAGACAGCTAAAACTGACTATAGAATTCTTGGCTCTTCTATCAGTCCATTCTAAGCGTCGTTTAAAATAAAAGAATGTATCAATCTAACACCTCATAAGGAAGTTTCTTATACATTATTTTAAAGTTGGCAGTTGCAATTTTTGCATCAAGAAAAATGCAAGTCAAACAGTAGATTTTATTTTTTATCTTATCTGCATAAATAACGCAGCTCTTATGTGTGCCCTCTGCATCTCCTCTTGCCATGGCCGCACTGATCCCTTTGCATATGCTTTTTGTCATCTTTTGCCTTGTTTCCCCGGCTAATTCTATTAATTTCAAGATAGCTAACTTTGGCTCTGAAGCAACCAATATAGTTTATCATGGAGACGCAGCATCTGTGGTTGGTATTGCTGAGTTAAATAACAGATTTGATTACACATGTCGTGTTGGTTGGATCACTTATGGTGACAGGGTTCGGCTTTGGGACTCAAGTACAGGGAAGCTTTCTGATTTCACATCCCATTTCTTGTTCAATATAGACACCCAAGGTCTTCCTACGTATGGCCACGGGCTTGTGTTCTTCCTTGCTCCTGTTGGATTTGATATCCCACCAAACTCCGCCAGTGGATTCTTGGGGTTATTCAACACCTCGACCATTGACTCGCCTCATAACCAAATTGTTATGGTGGAGTTCGATACATATCCAAATACACAATGGGATCCGAAGCCTCTAGTTGAGCATGTAGGGATCAACAACAACTCTCTTGCTTCAGCTGTGTACACACCTTGGAATGCTAGCTTTCACAGCGGAGATGTTGCTGATACATTGGTTACTTACAATGCTACAACTAAAAATTTGAGTGTGTCCTGGACTTACCAGAGCACCTCAAATCCTCTAGAGAAGACTAGCCTATCTTACACAATTGATTTGACCAAGGTTTTGCCACAGTGGGTTACTATTGGCTTTTCAGCTGCTACTGGTCAGTATGGAGAACGAACGCAAATCCAATCTTGGGAATTCAATTCTACTTTGAATGTAAAGGATAAAATTGAAAACCCTTTTTCCCGGAGAAGAAGAATAATAATTAGTGTTGCTGTTTCAGCAGGTGTTCTAGGAGCTGGGGCGATTGTGGGATTTTTTGCCTCTTGGAGCAGACGGAAACAGAAGATCATGAAGAGGAAAGCAGTAGAGAAAATGAGCTTCACATCGTTCAATGATCTTGAAAGAGGAGCAGGACCAAGAAAGTTTTCTTATGAAGATCTTGCTGCAGCTACCAACAACTTCTCTAATGAAAGGATGTTGGGTAAAGGAGGATTTGGTGCTGTTTACAAGGGATACTTGATTGATCTGGATATAGCAATTGCTGTAAAGAAAATCTCAAGGGGTTCTAGACAAGGTAAAAAGGAGTACATCACTGAAGTGAAAACCATTGGCCAATTGAGACACAGGAATCTAGTGCAACTCTTGGGTTGGTGTCATGATAGAGGCGAGTTTCTACTTGTGTACGAGTTCATGCCAAATCGTAGTCTTGATTCTCATCTCTTTGGCAAGAAAAGTTCTCTTAGTTGGGCTATTAGGCACAAAATTTCTCTTGGATTGGCCTCAGGATTGTTCTATCTTCATGAAGAATGGGAGCAATGCGTGGTGCACCGAGATGTGAAATCAAGCAATAAAATGCTGGACTCAAATTTTAATGCCAAGCTAGGTGACTTTGGGTTGGCCAGGTTGATGGACCATGAGCTTGGTCCAGAGACAACAGGATTGGCAGGAACATTGGGTTACTTGGCACCTGAATACATAAGCACAAGAAGGGCTAGTAAAGAATCTGATGTCTATAGCTTTGGTGTGGTTGCCTTAGAAATAGTAAGTGGAAGAAAGGCAATCGATCACATTCATGATAAACACGAGATGAGTTTGGTAGAGTGGACATGGGAGCTTTATGGACAAGGGAAGCTTCACTTGGCAGTTGACAAGGTACTTCAAATGGATTTTGATGAGAAAGAAGCAGAGTGTTTGATGATTGTGGGGTTATGGTGTGCCTATCCTGATCCCAATCTAAGGCCATCAATCAGACAAGCAATTCAAGTTCTAAAGTTCGAAAGTGTAATGCCAAATCTGCCTCCTAAAATGCCTGTACCAATGTATCATGTGCCACCAGCTTCTGCTAGCTCTGGTGAACCCTCCATTTCCAACTCCAGTCTTAGTGTTGGCCGTTGAAAACTAAGTCTTATCGCTAGTTTGAAACAGCACCTATACTTTTATCCACATAACTCTTGAACTATTGCTTTTTATGTGAATGTAGAATAAAATCTTATAACTTGATGGCACATGTAATATTTTTTTCTTTGGGAACTTTAAGCCGCTAATAATACTGTGTTGGGAAATTGGAAAAGGAGCGGGGTAGAATTCAAACCCATTCTCCGGACACAATGCATCCAATGCCATTGAGCTATACAAGCTCAGCACTTGTACTACTTGTAAAATAGCATTCTGCAGTAATATTATTATGTATGCCCGGTTAGATATATGGTATGGTACTGAAATTTAGATTTATTTTAGTTCAATTATCAAAGTTAATTTTTATCTTTTTAGATATCAAAATTTTATTTAATTTTATAATAATCATTCATAAAAAAATTTTGAAAAAAATTTTTGATATCTATATGATTCAAAATTACTATTTTAATCCAAAATTAAAGATTTTTTTTAAATAAATCCATATTTTCAATACATTTATAGAAAAAAAGGAAAAAATTGAAAATTATTTTGATTCCACCTAGTAAGAGTAAACTCATCCTAAATGATATTAAAACCTAAGAAAAGTAAATTTTCAAACTTCTTATAATTTATAGACTAAATTGGAAAGGTATAGAATTTAAGAGATAAAAATAGTTTTTAAGAGAAATTTTGAGGACTAAAATTTTTTGATGTAACCCCTTTTGAGATAAAATCAAAATTTTGTGACAAAAAAGAAACATATTAAAATTTAATACCCAAATTGTAATAAATGTAAAATTGAGTGACTACTATTACATTTAACCCTATATATGCATGACAGGATCCGATTGCTTGCCATATGTACTTTTCAAACTAAGATTAGTTTTATATATTTATATATCTTTATATATTCATTTTAAAATTTTTTAGTATTAAATATATCTAATTAAACTATTTTTAGTTATAAATTTTTTAATAATTTTTAAATATTAAAAATATTCCTCGTTTATATATAAAAAAAAAATACTAAGGATTAAGGGGGAAAAAAAGGAGCACCGTTTATAGCTCCCATTCGAAAGCTATTTCATTGGCTAAAATCGTCATGCAATTGCATATAATGAGAAAAATCGAAAAAAAAAATAAAAACATAACTGATTAAACTCTATAACTATCATAATCAATTCTTTGGCTGATAGACCAGTTCGGTAGCTATATATAATGAGCTTTGTTGATCCTTCTGTTTTCAAATTTATACGTATATCTCATAAAGCGGTATTGTAGCTAGTATCCATCATGGCAACACCTTTTTTTTTTCCCTTAATTCTTAGTATTTTATATATATATATATATATATATATATATATATATAAATGAGTAATATTATCAATATTAAAAAATTATTAAAAAAATGTATAACTAAAAATAATATTATTAGATATATTTAATATTTAATATATCAGAAATAATATTTATTAAAATGTGTTAAAAATAAATAATTTGATTTAATTTTAAAATTAATAAATAAAATCACTTATTATTATTTTAGAAAATAATCCATAATTTTATATGAAAAAGGTTCATAATATATGACATTTTAAAAAATAACTCATACTAATTTTTAAAAAAAATTATAAATATATTAAAAATAATTATTGTTAGATATTTAACTTTTAAAGTTAAAAATATAATAAATACTAATTAATTATGCTACATGTCAAATTTACGGTGAAAAGTTCATAATCTTATATATCAAATTAAATTTATCTAAGAATTTCTCCAATACCTGTGATGGCCAAAGCCACGCAGAGGGAATAAGATTATGTTGATTGTGTAATAGGAGTAGAACAACTGACTTGATGATACCTAGCCAGTAGAATCCTTAAAGTATAAGGCTGAAGCACCTAGCTCCCTAAGACATTGAATATATGATTTTTATTTGTAATTTCAAGGCCCAATTTTTATTTGTAATTCTTAAGGTATATCCGTATTGTTACAATACTTACTTTTACAAGAATCATATAACCAGCTTAATCAAGCAACTTACTTTTAGTTTATGAATACTTTCAGAATTACTTAGTGAAAATGCCATCATTATTCATCTTATTTCCTTTTTTTTTTTGGGACAAAGATGAAATGAAATGAGATATATATTCATTCCATATGAATACAGGTAAAAGGTCAATTTGTTAAAAAAAAAAAATCCTAAATAATATTTGATCCCAAGAACGTAATCGTTACTCGAAGTCTTAAGGAATATGTCCACGGCCTTGAATGCTTTTTTGCTCGTTTCTGGATTTGAAATCCCACAAACTCTATTACTGGATGGCCTTTCTAACACATCAACTATTGATTCTTCTCATAATCAAATTTTTAAGGAATTTGATTCATTTCCAAATGAAGAATAGGGTCCGAAGCCTTTAGCTGTTGAGCATGTAGGGATCAAAAATTAATAACTCTCTTGCTTCAGCCGTTCATACGTACTCTGGAATGCTACAAGTGACCCAATCTTCTCCCTATGAATCTCTAACCAGTGGCTTCCACAATTAACCGTTTATGAATTCTACCTTGTGCTTAAATACCAATTTATTCATGACTGATCGACACCATGTTGACTTTTTATTTGTGCTTGGGATTGTCCTTGTTTGATGTAGTGGAGTTTTCTGAGGACATACTGCCTTAACCAAAAGAAAAATAAATAAATAAACAAAATGATTCAAAGCTTGAGGATTCAAGCCAGCTTTGATACCATGTAAAATCTATGTTGCACGGAAACGTGATCACACTGGTGTTTCCGTGAATCGGATAATGGTGAAAAATATCCTTCACATGTATCGGGGTTGTTTCTATAAATTTGAAAAAATAAGAAAGGCGTTTTCTTTGTTAACGTAGTCTTTAGTTCATCAGGAAAGAATTGGGAATCAGAAAGAAAAAGAAGAAAATTAAACCCAATCAACAACAACACTCCCAGAAGAAGAAATAAAAGCCAAATCAACAAGAAAAGCATATAAATCAAATGAAAATAAAATTCAAATTAAAATGGGAAAATACATGTAAGCATCCAATCTCGAAATGCAATTATGCACATGTGTGACGAAAGCTTCTATGATGAAAATCTAATCGAGAATTGATTTCTAGTGTCAAGTTTCACGATTTAAAAGATTAAATTGCTACGTTTTGTGGATTTTATTGCAAAATTGATTTTTAGGAATTTGATTGCAAAAATTAGAAACTTCGGATGACCATTTTTGTAATTTAATTAAAAAAATAAAAAATAAATAAAAATGTGATAGGCCGGCATTTAATGCCGATCGACATTATGTAGTATCAATCGGCATTAAGCAATGTCAATCGGCATTACGGGACGTTGGTCGGCATTCCAGAGTGCCAATTTTCACTAAAAATTGATTTTTTACGCTGAGAATTGATTTTTTTGTCATTTCTTAATTTTTTCATTAGTCCAGGACACCACGTGTCCTTGCATGTGCAAATCTTTGATTTTTTTTAAAACTCTATCACCATCTTATTATCTTATTTTGAAAGTTCAAAAATAAAAATTCAGCCAAGCTTTAAAAGCCAAGCGGCAGAGTCTGTGAAGGAGGAGGAGAGAGGAAGAGGCTACGGAAAACAAAAACCCTATAGAGGTAGAGTCTGTGAAGAAAAATCAGAGAGAAGAGGAAAGAGAGAAAAAAAATCTTTTTAGTCTATAAAATAAAACCCTAGTTATTTTCTTTACTGTGCAGAAAGCCACACACCTTCGCTCTTCATTTTCCGTTTTCAAAACCTTCGGGAAATCAACAAAAATACAACAGAGTCAATCTCAAAAAGGTGATAATCCTAATCTGAGGGGCATTCAAATAGCATTTGCACAGCATCTGCTACTCTTTTTCTGTTCTTTTTTATTTTGATTTGATTTCTTTGTTTTATTTATTGATTGAGTCGTTACTAATTAAATTTTTTGTTGTGTTTTTTATTTTTGATTGGTGTTCTGTGGTGCTCTGGATGTGAGGTTGGTGATGTGAGATTTTAGCAGTAGCTACATTGAATTCATCGAATGTCATGGACTCAATTTTGTGAAATTTCCATAGAATTTAGGATTTACTATTTTATGCGGTATTTTGTTCATTGCTTTTACTAGATTGTAATTAATTTGCTTTAATTTCCTGCAATGTAGTTTGTAATAGCCCCAATAGAGGGAAATCAATAGAATTTTTATTTTCTACACTCAAAATTGATTAGTAATCCAGACTCAATTTGGTAAAATTCAATTAAAATTAATGATGGCAGTAGATTAATTTTAGGGTTGCATGAAATTGAATTAGGGTTTCTTAGAAAAATCATGTAAAAATTGTTGTTTTAATTTATTTTTGGTATGTTTGTTGAACTAAATTTTGTTTTTGGTTCTCATGCCTTTTGGGCCTTAAGCCCATTTCTAGTTAATTAAAAATAATTTAGATTTAGCTTAGCCCATTAATTTCATTTCTTTTAAGATAAATAGACTTAAGCTCCGTTTTTATTTGAATTAAAATTAAGTTAGACATAAGCCCACTTAATAATTTAATTTATTCTTTAAAATTTGTAGACAATAGGTCCATTTCCTTAGGTAATTAAAACAAGTAGATTTAGGCTCACTAATTCAATTAAAATGTAGGCTCATCTTTAGTCCATTTTACTTGTAAATAAAATATGTAAAATTAGCTAACTTTAATTAATAAAATTAATCTAGTTTAGATGTCGGGACACTGTCTTTTGTATGCATTTTTACATGTAATTTTATGACTTGTTGCCTTTGGGTTAAATAGATGTTTAATTAAAGTTTAAATAAAATTACATGTAATTAGAGAATAAGATAGTAGTTCATAAAGTAATTCTAAATGAACACGAGACTAAGAGAAGTTAGTATTCCATTCCCATAATCCCTTGGTTGTGGTGCTAGCTTTCTTTTAGAGAATCGAGTACTACCATTTCAATTTATCCCAGTTAATACCCTGGGTGACGACTTCTCATCTCCACGCTATGTCTTTGTGATATAATAGTGTGTTCCCTAGGACCCTGAGCCTAAACAATGTTGCAGTTGCTAAAATCTTAGGCACACGCTAAAGCCCACCATCTACAATGGCGACTCCACTAGGGATAAAAGATCTTGATTATACTTGTGTTCTTTAGAATTATTTTATTAATTATTATTTTATTCTTGCATTCATTCTGCATGTCCCTATTAACCAATGGCATTAGTTTATGATTCCATGATTCCACTAGCTTTATGGAGTTGTAAATTGGCTAACCATTACTCTTAGCCTTAACTTGGTTCAAGAGAGATTACTAGGCTTATCTAACTAGAGTCTATAACTAAAGTCCTAAAGGGGAGTAATCTTCTCTCAAGTTTGCAAAGGATGTTGGGCCCCTCTGACCTTGGCCTGTAACTCAAGTCTTAAAGGAGAGCATCTTGCTAAGGGAACCTTGACTTTTCATTGGACCCTAACCACATATAATGGCTTAGTAACTTCCTTTAGGAATACCCAAATTGTTCGTGTATTTTTCCATAAGATATTTTTATCTATAAAAGCCTAAGCTCATACTTTAAAGAGCCCATCTGGGCTAATAAAGATGCGGCTAGACCTTTATACCTATAAATATTGTTTCTATGCTTTTATTGCTTTAAGAGAGATTTGGCATATGCATTAATTCTTGATATCCCATGTTGATATTAAGGCTAAGACCAAAAATTCTAGGAAAAGAGACTCACCATTGAACATGTGTGTGGGAGGAATAAGGTTAGAAGGATGAATGTTGTACACTTGATTGATATTTGCTATTTGCTACTTGTTGCATAGCACATGCATCATGCATACATGCATTTCATCCATCATACTAACACTTTATTTTGCAGCCATCATAGATTCATTTGTCTCTTCTCGTATTTAGGGACGAAAAGGTGGTAGACTAAGAAGAACATATTTAAGTCCTAAAGCCATAGCAAAAGAGATCATTCATAGACTAGAGAAGAGTCCTATTAATCTACTTTACTTAGAAGCTGAACCAAGTCCAACTGAGCATATAGAAATGGAACAACAACAAGGAGGGAACTGGACCTTAGAAGACATCAAAGGAGCTTTGATGGGTGACATGAGAGCTATGATGCAAGATGAACTAAGATAGACTTTATCTGGATTGATGCAACCTGATACTGTTGTCATACCATCATCTGTAATTGAGTAACCACCTATTGTTGCAGCTACCCCACTTACTGCAGATGCTCCACTTGCTGCTAATAATGTTGGGGGGCAACCTATTACTAGAAACCCACCTGATGTTGATGTGAAGCTTGAGGATATTGAGAACTAAATGGTAGAGAAGGCAAAGAGAGAATCACTTGAACTGGTACAAGACTATGAGTCCAAGCAGATACAAGTATTGACCCAGAAAATGTCCAAGATGGAGGAGCTGATTAGAGGACAAGGTATGGGATATTCATTTGACTTTGATGATATGCTGTTAACGAAGCGTAATAAGCTACCTGAAAAGTTTAAAGTGCCTTAGCTACAAAAATTTGATGGAACTAGAGATCCTAGGATTCATCTCAGTTATTACATAATAACTATAAGCACTACTAAGGCCCCATTAGCAGTGATTACTAGGTTATTTGTACTATCTTTAGAGGGAATGGTTGTAAACTGGTATCATGGGTTGTAAAAATCTGTTAAGGCTAACTGGAAAGAATTATGTACTACCTTTTTAAAACATTATGATTATAACACTAGATTGGAAGTGTCTATCAAAGATTTAGAACTAATAAAGCAAAAATAAAATGAATCCTTCTCTGATTTTCTTACTAGGTTCATGAACAAAGCAGGATTGATGAAAAATAAGCTGGCTAACAAAGATTAGGTTAGGATAATAGTCCGCAATGTATCACTTAATCTAGTCGAGAGATTGCAGATGATGAACCCCAAAACATTCATAGACCTGTATGATGACGGTCTATAAACTAAAGAGATTAAGAATGAAAAGAAGAAAAGCTCTAAAGGTGCCAAAGCCTAAAATTACTCAATTGGGGGCACACAATAAGGAAGCATTAGCCAAGCTGTGGAGGTGCGCGTAGTTCAGCCTATTAAAAGATTCTCCAACTTCAATTGACCACTCTCAAAAGTCCTAAAATGATTAATCCAGAAAGGCCTACTCTAACCCTTAACCGTTTCCAAACCACCTAACCTAAATGTCCAAGCCTATGACCCTAACAGCTATTGTAAGTTTCACCAGGTAGCTGGTCATTCCATAAATACATGTATCCGCCTCAAACACGAAATCCAAAACCTAATAGACTCCAAAAAAATCACAAACCTTGAAAAATCCAATCGTAACTCAAACACTAGAAATAATCCTTTCCCATACTACCGAAATGTCCCACTACCAACCACTATGATAATCAACTCGGGAGTTAGTGAGGAGGAAGTGCTAGACTCCTTTGAAAACATAAACCCTACAGACAGTAAGGAATCTCTTGATACCTCTAATGGAGTTGAGGATTTGCTGGGATAACCCTTAAGCAAATTTGATTACAAAGTGTTCTACTACAAGCCACCCTCTGCTGATATCCCTATTGAATCAATAATGCTTTTAGGATAGGGTGATGAGTTTAATAATGAGCCAGTAGAAGAAGAAAAAGAATCCAAAACTCTAGAACAGCCACAAAGAGGAGTTAAGGATTTACTGGGGCAGCCCTTAGGCAAATTTGATTACAAAGTATTCTATTCAAAACCTGCTTCTAGTGACATACCCCTTGAGGAGATTGTGCCTACAAGATGGGGTGATGAGTTCGAAAAGGAGAGTAAAGGGTCCTTAACTCTTGAACAAAGGATCGAGGAGCTACTGAGTGAGCATTTAAAAAAGTTTAACATGGAGGGAAAAGAAATGTGCATAATAGAAGTGTGGAAAAATGGAAAAAGGGACCATATTATTGGGGTTATAGACATCTGGTACGACTTTAACGAGGAAAGTCCCACTGTCTTGACGTATAGAGCGATAACCCTAATATGAATCATATCACTAGGAGTGGGAGGAATTACAAGGCAATAGAAAAGAAAATCAAGAGAGTCGCAGAAAGAGAAGAAGTAGAGGATGCAGAAAAAGAAGGAGGAGAAAAAGAAGACCTGATTTTGGAATAGCTAAAGAAGGCTGAAGCAAATGTCAACATTTGGGAACTACTAATGCATTCAGGTAGTCATAGAAAAGCTCTTGTGAAAGCTCTGTCAAACATGAACATTGAAAGAGCAACTATACCTGAGGCTATGGTAGCAAAGGTTACAGAAAAGAAACACGGGTTGATAACGTTCTCAGTTGATAATTTGCCTTTGGAAGGAAGAAATCATAATAAAGCATTATTTATCCTAGTTGAAGTAAAGGGGAAGTGAACCAACTTTGCAATGGTTAATGATGGTTTTGCTATTAATGTGTGTCCACTAAAGATCCTACCTAATTTGGGTTTGAAAACCGATGACTTAACAGGTTCAAATTTGATAATTAGAGCCTATGATGACAGCACTAGGAATGTGGAGGGGACATTCCAAGCTCTAGTTAAAATAGGACCCGTGGAATCCACCGTTGAGTTCACTATGCTAGATATCCTTATGACCTATATCTTATTATTGGGAAGGCCATGGTTCCATGCTCTAGGAGGAGTACCCTTAACTATGCACAAAAAGATAAAATTCCCTTATGAAGGAGATGTAGTGACCAGGAACCAATGCAGCTATGGTTGCCATACTGGAGAAACAAAAGCAAGTGTGTGTTCCTCCTGGTTTATAAGTTGCTGGGATATTTAATGAAATTAAAATGGACCCAAGGGTTATGAAGATGATGGAGAGCATGAATTATCAACCTGGATAAGGATTGGGAAAGAATGAGCAGGGAAGCCCTAGGCTACCAAAGTTCAAGAGTCTAAGTGATACCAAGGGGTTAGGGTGCACTGAGATAAAACTTGGTAGCAAAAGAGGAAAGGAGAAGGGAGAGGACAAGATAAATAAGCCCTTGGGGAGAATTGGGCTGATGAGTGAGAATTTTATCAAGCCAAGGGAAGGCAAGTACTATCTGGGTGATAGGGAATCTGTCAATGTTATTGGAAAAGACATTCCTAGGTTTGAAATCTTCAAAGAATAGATTATGGAGAACCTGGTAAAGAATAACAAAGAGGAAGTGATAAAGCAAGTAGCTGAGAAGATGGGTGATACTGCTATCGAAGAGCTGTTGAGCCACCCTAGGATTTAGCTATTATCATTAGTAGTAGTTTTAGTGATGTTTTTTATGAAGAAACTAATGTAATAACGTCCGGCCTTTATGAGGATGAAGAATTTATTTTTCCATGGTTAATAATATGAATTCTGGTTTGGCTTACTTATGTGATGTCCATCATGATGGTTCTATGCATTTTAATATTGATTGTATATGCATGTTAGACATTAATTCCATTCAATTAGATTCATTAAATATAGGCACAAATGGTAATCCTAGGAACATTTTTATATCACATGATGTAACTCCTGAAGAGAGGAAAAATTTAGAGAGAATAGTAACAAAAAGAAAGGTAGTATTTGTTTGGACTTATGAAGATATGCCAAGTTTAGACAAGGAAATTACAGAACATCACATCCCAACTTATCCAAAAATTAAACTTGTTAAACAGAAACTATGCAGGCTAAGACTAGAGTGGATTGAAAAGATAAGAGAGGAAGTTGCTAAACAAATTCAGGCTAATTTTCTAGAAGTGGTAGATTATCCTCAATGGTTGGTAAACATAGTACCAGTACCTAAAAATAACAGTAAAGTACGTATGTGTGTGGCTTTCAAGAATCTAAACAAAGCATGCCCAAAAGATAATTTTCCTTTACCTCACATTGATGTGATAGTGGATAGTATGGTATCGAGCGCAATGTATTCTTTTATGGATGGATTTTTAGGATATAATCAAATAATGATGGCAGTCATAGATAAGATCAAAATAACTTTCATTACAGATGGGGGACGTATTGTTATAAGGTTATACCTTTTGGATTGAAGAATGCAGGTGCAACATATCAAAGGGCAACTACTACTCTTTTCCACTACATGATGCACAAAGAAGTAGAAGTATGTATAGATGACATGATGGTCAAGTCAGACATAAGAGAGGGACACTTTGAAGCTTTAGATAAGTTCTTAGCTTGAATTAAAAGGTACAATCTGAGGCTCAACCCAAAGAAATGCATTTTTGGGGTTACTTCAAGAAAACTGCTAGGGCATATAGTTAGTAGCAAAGGAACTGAAGTAGATATAGATAAAGTGAAAGCTATCCAGGAAATGCCAGTGCCAAAGACAGAGAAAGAAGTAAGAGGATTTATTGGTAGGTTACAATTTATTAGCAAGTTTTTTACAAAGCTTACTAATATTTGTGACCCAATCTTCAAGAGAAAATCAACCTATAGAGTGGAATGCTAATTTTTAGAAGGCCTTTGATAAGATAAAAGAATATCTCACCAAACCACTTGTATTGAGACCATCGAGGCAAGGTAAACTATTGATCCTATATTTGGCTCTAGAGGAAAAGGCAATGGGGGCAATGTTAGCTTAATAAGGATTGGATGGGATAGAGCATGCAGTGTATTACCTCAGCAAAAAGTTCTTGCCATATGAAGAAAAGTATGATTTGGTGAAAAAGACGTGTTGATAATGATCTGGGCAATATGAAAATTGAGGCATTACTTTCATTCTTATAGGGTTTAGGCTATTTCAAAGATAGATCCCTTAAGATACTTACTGCATACACCTACTTTGACTGGAAAGATGTCTCAATTGCTAGTACACCTAATTGAATTCAACATAGAGTGCATTACCATAAAGGTTATCAAAAGAAGGGTAGTAGCAGAATTCCTAGCACATAATGCAGTAGAGGGTGATGAACCATGGAACCTAGAATTTCCAAATGGGAATCTAGCAATTGTAGAGCATCGAGAATGGAAGCTTTATTTTGATAGGGCTATAAACAACAAAGGAGTTGGATTAGGAGTGATCCTTATTACACCATAAGGAGAAACCATACTGATCGTCAAGAAACTGGATTTCAAAGTAACTAATAATATAGCTGAGTATAAGGCATGCATTCATAAAATGGAAGCAGTAATGGCAGCTGGAGCAAAAGAGTTGTTAGTATATAAGGATTCGATGTTGGTTATTAGTCAGGCTAACGAAGAATGGGAAGTGGAGGAAAAGCTGAAACCCTATGTCCACTATTTAAGGAATTTAATAAAGAACTTTTCCAAATTTCTTTTTATCCATCTATCAAATGGCAGATGCTCTAGCAATGCTCTATTTAATGTGGGATAGTGTAACTGGATTGACTATAAAGCCATTAGTGATCATGAAATCAAGATCTCCATATTATGAGGGTGAGTAAATTATGGGAATTTAAGTAGGCCCAAAGAGAAGCCATGGTTTTATGATGTTTAAAGGTTTATCAAGGAAGGAAAATATCCAGATGAAGCCAGTTCAAAAGAGAGATATGCCCTACGAGTTCTTGCATGTAATTTTTCAAGTCATTATGGGTGTTGTATAAGAGAATGCCGAATGGGATAAAGCTTAGATGTCTCAAGAAAGATTAAGTAGAAGAGGTGATGAAGGAGATTCACACGGGAGCTTATGGTTCTCATATGAATAGAATAACCCTAGCAAAAAAGATAATCAGACAAGGGTACTACTAGATGAGCATGGAAAAAGATTACATTACAACAGTAAGGCAATGCCATAAGTGTCAGATCTATGGGAATCTCAACCACTTTCCTCTAATGGTGCTGAATAGTTTATCATATCCCTAGCCTTTTGCAGCATAGGGGATTGATATCAAAAGAGAAATAAGGCCAACAACATCAAATGGACATAAGTATATAGTTATGGCAATTGATTACTTCTCTAAATGGGTAGAGGCTAAATCTTTTAATAATCTAAAGGTGAAGCAGATGGGCCGATTTATTGAAAAGAATCTTATTTCCAGATATGGGGTTCCACATCAAGTTGTGATAGACACTAGGGTTCAGTTTCAAACAGAGACGATAGAGTTATTGCAAAAATATAGGATCGAGCATTATAAGTCTTCATCGTATCAACCTCAGGCTAATGGAGCAGTGGAAGCACTGAATAAGAATATCAAGAAAATCCTCTCTAAGATGGCCAAAACTTACAAAGACTGGTCTAAGTACTTTCCCTTTGCCTTGTGGGGATACAGAACTATAGCCAAAACTACCACAGGCCAAACTCCGTTCTCCTTGGTGTATGGCTGTGAAGCAGTTTTGCCTATAAAAACTGAGATCAAGTCTCTAAGAGTGGTTATAAAGGCCAAAACGCCTAAGAGTGAATGGGCACAAAAGAGATATAATCATCTGGTATCTCTAAATGAGAAGAGGATGAATGCTTTGTTTCATACTCAGATATATCAGAGGAGGATAGCAAGGTCGTTCAATAAGAAAGTAAGGCCAAGGAAAATAAGAGCTGGGGACATGGTATTAAAACAGTATGGAGCAATGGTGTTCAATCCGAGAGAAAAATTCAGATCGAATTGAGAAGGACCATACTTAGTCAAGTCAGTTCTGCCAAAGGGAGCTGCCAAGATATCTTATCTTAAAGGGAACGAGTTCATAAAGCCTGTTAATCTGGATTGCCTCAAGAAATACTGCCCGTAAAAATAAATAAAAGTAGTATAAAGAAAATAAAATCCGTTGACTAGAAAACTTGAAAAGGATAGTCAGGCAAAATTTTGGACATTCTCGCTGTTCAGAAAACCTAAGGGCTGCTAGGCAAAAATTAAGGAATAAATAAAAGAAAAAGGTCCCGCTGATTAGAAAACTCGCAAAGGGCTAGTCAGGCAAAAGTTAGGGAAATAAAATGTGAACAAAAAATATTTAGTTAGAAAATTTGAAAGGACTAGCTGATAACATGAGTTATGTCATGTGATATAGTAAATGTACTCATTCTGGCCCTAATTAGTGAATCTTATTGAAATTGAATTTTGTTATAACATTGCATGTTCTATCTTATTTATAATGCATAAGTACTAGAAAGGAAAACCGAACATAAGAGCTTAAAATTAGCTCTACGAGACCATTTTGCTTTAGTACATAAAAGAAGAGTGCTAAGTTGAAAACCTGAAAAGGCAGCTTAGGCAAAAGTTAGGGCAGGCCTACTAAGTTGAAACCCCAAAAAGGTAGCTTAGGCAAAAGTTAAAGAAAAAAAATATAAAATAAATAAAATAAAATAAAATTCACTTAGGACCATTTATTCATCCAAGTCTAATTTCAAGAAAGGAAAATTTGAAATAGATCAGTACAATAACGCAGTCTGACATAACTACAAATAAAAAATGAAGATAGCCTGGAATCAATCATCTTGAGCTCCACTATCAGGCCATGGGCTCCATCCTCTACTAAGGTCATCATGATGATAAGTATATTGAGGTCTGACAGATGAAATACCAATGCTGTAAGGGTCCATGCCCAAGTCCGCAAGCCACCGATGAAGCATCTCGTTCTCCTCGCTCCAAATCCCTAGAATAACTCTACACATATAGGAAACATAATATCATATGCATTCCATGCATACATTTGCATAATAAGTGTATATGCTCACCCATCAACTATCTGTGACCTTTATGGTAAATAACCTCTAAGAAGAGGCAAGTTCGTACAAATACTCTGCCTATGTCTGGGGGACTTACTTTGTAAAGTTGTACTAATATCAATACCAAGTGTACATGTAATACAAGAGATAAGTTAGAAAAAATCACATGGGAAGTATCTGCTGGAGAAAAGCTGGGGAGCTGAACATCACCAAAATGCATATGTTGCTCTACCAGAGTTTGAATAGTGGGGGCCCAATGAAGCATAGATCTATCAGAAAAGGGGACATCACCAAAAATAACACCAACAAAGGTTCCCGCACAACTGGTCCCAACGTGTTGAGTATGTTGTGCATGACTAGGTCTAGGCCCAGATACCTCAGGCTTAATCTCAGGCTCAATAGCAGTCTCAACCCCCTAAGCAGTTCTAGCCACCTCCTTCATTACCTCGTCGATAGGGGAGCCAATCTCCTTAAACTGAGAGAAAAGAAAATAAGTGATTTAAGCATTCCAGAAGAGAAATGATCAGAAGTTACCTTAGCCTGGTCAGCAGGAACCTGCTCCAAGAGGTTCTCATGGATGAACTACCGGTAGTGGCGAGATCGTTCAAGAAAAATTATGGCATCATATCCTTATAATGCCTCTCTCAACTCTAAACCCGTTAGATGAGAACTGTATAACATCAAGAGAGGAACATCAGAGGGAATACGGCGTCAGGAAGGTCAAGAATGCCATTGATAAACCCACTCTCCTAAATACCACATCCGACAGCTATAACCAGGGAGCAGAATCCTCATGTCCTCAAGTTATACTGCAGTAACCATGAAATCGTACCTCTGGACATCATTTGCTCCCTTTGGCTAATTAGATTTAATTTTCAAAATCATGTTATTAAGTTTAACTTGCATTAAATTATGAAATACTAATGATTCTATTTTCCTACTATGTGTCACTCGATAGTTTTCAATTAATTACGGTAAGTCTATAGAGGATTCTTGACACTCACTAGATGGGAAGAGCCCCATCTCTACATCAAAGGGAGCCTCCTATCAAAACTGCTAGCATCGAAGCCACAAATCAACCTAATCTTTAAAATCTAGATCTGGAAAGAGGAAATAAGTAAAAAAAGAAAAGGATGATGTAAATGCAAAGCATGCCAAAAGCCACACATAATGATAGCACCTCTACATACAGTGTCCAGTTTATAATATAGATAAGCCAACATAGTAGATCCACAGTCAAAGGTGACAACTCAGTCTAATTTTCGAAGAGGGCTGAGAAGGGTAATGCTAACCTCATGACCAGTCTCGCAGAAGAGGGTTATGCTAAGCAATATCAGAAGGAGACACCTCATTTTATGGGCAATCTGACAAGGAGTGGCAGTAAGAAGACATCTGAATCCCTTGACTAACGATGAAAGAAGAACATTCTTCTGATTCTTCCATGTCGAAACAAACCCGATAAAATCTTGCACATACTGACTCTATGCATGCTCAGGGAGACTGCAGTAGCTAATATCGAAGGAAATGGGAGTCCCTCTAAAGGCAACCCCCGAAATAAATAGAAATGAGGAAGTGTTACCTCATTGCCCATATCTGTGCACCTATGAAAGTGAAGGCGAGTCAAAGGAAGCACAATAGAACCCTCTCAAAGTCCAAGGTTTTTTTAAGGAAAATAAAGAGGCACAATAGCTGGGTCAACTGAAATCTCTGCTCTTTTATGTAGCCAGTGTTATGGGTTAGCCAGAGGATTTGACGGATCGTGAATCAGACTTCGATTGAGCAAGAAAATCAAAAGAAGAAAATCAAAGCAAAAAAGAAGAAATGGAGAGGAAAATGAAAGAATATCATCGAAAAATAAGGAGGGAAGCTTCTTATAAATGAAAAATATCCATTTTGATCCCTTGACTATACCTGCATTCAAAATCAAGTTTTTCTTTGCAATTTCATCCATAATTGCATCTTGATTAGGATTTAATTCCTAATTAATTCATTTAACTCATGTTATCAATTAATGAATTATTATTAATTGCGTCTATATTTAAATTCTAAATTTTTTGTGTCAATTACGAAACATATAATATAATTACAGAATTTAGTTTTGCATTTTTACATGCATCATTTTAAATCAAAAGATTTCAAAATTCATTTCATTCTACACAATAGCTGAAACACAATTTTCAAAATTATTATGTTATGTGCTACACAATAGTCGTAACATGAATTTCAAATTCAGCATGTTATGTGCTTCAATAGCAGTTATAATATGAAATTTTTCAAACTTTTTATCACTAGACACTACACAGTAGTTATGGTATTCCATAAGAGTTATAGCTCATTTTTTGCTAGACATTTTATAGGGAATATAGCAGAATTTTAAAATCATCAAATTGCTAGACGTTCCACAGGAACTATAGCACTTTTTTTAAATCAAGGCTCGCTAGACATCCTATAGGGAATATAGCGAGAATGATTACATATATTTTGTTAAACATCTCACAAAGAATATAAAGAAACCCATTATCACTAGACATCCCAAAGGGAATATAGTGCAGTTCACCAAACATTACACAGTAGTTATGATATTATTGTTAGACGTTCCACATAAGATATAACATGTTCTCCAATCACGAGTCGCTAGACGTCCCATGGGGAATATAATGAAATCCATTGTCACTAGACGTCCTAAAAGGAATATAGTGTAGTTTGCCAGACACTACACATTAGTTACAGTATTATTGCTAAACGTTCCACAGGAACTATAACATATTTTCAAATCACTAGTTACTAGACATCCCACAGGGAATATAGCGAAATGCATAAGTTTCATTAGACGTTTCATAGGAAATATAGTGAAACATATTAAAAATAGAATCTTGCTTAAAATTTCTTAGCAATTTAAGCATCAGCATGTCAATTAGGATATAATGAAGTACCCTAATTCTTTCTTTCGAAAATGTGTGCTACTATTGTTTTGCCACAATTTGTCAAGCAAATAGCGACAAAAGGAGGGCAACTGTAAGCACCCAATTTCAAGAAGCAATTGTGCACGCGTGCGACGAAAGCCCCTATGATGAAAATTTAATTGAGAATTAATCTTTAGTGTCAAGTTTTACGATTTAAAGGACTAAATTGCTATATTTTATGGATTTAATTGCAAAATTGGTTTTTAGGGATTTGATTGCAAAAATTAGAAACTTATGAGGACCTTTTTTATAATTTAATTAAAAAATAATAAAAAATATGATTGGTCGGCATTCGGCATTTAATGCCGACTAGCATTGTGTAATGCTGACCGACATTATGTAATGCCAACCGGCATTGCGTAATTCCAGTCGGCATTAAGCAATGCCAATCAGTATTACGGGACATCAGTTGACATTCTGAGTGCTGATTTTTGCTAAAAATTATTTTTTTACGCTGAAAATTGATTTTTTTGTCATTTCTTAATTTTTTCATTGGTCCAAGACACCATGTGTCCATGCATGTGCGAGTCTTTGATTTTTTTTTCAAAACTCTATCACCATCTTATTATCTTGATTTTAAAAGTTCAAAAATAAAAATCCAAACTCCTGAGACTCCTCCTCTCGCTCCCAATATCACGTAACTTCCTTGCGTGATCACAGGGGTTGGAGGTTGCTAGGCCAGGCTTTAAAAGTTGAGAGGCAGAGTTTGTGAAGGAGGAGGAGAGAGGAAGAGGTTGCAGAAAAAAAAAACCCTAAAGAGGCAGAGTCTATGACGAAAAATCAGAGAGGGGAGGAAATAGAGAAAAAAAATTCTTTTGAGTATAAAAAATAAAACCCTAGTTATTTTCTTTACTGTGTAGAAAGCCACACACCTTAACTCTTCATTTTTCATTTTTCAAAACCTTTGAGAAATCAACAAAAATACATTTTTGGCTTTTAAAGTCTAGAAAATCAAGAAAAAAACAACAGAGTCAATCTCAAAACGGTGACAATCCTAATTTGAGGGGCGTTCAAGCAACATTTGCACAACATCCCCTACTCTTGTTCTTTTCTTTTTTATTTTGATTTGATTTCTTTGTTTTATTTATTGATTAAGTCGTTACTGATTAAATTTTCTGTTGTGTTCTTTTGTTTTTGATTGGTGTTCTATGGTACTCTAAATGTGAGGTTGGTGATGCAAGGTGTTGGCAGTGGCTACATTGAAGAATCCATGAGATGCCATGGACCAAATTTTATGAAATTCCTATAGAATTTAGGATTTATTATTTTCTGCAGTATTTTGTTCATTGCTTTTACTATGTTGTAATTAATTTTCTTTAATTTCCTATACTATAGTTTGTAATAGTCCCAATAAAGGGAAATTAGTGAAATTTTAATTCTTTACACTAAAAATTGATTAGTAATCTATGCTCAATTAAAATCAATGATGACAATAGATTAATTTTAGGATTGCATGAAATTGAATTAGGGTTTCTTAGAAAAATCACGTAAAAATTATTATTTTGATTTATTTTTAGTATGTTTATTGAATTGAATTTTATTTTTGGTTCTCATGCCTTTTGGGCCCCAAGCCCACAGTAAGATTAGTCCATTTAATTAATAGGCTTAAAAATAGTTTTTAGATTTTAATTAATTTAGGCTCATTTTGGTTAATTAGATTTAGGCCCACTTTTAATTAATAATATTAACTTAGACTTTAATCCAACCGGCTAATGTATTTTTATTTCTTTATTAATTAGACCTTAGACCCATTTCTAGTTAATTAAAATTAATTTAGATTTAGCTCAGCCCATTAATTTCATTTCTTTGAAAATAAATAGACTTAAGCTCTATTTTTATTTGATTTAAAATTAAATTAGACTTAAACCCACTTAATAATCTAATTTCTTCTTTAAAATTTGTAGACCATAGGCTCATTTCCTTTGTTAATTAAAACAAGTAGATTTAGGCTTACTAATTCAATTAAAATGTAAGCCCATCTTTAGTCAAGTTTACTTGTAAATAAAATATGTAGAATTAGCTAACTTTAATTAATAAAATTAATCTAGTTTTGACATAGGGACACTATCTTTTGTATGCATTTTTACATGTAATTTTATAACTTGATGTTTTTGGGTTAAATGGATGTTTAATTAGGGTTTAAATAAAATTGCATGTAATTAAAGAATAAGATAGTAATTCATAAAGTAATTTTAAATGAATACAAAACTAAGAGAAGTTAATATTCCATTTTCAGAATCTCCTGATTGTGGCGCTAGTTTTCTTTTAGAGAATCGAGTACCACCATTTTGATTTGTCCCAATTATTATCCTGAGTAGCGACTTTTCATCTCCACGCTATGTCTTTGTGATATAGTAGTATGTTCTCTAGAAGCTTAAGTCTAAACAATATCACGATTGCTAAAATTTTAAGCGCACGTTAAATCCCGCTATCTACAATACCCAAATCAAAAAGCAAAAGAATTCCTAAATTTAAAAAGAAAATAATACAAATTCACTATAAAATAAACTCAAACAATACAAATTCAAACCATGTACTTCATACATACTAACTCCAAGCGAGTTTATCTTGGTTTATGTTCTTCATCCTACATCACAATCCTTTTTCATCCACAATTTTGTTTTCGGTGGGAGGGTGGGTTTGTTTTTATTACAAAGAAGTTCTTGATTTCCAAAGAGGGGTGGTTGGGGTTTTGTTTTTTGAAATTGTTTTTGATTTCTTATGGTGGGTGGCTACTAGAGAAAGACGTGGGTATTGAAATTGTACTGGCTGGGTTTTGTTCTTTGAATAACAGAGGTGGGTATTATTTCTTTTTGAAAAACGTGGCTCATGCTTATGTGTTTTGTTTTCTATTAATCAATTGTCCTATTTTTTTTTAATTTAAGAATTAAATAAGTTAATGGGTGTCTTATTTATTTTTTTTGTTTTATTGAGAATTAAATAAATTGATACATATTTAAATAAATTGATGTAATATTTATTTAGATGCATATTTTTTAATTATTTTTATATAAAATTAAAAATCACAATATATATATTCCTATATTTTTAATATTTACACACGAATCCTCACATATCTATATCCTATATTTTTTAAAAATAAAATTTTTTTATTCATATTCACGTATCCATGTTCATGCAACTTAGTGTAAAATTCATATTGAGTAAACTGAATTTTCGAATCCTTAGATGACAAGAGTATTACTAGTACAAAAAGAAAGAAGTAAGCTATGACAACACAATATAGAAAATGCTAAAAAAATACATGTGCTTTGTTGAAAGACACATCTATTATGGTTCATGAGTCTATGTTTTAACTAAACCGAATACTCAGCCCTATCCACTACAATGGCAATATTTAATATGTAAACACCATGATTTCAGGAGAAATATCCAATTTGTAATTCCAAATTTAACTGCTAAGATGCCTGCTCCTATTTTTCATCTGCTATCACCATCTGCTAGCCCTAGTGAACACTCCATCGCAACTCCAGCCTTGAAGTAGGCCACTGAATGAGCAAACCTCTTTCTATACGTGTCTTCCATCTTTATAGATAGTTCAAAGAATTACCTCTATTTGGTTTCAGTTTACTGACCTTTTATTTGGTTGAGTTTCACTAAAAAATTCATTTTATTTTTCACATGAATTTTGGATATACTTTATTTACAAATGAATTCTTATAAATAAAGTGTAATTGATTTAAGTGAATTTATAAATTCTAATAAGTTTGTTAGAATTGGTTTAATAATAAGCAAAACATAAAAGTAAAAATTTGAAATTGAAAATAAATTTCACAAAGTTTTTATTTAATTTAACACACTCAATTTACAAATGAATTTCTTAAAATTTTATGAAATTCATTTATACTAAATATAGAGTAAGGAATTCATTTTATTTTCAAATAAATTTTAGATAGAATTTATTTATAAATGAATTATTTACTGAAATATGTTTGATTTAAATGAATATTTTATGAAATGAATTCATTTAAAACTTCTAATAACTTTTATAAAATTCAATTTAATAATAAGTAATTTTATAAAATTAAAAAAGCTGAAATTACAAATAAATTTTATAAAATTTTTATTTAAACCAAATACATATATAAAGAGCTAAGTACAAGACAATAAACATACCAAATTGAACTGAAACTATAGATTGAAAGATATTAAAAAAAGCACTGAAATGAAGAATTTAATTCCGAACTAAATTGAATTAAATTATGTGAATAATTAGGTACATTACTGAACCTTTAAAAAAAAACATAAATCGTACTTTTTTTTGTCATGAATGAAGTGGTTAAATCTTAACATTATGAGTGGAGGAAATAGGGGAAAAGAGTTTGATCTCTGGTACGAATGTAGTATTAAATATTAATTTAATAAATAATACAAAATATTAATAAACTTAATTATATACTTTCCATTATATTATCAATCAATTTATATTAAATAGCATATGTATAATGATGTATGATACAAATAAATATGTCCACATTTAAAATATAATAAAAAATTTTAATTATCTTACTATTAATTATGATCATAATTTTTTTTATATGAAATCAGTTTTAGAGTTGAAAAAAATTAATTATAAAAAATATTAAAATAATATTATATATTTATTTAAATAAAAATTTATAAAAATTGTAATTAATTATCAATATATTAAGTTAATATTAAATTGTTATATAAATAACTAACATTATTATTATTTTATACTTTTATTTAAAATAATAATAATATTAATAATAATATATCACGAATCAAATAAATTTTTTATTTATGTAATTATCTACTAATGTGTGTATATATATATATATAACTTTGGTTTTTGACTTTCAAGAAAAAAAAAATAGTTGCATAACCATATCACTATTTATATTATTTCGATTTCTATGTTGATGGTAAATTAGGAATTTCTAATCTGAAAATTTTGAGAAATTTCAAAAACTGAAAATTTTAAGGCCATTAAATTGTACATAAAATTAAAAATGAAATCCAGATGTCCTATTAATTTATTCATTGCGATGTCTATTTGATAAACATGTAAACAAAAAAAGAATATCTTATGCTCTGCTAAGTCATCTAAATTTGTTTGATCTTTTAAAAATAACTTTTAACACATTAGAGGGAAAAAAACACATGCAACCTAGCAAAATTTGTCAATTTGCCTTTGACGTATTTCCTAACATGTTCAGTCTACAAGCGAGGGCAATAGACAAAAAGCCTTGGGTGTGTGTTAACAAGGTGGTGCCTTGTGTCGATTAATAGAGCTGCTATTAATCCATAAGGACCACACACCATTCCTAGAAACAAGCAACCTAATAGACTCAAAATCCGAAGAAGCCAAGTTCACTGGCTTTTTCCTTCTCAAATGTCTCAAAGTATTGATATATAATAGTCACAGCAAGCAATATCCCTGTTCCTGAGCCAATTGCTCCCATGAAATCTGCAAGTACTGTGAGTGCACCAATGCACATTCCTCCAAAGGCAGCTGCTGTTGGTATATAGCGGTTCAATTCTTTCTGTAAATTTGAATCACGATGTCCTGGCATCACCATTTGTTGTTCCTACAATACAAGGACGGATCATATATACATTAATCAATACACCAACAATTACCACCTTATTGCTAACCAGATTCAGTAAAAATTCTAATAGCTTCATGACGGTACAAGCAATACAGCTATATCCTGATAAATCAATCATTGCATTTCCGTCCAAACAGTTCCTTTTTTTTTTTATAAATTATATTTTTATTAATTAGCAGAACACCCACCTATTGCAAATTGCCATGGGTGATGAAAATATCCCATGCAAATGTTTAAAAACAATTTTAATTATTACAAGCAGCCAAATCACTATTAATTAGCAATTTGCATTTTGCAAGGATAATAACTGGAATATGCGGTAGAAACAAAGTCAATTCATAACAAAATGCATAGAGATAACAAAACAAAGAAGCTTATATGGACATACCTTGAGCTGCTTAGCCACATCTCTGGCAGAAGAGCCTGACACCTCAATCCATGTTTTTGAGAAGAGTGCACAAGCTGAAAGCATGAACACCAGATAGAACAGAGCATGGAAAGGATCGGCAGCCATCTCCGCCAAACTGCATTAGAGATTCATTGATCGACAAGGCAAGGTGTTGGTGCAAGAAGTAAAGACAGAAAAATAAAGCAGAGTGGACCAACAGAGACCCCAAAAAATAAAAAAATACTACCCAGGAAACTTATAAAAACAACCAATATACAAAGAAATGTGTGATGTTTTTAACCTTGATGGAGCAGTGACATAGTAGGCAAGACCACCAACTGGAATAAACTGGCCACCTGAATACTCAGATTCCTTCCATTTCCCCAACAGATTGACAAAGAAATTTCCACTGTACCTCCTGTACACCAACTGTACAGCAATTCAAAGTGTCACATTCCTAGAAGATCTAAAATCAGATACTGAACCAACGGGTATGTAATTCATGCACCTGAGAAATAAAGTAAAGGTTGGAAACGAGAGCAGATTGCAGAATAATTGGCATATTGGAGGTATAAAAAAGCTTAATTGGATAGGATCCTTGTTGTCCACGGGAATTCTTGGACCTCACAGACAAAACAACACGAAAACCTTGGAAATATATGACGATAAGGAAGATCAAGACTGTGGCAAGCAAGTTAGTAACATTTGGAAGGTTCTGTCGATAGAAAGCCTCTTGAAGAGCACGGACTTTGTCAGTTCTAGTGATTAGCAGATGGAACAGAGCAATAACAGCACCTTCAAATTCAGCTCCACGACCACTGTTGATTGTTGTGGGGCTAAATGCTTTCCAGATGATACTTTCACTGCATGGACACAGAGAGGAAACATATAGTAGAAACAAAATTTTGAGTATGCCAACACAATCAAATAGGTCATGACATAAACAAATAAAGATAGAAAAGAAAGTATAAAAAAAATACTATACCATATATTGGTAGCAATAAAAAGGGAGATCCCAGAGCCAAGACCATATCCTTTCTGAAGAAGCTCATCCAGGCAAATAACAATAATTCCAGCGAAACAGAGTTGAACGATAATAAGAATAGCATTCCCAGCACCAAGTTGGCTGATGCTGCCATACATGCCAGACAGTACATAAGCCACAGCCTCACCAATGGCAATCAAAATGCCCAGCAGCTTTTGTGCTCCATTGCTGCAGAAATAGGCCAATGAAAAGCATGATTCATTGAATTGTTACGTGAGCTGAGAAGAAAAGCCAGAGCTTTGAGATACCAAATTATACAAGGCAATTCAAAGGGCATGAAAATTCTACTCGAACTCTAGACTAACGCCTTTTAATGTCTTTCAAGTGTTTCAAAAAGCTTCTTCCAGCTAATGACAACTCTAGAACACAACATAAATTTTTAAATTACAAAAAAACTTGTCTCCTAACTTTCACATTCAAATTCACAATTCCAAACGATAAAATCAAGTGAAATTGTGTTGAAATCCAGTAAAATCATGCTATTTTGCAATTTTACGATTTTACTCAATTCTACTATAGTTATATATTATTGTATGTCTATACATAAAACTCTTAGTAAATATAAAAAAATACATCTGTAAAGACTTTCACATAGAATGTAAACTCTTAAGATTTTGTGATAAATTTCAGTTTATAGACCACTCACAGATTTTTATGACAACGTTCCTTGCCAGCAAAGATTCAAAATAAGAAAAAATTAAAATAGAATAAGATCTTCCAATTCCTAATGTTACATGCAGATCAGTTTAATCAAGAACATCACAAAAATTCAATCAAGAACTCATACAACTAAACATCAAGGGAAGAGGTAAACAAACAAACGATCCACAGGCAAAAAAAAAAAAGGGTAATGAATTAAACACACCCACATAAAAATACATCACTTACAGAAGCTCACGGTCCTCGCGGACATTATTATCAACTTCGATGATCTTAGACCCAGCCAAAAGTTGCATAACCAAACCAGAAGTAACAATTGGAGTAATCCCAAGTTCCATAACAGTCCCACGATTGGATGCAAGAATAACACGCATCCAATAAAAGGGATCAGCCCCAGTTGTTGAATGAATCCCATAAAGCGGTAGCTGACTGCACACAAGAAATATAAACAGAGAAATGACTGTGTATATCACTTTTTCTCTGAACGGAATTTTCCTGTCAGCATTCTGAACCTCAGGTAAAAATCTTAGAAACGGTTTCACCAGATGCAGCACTCTAAATCCACCACCCATCTCCTCTACTTATCTCAATTACCCAATTATAAGCATGCCCTCAAAAAGAATATCAGCTATCAAAAACTTGCCATTTTGTAGGGAAAAGGAGAATTAGGGTTTCGAATTTGGAGAATCAGGTTTTTTCTTTATGTAGAGTTTTAATGGAGAAGGGTCCTAGCTACGGGACACGACATCAAACCAATGAAAAATTAACACGTCCGTAGAGAGATGGGTGTGGGCCGTGGAAATGGTGTGCACTCAACTTGGGCTCCTTTTGTTTTGCTTCAAATTGCCAGGAATAAATAGTGTTTATTATTCATCAGGATATACAAATTTCCTGTCATATCTGTTGATAAAATAATAATAATAATAATAACGGAAAAGATTTATGAAGCAGGCCGGTTCAGCTAAAAAAAAAAAAAAAAATAGGGAGAGAGGCTTTTTACCAAAAAACCAAGCAAAATCAATTGCTCCCATATAAGTAGGGGACAGTTTTGTTAAAAAAAAAATTAAGGGATGTTTTCATAAATATTTCAAAATACAACAAAAATATTTTAAATTTTTCAAAATTACACGTGTTTTTAGCCATATTTATTTATACAACTATCCCCTTTTCATCAACGTTAATAAAAATGGCAACCCTCTTCTTCATTTCTCTGATTCTGCTCAATTTTTTTTTTTGTAGTGTTTCTTGTTCAAATAATTCTGCTTCATAGCTCTTACACTCGATTCATATCACCATGAGTTGGTCAAGTCAGTTCCCAGATATGAAAAAGTAAGTG